>OZ007526.1:9114707-9663714 GCA_963931895.1 Eupithecia pulchellata | reverse complement strand
GTATCAAGTTTGTGATTCATAAAATCGTAATAGTTATGTTATGAACTTATAGGAGATATTTTTGATATATTGCTATAGGCTGTTTTTGTTTGTCCATATGGCGACTTCACTCATTTCATTTTCTTTGTTTTACGGTTTTACCATAGCACAAATCTACATAGCTACACACAGAAGTGCGTCAGCCGGGTTCTGTACCTATTCCTAAAAAAGGTTTTTCAAATGAAATAGTTGGTGCTGTTGAGAGGTATACTTAAGAAATAAATTAAATTTAGTGCCGAGGCAATTTCTGAGGAAGACTGATGGTAGTGTCAAGCGCCAGCAACGGTCCAGTTTTTTTCAGCCACTGCCATTATACTAACATCATGAAGCAAATACCAACGAGTTCAATTTGTTCAGCGCCGCACAATCTATCATGAGCTACTTTTTACTTTTTTCGGGGACGATAAATAAAACGGCGGCTATGCAGCCTTAATGTGATGCCGGAAAATTGGAACTCTGTGCACGTAACGACCACAGTTTAGTAGAGAGTAGCGTCTTATATTATTAGTGAGCGCCTTTGTAAATAAACGTAGTTAAATGCCGAAGTCAAATATTATAAACGTACTAAAAACGTCTCATCTGAAAATAAAATATTAATCTGTTTAGGTTTATATCTATTATGATTTTACGAGTACCAGTGTAATGGATGTATCATAACAGTTTGATTAATGATGACATGAGTCCACCCCTACGATTGAATACACAACCGGCGTCAATCAGCAGTTGGCAAGGCTCCAGGCGGGCCTTGCAGCGACCACGCAGTCAATCCCTCCTCAAATGCAAATATTACCCCATCATTTTCTTATGAACTATTCCAACAGATTTAGGGAGTTGGCTAGACCTAGGGAGTTCGTCTTTGCCAAATTTAGTTTTAAAATTATTCGACCCCGTATTTTTGTGTACTTTTGTCAATGCGTAGGTAGATTTTCCATAAAGAAAACTGATATAAATGTGAAGTTTTTGATGTTGTCTGCTTCTAAAGTCAAAATTACTAACAATCGGATTGGCCTGCAATAACACATGTGCTATTATTCCATATTTTATTATATTATTTAGCTTTTGCCCGCGACTTCATCGGCATAGAAGTAAAAAATGGTTTGGATAGTATTTATAAGTGGTTTTAATGGTTATTAATTTTGTATATAAATAAATAAAAATAGGATTGGGTATAATACGTATTCCTTTGCTATCCCGCGAGGACATGACACCGAGATAAACAGTAGTAGTATCCTGAGCTTTCTCTTGGTCTAGACAACGTATCTGTCAAATTTCATCGAAATCGGTTTATTTAGGCGTGAAGGACGGACAGACAGAGTTACTTTCGCATTTGTAATATAAATATTATAAAAAAGGATTGAGTTTCCATAGAATATACATAATCATGAAATGTTAATTAATTTAACGATCTTACTTTTTTGGGCTGATATTATCAGCTTACTTTAAGAACTTGTACACTACCTACATTAATCTATTTAAACTAATTCTTTACTTCGCAATAAACGTTTACGGCTTCGCGCTCCGAATGAATAACCGCTCGTATTCGCCTAGAAACCAGCTTTTTTCAATATAAATGTATAGATAAATAAGCAGACCAGATAACTTTAAAGTTTCTATAATTTCTGCTGTTTCTAGGCGTATCGCTTAGAACCATTAACACTTATTTTTACCGCTGATTTTGAAGACCTCGTCTAAACCTACCTACTTTTCTCTCAAAAACAACGCAACCTAAGCTGTGTTGAAGAACTAGTGTAAAATAGGTAACCCAGAAACAGCAATTTAAGTAGGCATAAACTAATTGCAAGCTTTTTAGCACTCAACCTTTTTCGTAGGCGTGTCTACGAAATTGCTACGGCGTAGCACCTGCTTATATTAATGATGCATAGTATTATCTTAATTTATAATTACTTGCACCAAATTTTAGCCTGCTTTTTTAGTAGGTACCTTGAGGGTAGTCACCAAAAGCAATTTATATTGTTATACATGTTACACATGCGATTACTTAGGTTTATAAATATAAATATTTTACGAAGCTTAACAACGAAAACAATTTTACGACAAACTGATTATACGTATTTATGTTTAGTTTTGTCCACACTAAAATTATGAAGAGGTAACATTTGTTTGTAAGTAGTTTTTCCGGATCTCCGGAACTACTGGTTTTATTTTGAGAATTTTCTTATGCTATTTTAAATAAAATTAATCGATAGTATAAGATTTTTGGGAGGCTCTGGAAAACATGGGCTACATTTTCTCGGTAAATCCAATGGTCGGTTCGCTCAGATCTTAAAGGCACACCATTTCTATAAAAAGATAACTTAACTAGACCAAGGTGTCACTTAGATCATTAGGTCTGCCGAGGAAATGTAGCACATGACCCCAGTAACCCCCAAAAAACTACAACCAAACCCTGTATTATCAATGGCTACCTTTTAAGCAGGTACGATGGTAGAGCGAAACCGCATGCAGGCACTAGTTGATAACCAAGGATTTATAAAGGTGTTTTAATCGTACCGCACGGTCAACTATCGATCTTTCTTGTAATATTCGTTCATTTGTTCGCCTCACACCATCTGATATGGCTTGTAAATCGCTCGTAATGCTCAAGACGGATAAAGCTTGCAGGCTTTGCGAGGCCAGCCTTGGCCAGTTGCAGCCGATCCGATTGTATCTACACTATCGCTAGTTCACCACGCTACGGTAAATAAGCTATAATCGTAAACCTGGCTAACTCATTGCTTAGATACCTAGCACGGGCCGTAATGAAGGGAAAGAAATTACCAACGTACTTCGTAATGACAAATCAGGAGAACGACTATCTAGTCGCACTTCCAACGAACATCTGATCAACATCAACATCAACATCAACATCAACATCTGATCTTATCACAAAGATGATTAACAGGCTATGTGCAGGCCTTTCGTACTAATTACTAAGCAATGTTAGCAATTAGCAATGTTTGGACTAGTTTCTACACGTTGTTCGGACGCGTATGTCTTCAGGATCTTCTGCCTTTTGATCCGTTATTTCAAGTCAACAAAGATCTAATGATAAATATAAATAAAAATAATAATACCCGCAGGGCAGCTTGTGGCGAGATGGCTTTAAGCATAAGGCCGTTGTACGTTTTTTTTTTTATTTAATTAGGATATTTTTGATTAATTGTAACATCTTTTTTTTAATCATTGTTAATTCTTTTGGCATTTACAATATTATTTCGATATGACGGTCTTAAATAAGTCGCATTTTAACATTTCAATAGCTTTTATTCTGTTTCAATGGGCTATCTAAAACTATCTATCAAATCAGCTATCAAAACTGCTGGGCGATTCACATGTTTATGGAACCGCGGCATTGGTTGATAGGTGTGGTGGGAGTGGACTTGTGGGAGATAAAAACCGAGGACTGGTGAGAAACTGAGCTGGACATGAAAACATGGCGACTTGTCTTATGGAAGGGAAAGTACAATTGTGGTCGCTGAGCCAAATGAGTAAGAAATAAGGTAGGTATCTATCTAGCTAATAACTGTGAAAATTAGGCTCTATTAAAATAGTCACGTACTTCACTTATTCAATATATTTTTTATGTAAAATTAGATAGATGTGTTATTTATTACTAATCTTAATGGGCAACGTAATCTATCTCAAATTATTTATTTATTTAAGGGGATCTCTCAGTTCAGAAATACATAATTTAGAAATGTATAGAGGATAACAGTTGGAAAAAATACAATTAGGAGAGTTTTATATATTTAATTACAAGAGTGTGCTCTTATAAGTTTTCTAATCTACGGTTCCTACGAGTTGTATATTTGTATTCTGATTAATGACTTAATGACCGAATCTCTTGTCAAATAGTAATTTCTTTTGAGAGTCGATTAGTGAACAGCGTCACCTACTTACTATATACGAAAAATAACTATCGAATCATACAGCTTTCATAGGTTAGAGCTTCTTTCTATTCTATTCTATTCTCGGTTTTTATAATTTTTATAATCTTTTTCTATTCTATTCTATTCTCGGTTTTTATAATGTTATTTTCTGATTTAACGAAAATGTAGGTAGGTACTTAGGTACTTTTGTATTTTTTCTGGCATCATCGAACACATACTAACTTTCACGATAGGCACGTCGCTTGTTACTGTCTCAGCATCATCAATGTTAAGCCAAGTGTGAAATTACAGGTGTTGTCGCCAAAAAGCGGCAACTTCTGTTTTGATAGCCTTCATTTGGCTTCACGGTCCCACACAGGGTCAGCTTCCATACAGCGCGTTTGGCAGACTTAGCTCCTGGCAATACGATTGCGGACTCAGAGCCAAACGGTAACGGCTTATCAGCGCATTTTAATTCCACGGATGGCACAGCATTACAAGATTTTCCTCATTACAACGACATTTCTGGACCTGGGATTTGGGATGTCTACGATCTGTTGTTTGTTGAATCTTATTGTAGAGAAATGGAGTGGTCTCATTGAGCAGAAATATCAGACCGGTATTAAGAGGTTAAAGTTTTTACACTATAGACTGCGCTCTTCTGAAACCAAATGTTTCAAGTTCCTGTTAATTCTACTTCTTTCGACGACAATGCATTTACAGCCTATAGACCTAACGACCAGACGCTGAAGGATCAGGTACGCTGCCCTGGTCGATACACTGGAGATTTCTTCTACCTTGGAGAAGGCCTTTATCATCATCATCATCAGCCCACATCAGTCCACTGCTGGACATTAGGCCCTAGGAGAAGGCCTTATTGACGAGGAAACCTACGCCGTCCTGGGATACTATAGCACCCTCGCGAAAGTAGAGAAGATGGCCCGAGTCTAAGATTACGGTATCCTACTCTTTACGGGCTTCACATAACTTCTGAACATGCCATATGTTCTCTTAATTCACTTCCAACTGCGCCAGATGGTGATCAAGCCTCTATCTAGTTTATCTTTTTAACTAATTGCTTAGTTTTAGAAAGTACCTATCTTAGATTGTAATCATGACCAGCGTACTGCGAAGTTCCCATTAGACTGGCGATAACTGGATCGATTCCTGATTTATTGGTAGAGGCGTAGATGGCCTCTCATATGTGCTCACTCGCCCTACCGGCTATTAATATCATAACGACACAGGGCACAGGTGCAAGTTCTGAGTTATTGAAACGAAGCCTGGTGCCTCTTATTGTTATTAATGTAGGTTACACCGCCATCTATAAATGAAATACAAACATGTTGGAAGCCAATATAATTATATTTTTCCAATTAATTAGTTAAGGCTTTCATTAGGTATTTAAATTAACATATCAGTCCTATTGTATACACGGCAAAGTACTTTGTAAAGTTAAGTTTAACAAGAGAAAACACAACAAAAGTATAAAGTAAGCTTATATTTTTAAATTAAGTATTATTCAAGTAATACCTAGGTAGCTTATGTTTATTCCTCCAAAATGTGTTTATTAATCGATCTACTATTAGATCTCGGATAATTTTAAACCATCAATGCAATATTTTTTGCAAGAAACCCGAGGTAATCACTGGTCCTTCGAGCCACCGAACTCGAACAAGGTATGATTGATCCTTCGAGCCGGCTGACTAATGCCTCAACTCATCATCAGTTTCCACAGCCTCGCAACTGTGATATTTGGAAGACGTGTCAGGGCAGCTATCAGCTACAGAGAGATCATCTGATGACGCCGCCGGGGCTTCGTGAGCTGCTAAGGGCATAAGCTCTTCATCATCTTCTTCTTCGTTGTATGACGTCACGCAGTTGCGTCGAACTGTGTTCGCTATGGAGTCGGCTTCGCGGGCCCAGCAATCTGTTGAGGGGTGAAGTAAAATAAGTGAACCATTATCAATTTCCTGTGTTACTGTTACACATAGTAGGTAGATTGTACAAAGATCGTTGTAAAATTTAATATGATCATATTATATTGTACAAGGATCTTTGTTCAACGATCAATTAACTAACAGCCATAACGATTAATGGAGTCCTTGGCTTCATAACGAATATCTGTGATTTGGCTGCCGATAAACTCTTTAGCTTTCCACGAGGTAAGGTCTAATAAGGTCCAGTAAAGTCTAGTAAGGTCAAGGTATAACAAGACCTTGTAGTTTATGCTAAAATAATTAACTGGTCGGGCAATACGCGGGTGAGGTACCTTACTATTTGGTAGGGTCTTACAAATTATATTTAGATAGTAGATCACAATTTAGGAGTAATAATAATAAGATAATAGTGAGAATTAAGAATTGTAGGCCATTTGCTATAAATATAAATACCTTAAGCGCAAAATTTATTCACAAATTATTACGAACAAGTAATGCAAATTATTAACTTTGTGTTTTGGGAAGTAAATGCATTCAACTTCAAGCCTCGGACACGTGATCAGGGGTTTATTTTATTTTATATTTTGTATATGTGTACCCAATAAATATGTAGTTACTATTTTAATTTCTTTTAATACTAATATTATAAAGAAACTACTGGACCAATTTGAAGAATTCTTTAACATTAAAATCCTATTTATGAATATATTGAAGAATATTTTTAAAATTTAAGAATCCATATGAAGACTTTAATTATGTTCCCAACGTGTGTAAAGATTTATGACCTTTGAAATTTTACGGGATGGACCCGTGTTTTATATTTTTGGGCATAAGATACCTAGGTTTTGTTAGAAATGTAGGTAATTCATTATTATTAAACTTACTAGGACGTTTTTCCGGTGGCACAGGCTGCACTGTATTCGTCTGCGGAGCCATCTTAGCAACAGATCGGAGGCGCCTCGGGCTCCTCGCCAAAGCATGCGAAATGCTCGGCAGTCGTATATCCAAGTGCGAACCTCTCTCGGTCACTATCTTATTGTTCATAGCGTACAGCTTGGTGGTTATATCTCTCGCGATGATCGTTGTAACTACGTAAGCTAAGTACTGCTCTTTCACGAAGAGGTACTCTAAGGAACTACGCTGCCAGTAGACGTAACGGCACGATGAAGCCGCTACAATCGATACCTGTTACAAAAAGATTCCGGTTGGACAACTTAACAACACTACATATCTGTAAAGTGAGGACTGAATGCTTCTGACTTCACTGAAAAGACAAAGCGCCCGTCTGTTCCCGGGTTACTTGGCCTCGTTCGAGCACAAACAAGAATTTACGGCTATCTATTTTTTTATGCAACTTTGTCAGTTCAGCTAAGTGGTTCCGAAGCTTTAATTTCAAAACTTGAATGAGTTACGATACTCCGTAACGATGATTTCACGAAAACATGCACTATAAAGTGAGTTAACTGAAAATATTGGAATCATGGAGATTGACTGAAATAGGCAATTCAAGTGAGTTCTGCACATTTCGTATACTTTAACTGTTTGAACTCCATCGATATTTAACCCAGTTCCTTGCGTTTATAGGCACTTGGGCTGTTTTACAGCCGGCGGTATCAGACAATTAGGTCACGGAATGGTGTTGGTAATGCCAAAGCCAACGTGATGAACGACCGACTAGACTGATTGTGAAATGAAATTACATTGGATGCTTTGCGAAAATACAAAAGCTATATATCATCTGACACCTATATAAGTCAACTGGGAACTTGGCAATGTGCTAGCTTGGCTGGCAAACAAACATGAAGTATGATTGCCTGTTTTAAATGAGAATCGTTCGAATTTTAGTTTGGAACATACTTAGTACAATAGACTTTCATTAAGTTATGTACATGTTTATATGTATCACTACAAACATAGTGTAAAACAATGTCGCTTTCCGCTGTCTTCCCGCATGTATGCTTAGAAAACTACGAGTTTGATGCGGATTTCTTAATAGACAGAACCTAGCATACTCAAACGTAACTTGTAGGTATACAAGTACGTCTCAAATCGCGGTTTTATAAGTTTTCAATGGATACGAATTAAAAAAAAAAACAAAATCAATTGAGACTTGCTTAAATCTAAGATGCATTTAAGTATTCAGACTTAAGTGATTTATATGTATAACATACATTAGTATCAGCATTGCATCTGTGCGATGCCGGGGCGGGTCGCTAGTTTACAATAAATATGAACGACTGGAAAACTGGTTAAGAACCTAGAAAGGTGATGAATCGCTAGGAGCCTTTTAAACTAAACTAAACCTATTTCTTCTTTACAATGTTATCAAAATAGATTAGTCGGATTTAAAGCGTTAATGCCATAGAATTTATATCTTTATAAGTTATGTAGGTACTATTTTTATTTGTTATGGCTCGTTTCATTGCAATGCACTCGTCGCAACTTTAACTATCCCATCACAATCTTATAATAATAGAAAAAATGTAACGATTTTAAATCTTAATAAAGATAACGATTTTAGGTAACGATTTTAAATTAGGTAACGTAATCGTATTAGGTAACGATTTTAAATCTTAATAAAGATTTTTATCATCATAGGCCTTTAATAAAAGCCAGTGATGCATTTAACAGGGGTAGGCCTGTGTAGGCATGCCAGGAGTAGACCAGTATTCTTATAAATGCAGGCTTTGATTCTTGACTTGACTACACATTCGACAGACGTGCCTCATGCTTAAGCCGTACACATATGATTAATGTACTTTTAAAGGGGATGTATACGCTTCTTAAAAAACTACAAGTGAGTTGCAAAAATTATCTATGAAATTCAACTATATTCTTTGCAGAAAAGTGTCAGATTATTTAGACGGGCTTGGGACAAGTATTGCTCACTTTCGAAAACTAAAGGTAAAGGTTTTTTGTTCGCTTCTTTACTTGAACAAAAAATCTAAGTGATCAATTTATTTCCCAGTTTTACTTATGTTATTTATATTTTGTGACGTGACCAAGAGTCCTATAAGATCTAATAGGAAACAAAGCGTTAAAACCTTTATTACAAAGAAAATTTCAATGCCATTATGAAAATAACCAAATTTAAACTAGTACCTATTTACAATTGAGCTAAGTTCAGACTGTAACAAAAAAGCTACATGCAGTTCAACTAATGCTCAGCAATTCCAAAATAGGCAATAAATCAGTTTGATATTTGGTACTTGTCTCTAAATCCTACTGCTTATAATTTCCCAATGTCTCTAAAATATGTCGCAAAATGGTCATGGTCAGCATGCAACTTGGTTTATTTACAACAATATTAGAATTGCTAGCATTGCTTGGTTGTGTACACTGGATATTAGGTACGATTGGACAACACGCGAAGGTAGTACTCAGGCTTAACTAGGTAATCATGTCTAATAAAGCAAAAGGATTATAAATTTATAACACTGCCAACAATATGCTTGATAATTAGCGAAGATGTATATCTAGAGTTATGGAAATGAATTTTGTATTTAAGTGTATTTTAAGATTTGTATTTGTGGTATTGCATGTTGGTAAGCAAATTAGCATTAGGTGCAAACTGCATGTTAGATTGCCTTTGATTGCATGGTTTCCAAGCTTGCCGAATCACAATATTAATTAGTAATCACCCTTAATGTGACCTGTATGTTCATTGAACTAAGATGGATGACTGTATTTAGTACCTTGTCATACTAAAAGCAATTTATGTAGACTACACGCGGTCCTAAAAGATTTTAAACCGGTATGGTTCTAAATCAAAACTGCATTTTAGAGCAACTGTATCAAAACAATAATAGAAAAAAATTATAAAACGGAAATTGATCATAGCAATAGATTTCCCCTATTTTTGTCACATTTTCATACCAATATTGCCGATTGTTACACCGTGCCTTGCACTGGCTACGGCGTAGAGCTATGCACTACGTACCTGCCTTAAAAATAGGTTTTGTGGACATGAAATAAGTTTAAACAAAAATATTACAATCAGTTACTTTTTCGAGTTTTCCCAGAAAAAAAAATAACACCAATACCGATGTTTCGCACCGGACATGTCAATATAAAATATTATAGTAAACGGTTGGTATGAACCCCAAGCGTTTATTTATGTTCACATATCCGGTGCCTGTAATCAAATCTTGCATGTTAAATTTGACCCCATTTCCGGTTCCTGATTGAGCTGATATTTGGCTTGCATTATGTGTAAGAGAACGTAGATATAATCCTACAAAATAAGAAGGCTACATCTACATAATCTTTGCAAAGCACAGGTAAATTGGATGACACTAAATATTACTTAAGATCACTTGGATCCGTTGTGATGTGGCAATAAATTAAAACGACGTAGTCCATCAAGTCTTGGCAATTTTTTTATTCATTTATTATGTTTTAATGTAAGGACTTATTTAATATGTATCTAACTTAAACCGTAATTCAGTCTGTATGGTATACAATTGAAAAAAAAATATGTGCCTGAATACATTCAACCCGCAAATTAATAATAAGGCGAAAGGCGTCAAAAGAAAAAATAAACTAAAAATAAAGTAGTAATTTACACCTATACATATAATAATAGGAACTTGTTTTGAAATCGATTGAATCGATTGAAAGCCACATTGAAGTAGCATGTGTTGAGTTGGAGCAAACTATTGTAGTAAGCGTATACACCCCACCATCAGCCTCTTTTGAAATATTTGAGAAAATTATGGATGACATCTTATTTAAAATATCAAAATCAAACAAAAATCTCATAGTATGTGGAGACTTTAATATTAATCTTTTAGAAGTGTACTCCTTAAGTAGTAGATTAATTAACTTATTTAACTCTTATAATCTAAAGCCACTATTTTTGGAACCCACTAGAATAACTGAAACTTCAGCAAAATGTATAGATAATATGTTTGTTTGCTTAAATGATAAAATTGTTAGTAAAAATATAATAAGTAACTTAAAATCAGACCACTTAGGTCAAATAATCAAATTACAAATTAAAGTTAAAAATAATAATGTAAAAAGAAAAATAACATACATACCTATGACCACAAGTCGATTTGAGCGGTTGAAATTGGATTGGGATTCTAGACCACCACCTTGTCACTCATATAACAACCCCAATGAGTCATATTGCAGTTTTTTTAACAAATTCACCATTGCATTCAATTCAATATTCACACCCAAGTCGATTGTGGTCTCAGAAAAACTTACCTTTAGTGAGTGGGCAACGGTAGGTATACATAAGAGTAGGCAAACTTTGTATGAACTGTATAATGAAAAGCGATACAATTTTAGTCTTGAGTTCAAAGAAAAAGTAAAAAATTACTCAAAAATGTTCAGAAAAGTTTGTCAAATGGCAAAATCAAATTATATAAGCTCGAAAATCAGAAATAGTGAAAATGTAATAAAATCGACATGGAAAATAATAAATAGTGAGACTGGAAAGGTCAGTACTTACGATAATGATTATAACTTAAAGATTAATGATTGCTTAGTCAAAAATGACGTTGACGTAGCCCAAGCATTTGAAAACTTTTTTACTGATATTCTAATTTCTACTACAAAGTGCTTAAAGTCATCTCAAGTTATCGCTGAGTCTTTGCTTATAGAAAATGTACCCAAATGCAAAAATAAATTTAATTTCAATCCTGTCAATGAAACTGATATTAAAAAAGCTTTAAAAAGCGTTAATCTATTAAATGTAAAAAAAACTGCAGATCTCTGGGGCATTTCCGTTAGACTTATTAAACCATTGATTGATACACTTGCACCAGATCTAGCTTTTATATTCAATGAATCCATTGACTGTGGCGTATTTCCTGATCTAATGAAGCATAGTAAAATAATTCCATTGTTTAAATCGGGTAGTAGGTCTGACCCCACTAACTTTAGACCAATATCAGTATTGCCAACGTTCAGCAAAGTTTTTGAAAAACTTATTTTACATCAATTGCTAAGGCATTTCGATGGCAATGACCTGCTTCACTGTAAGCAATTTGGGTTTACTCGCGGCAGGTCAACTACTGATGCCGGTGTAGAGTTAGTATCGCATATTTTTGATGCTTGGGAGAAGTCGCAAGATGCTTTAGGCGTTTTTTGCGACTTGTCAAAAGCATTTGATTGTGTACACCATGAAACATTAATCAGGAAACTACATCATTATGGAATAAAAGACAACTCTTTGGATCTTCTTACTTCATACTTGTGTGACAGGATACAAAGAGTTGACATTAATGGGGAACGGTCTTCGGGATCTGTAGTTACAATGGGTGTACCGCAGGGGTCTATCCTCGGTCCTTTCCTATTTCTTGTTTATATTAACGACCTCCCTCATCTCGTTAAGAATAATCACGAGATTGTATTGTTTGCTGATGATACTTCACTAATTTTTAAAATTAAACGTCAAAACACAAATTTCGACGATGTGAATAATGCAATCTCAAAAGTAGTCAATTGGTTTAGTGTCAATAATCTTCTGCTTAATGAAACCAAAACGAAATGTATTAGATTTATTCTACCCAATGTAAAACAAGTTAAGGCCGATGTAAAGGTAAAAGAGGAATCTTTAGAAATAGTAGAAAGTACTGTATTTTTAGGAATAACTTTAGATAGTAAACTTCAATGGGGCTCACACATAGATAAGCTATCGAAGAGACTTAGTTCTGCAGCGTATGCAGTCAAAAAAATCCGTCATCTTACAGACGTTGATACTTCTAGACTAGTCTATTTCAGCTACTTCCATAGTATTATGTCTTATGGCATACTGCTGTGGGGGAACGCTGCAGATATTAACACCATATTTGTGCTGCAGAAGAGGGCTATTCGTGCAATCTATAATATGGGTCCCAGAGAATCCTTGCGTGGAAAATTCAAAGAAATAAACATAATGACAGTAACATGTCAATATATTTATGAAAATTTGATGTACACTCATAAAAATATCAATAAGTTCATTAAAAATAGCGATATACATAATTTAAATACTAGAAATAAGAACAAACTGGCTTTGCCTACTACTAGGCTAAGTAAGATTAATGTATCTTTTAAAGGGCAATGTATACGCTTCTACAACAAAATTCCAAGTGAGTTGCAAAAATTATCTATAAATAAATTCAAACGGATTGTCAAAAATATACTTTGCAAAAAAGCTTACTATAAAATATCAGATTATCTAGACGACAAAAAAGTTTGGGACGAGTTATGCTCCAACTCTAAAACTAACAATCTAACAAGGTAAAGGTTTCTTGTTCGCTTCTTTACTTTACCTTAAAAAGATTGAAGTGAACAATTAATCAAAGTGATCACTTTATTTCCCATTTTTATTTCTTATTTAACTTGTATTTTGTGACGTGTCCAAGAGTCCTGTAAGGTCTAAAGGAAATAAAGCACTTTGATTTTGAAATAATATTTTAAGCCTAAAACGTTTAAATAACTACGTAAAATGGCAACATGATCTTCCATTTTGACGTTATTCCTGCTCAAACACATCTCGGCAAACTTTAACCTTAATCTATGTACTACCCGAAACAGGTAGCATATTCCCTGAAAGGAATTTATAATTCAAGCACATGTTCCCACCTAAATCTGAGCAAGTAGAAGGCATCAATTAGCGACCTTTGTCATACCCCTTTACATACATTTGTTTAAATAGGTTATGGGTTTGGTTCGAGCACTTTACCCGCGTTTAATGAACTCATAGCCACCCTTTATACCCTATATTAAGTTTAATTTATAGTTTCAAGTTTGGCTAATGATAGGCTAATAAGTGTAAAGTTTGGCAAAAATATCCACGTTTATTATTTTATTTATGTATGTTAGTAACAATCGCTGATATTTTTAATGTAGTTCATTAAGCTTGCATAATGCAATCAATGCAATGTTCACAAATTTTTAAATAAGCCAAGTATTATTCATTATTTTTCTGATTTTTTTTCAGTAACTGTCAAACTGACATGACATTTTAACCGCCCTAGTTTATTCGCTACACATCACAACTTATGTTCAATAAGCACTAGGATTAAATCTTCACTAGTCCTCTGGAATGTTATCATCATCATCACCAGCCTATAATAGTCCACTGCTGGACATAGGCCTCCCCTAATGAGCGCCATAGATGGCATTATCATTTGGGGATTAATGCCCATAATGTTATATTTTATGTAAATAATATAATAAGACACTGAATAATACACAGAAACGTAAGTGATCCTATAGCTCCGTTTTAAGTTCGGGCGTACGGAGCTCTAAAAACGGATTAAAGGGTTTGACTGTGGGAAACCAAAGAAAAATATGGGTCAAATAAGGCTTATGGATAACTGGGTTGATCAAAGCCGTTACCATAGTTGGAGGCGTGCCCAGAATACTGCGTGCAACTTGAGATGACCAAAACAACGTTAGGGACGATATTGGCTTTGAGATTATTCTAAGCACTAGTCCTTACAAACAAAACACTTCAAAGTTGAAAACACCAATTCTAATTTCATTATGTTTGGACTATTTGATGCAATGTAATGATAAACAAAGAAAAAAATAATAAACAAAGATTTGATTTAATTTATTGCAAGGGATTTTAAACACTCGAATTAGACGGTACCAAATTAAGGCTTGCAAAGTTTGGCCGTAGCGGTCAGTATGAGAATGGATCAACAATCTGCAGTTATCTCAATTGTTTCAATTGTAAATATTAGTTCATAGTTGGTTATTTTACTGTCATTTTCTATGTTAGTAAATATTTTACCCAATAATAATAACACAAAAAAATTGGGATATTATATTTTAGAACATCGCACTACAATAATAAAAATCTTAGAATCGATTTCTCAAACTCAGCTCGTGGATATCGTAAGAGCGAAATAAGGGAATCAACCGAAGGACTTATTCCTTCTGAGTAAATTAACAACTCTACTGCGACCTAGTACTAGTACCCGACGAAGCGTGATGATAATGGCCAAAATCTTACCTATTTGGGAGAAGCATGATCAAGATTAGCTAACGAGGTTTGCAACAATTATGATAAGTTCAACATAGGAACATAGTATCAAACTTAGGTTCATAGATTTAAAACATAGGTACCTTGAACTTTTCGTCGATGTTTGCTCGACTGGACTCAAACTCCGGTGAGTCCAGAAACTCGCAGGGTAAGATCGGGTGCAGGAACTGATGTCCACTCATCACGTTAACCTGCTCAAGATAAATTTATACATAGCACACTAAGCGCGATGGAGTACTAGGGTTTCTAACATGTAAAATATTTTATATACAAGGGGAATAAACGAAACGTACATACCATTACATGTAAAATAAAGTATATATACAAGGGGAATACACGAATACGTTCCCAGCATCTGGTCCGCGAAATACGGAAATAGCAAATTTAAATCAAAACAATTGAATTTGTCTATTTGTCTGACTTTAAACTTTAAATAAAACTAAAAATTATTTTCTCTTAAAAATAAGTAAAACTGAGAAAACAAATTTTAATTTTAATACCTATTGCATTTTCAAAAATATGTCTATTGCTTAGAATCAATGAAAATCCGGAGAATCAAATAAAATCCAAATCCAAAAAAACATTTTTATTTCTGTGCAATTGGTTGACAATATACTACACAGTGAAATACTATTTGCTAAAGGTTTAGTTTTATAATTCTTTACAGTGTGATAATTTTCTGCGTAAAAAAAACTTCATACAAGTTATGTTACAAAGTAGCAGTTATTGAATGATTAAGAATTGGTTTGCAGATTATGTTTCCTTATACGAATTATAGTCCGATATCAAGAACTTTCAAAGTCTTCTCTAAAGAAGTTACCCGAACATTCGAGTAACATGCACCGTTGAACTTCTTAGTTTATAAACTCAATCAAAAACCAAAGCTTGCCGCAACTCAATCTACAACTTCTCGGAAAAACCGATTGGAATCACGTCAAATGGACCCGACAAAACCTTTTTATAGGTGATGCAACTAAAGCTGGCGCAACCGTGGTTGGTTTTTTATTAGCGAGGGTAGGTACTCTGTTTTAAGAGCATGTGATTGGCTGGAACTATTTTGACCCCATCAGCAACATAATGGGGTAAAAAAACACTTGTCCAAATTTCTGGAGTGTTTTTATCTACACTACAAAGTGCATCTGAGATGGCAAATGCCTAAAGTGATGAAGTTATATCCAGTCGGGTTTTATACAGTTTTCATTTAATACGTATTCGATATTTAAGCAAGTGTACACTACATTTCTATGATAAAACAAAAGACGATGGCACCAGCTTTCAACAGTCGTACTATTTGAGTCTATACAGTGCTATTAGCTCGTAGAAACACAAACATTACATATTTGTAGATACTAATTGATAGCAAATAAGGGAAAAGTTTTCCTCTTTTCTTGGCTTTTCATTGTCATGTCGAGTACGTGTGGTAAGTGAAGCAGTAGTATTTTGGCAGAAACTTAAGTAAATTTTAAACGATTCGTTGTATCAACATTTTGTTTTTATTGACAAATTTACCATGACTTGATGATTTTTTTATTTTAGTTTTAAATATCATCACAAATCATAATGAACATCTTCTATGTGATTTTAGTGTAATAAAGTAATAATTATCTTATATATAATGTAATAATTATCTATAACCTTAAAAAAAAAACATTATTTTTCAGCATGTAGCCAAAAGGCATTATAACGAAAATTATTTTCTCAGATTATTATAAAAAAATAGCTAATGTCCAATATTAAAAAAGCACTGCTAAGTATAGAACAATTCCCGCTCAACTTCCCAGAATAAATTGCCTGCAAGCAAAATAGAGTAGCACATTTTATCCGTATTTTCGTTTCCCATTATCTCCCCGTCTGATGTTAAGTGGAGTTTTAATTAGATTTTACCTACCCTGGCGACATTGGACTTGAAAGTACATTGATATTACTTGGTCGTATATTAAGTTTATTAGAGCAAAGAAGATTCTCTGATGGTAAAAACGGATGTCTAAAATTAGCGCGTGATAGAATATAATGGTTGAAATAGGCGTGAGTTTTAACTAAATTGATGTATTGGTTTATTTATAAGATTTTTATAGTATTAGGACAATTCAGATAACAATCTAATTAATACAGGTCTGACATGTAATTTGATTTTGTATCTTTATGGCTTTAACGATGTTCCGCGAGGTGCAAGTAAAAAAATAAACATTTATTTGTTACTACAGAAACGCGGATTCAATTCATTTTAATTTAAATTATAAACAAAAGTACGAGGTAAATATTTTAATAATCAGATTAACAACGGTAAAAAAATATTAGTAAAAAATAACTTAGGTAGGCTGTAAGTAAGATTGTATATTCAGCACACAATATTACGACAAAAAGTTATTATGTCGTTTGCAAAATAAATCCTTGCTTAAAGTTTAAAGTTATAAAAGGCGTTATTTTACCAATTAAAGTCATAAATATTTTTCATTGTTTCCTTTTGATCTCTGTAGGTCACTTTTCTACATTCTCTGTTAGGTACCTAAAAAGATCAAAGAAGATGAACGCTTCGTCAAATACACAATATTTTGCTGTGTAATCGTCAACCGTCCGTCGACTCCAGATGAGGTACAACAATAGCTACGCCGTAGCGCTTCGTAGCACCTCGTAGAGGCGCGTAGCAGTCTACGCATGAATACATTCCGTTTGTTCCGGAAAGAACACGAATTGTTAACTCAGCGAAAAAAACATGAAAGGTCTGCTTTCTGTACCATTTGAGTAATATATTGCACAGCCATGTGGAAACTCCTCTTCGTAATATGAAAGGTCAGGTTACTCAAACCTGTGTTCTATTTTTGCCACAATATAGGTTATGTTATACCCAATCATCGTAAAAATTATTAATTGATGACCGAGGTTGTAAATGACATTCAGAATACTGTTTATGAGAGGTTGGTACCTTAATTATTGTCCAGCCATGTGTAAACTTCTCTTTGTAATAAAGTTCAGGTCATTCATTGTTTACCTTCTTATATTGGCCATTAGTTATGATAGATCTCTTCTATAACGTTTGTAACTTGATGTAGGTTGTACCTAAATGACGACGCTTTGCCTCAAGTGTGACGCTGGGATTACAGATTGGTGGAACGTTAGGAATAATGTGAGACGATTGAAATAGGTAGGTACGTCTTACGTGAGACGCTGGGAATAGTCAATGAGAGTTTAGGAATAGGCTCGTCCAGCCATTTGTAAACTGTTCCTTATATGAAACGTCAAATCTGTGTACTATATTTTCCATAATATTGGTAATGTTAGAGCTAGCATGCCTTATCATGCTTAAAAGATAATTATTAGATCATGGTTGTTAATAACGCACTGGCAACTCACGTGAAGCCCTGTGAATAGTTTTTGTAAGACGTTGGGAATAGGAGCATCTCACGTGGGACGATGGGAATATTCATATACTACTACACTATACTGCCCAGCTATAACGGTAAACGCAGTTTCAATTTGAAAGGACAGGTCACTTAACCCTGTGTTATATTGACCACAATATTGGTTTTGATAGAGCTCTACCCGTAACATGGTTTTACTTGGCGTGCTGGTTTATACTAAAGATTGATGTAACCCTCGCAGTATGATTGATTAATTTTGGATCACGATACCCATGTATATCTACATTACTATAGTTTTGCTATGGGAAGGAGTAGGTATACAAATCTTGGAGAACTAATAGAGGTCATATCATAATTCTTGAAAGTGTATTTGGTAATGGTGAACAAGTAAGATTTTAAACCCTGTAAGGTAATGTAATTGATCCCATGGATGGATTTTCCGAACTCCCTTCCGCAAAGAGCAGTTAAGTTTTGATAGTGAAATAAGTTAAATTTGAAATATCATTGCGATTTTCAGTGTTTTTTTGTTTATTTATTAAACGGGTGACTTTTTTATGAAGTACACCCTTAATTAGGTTTATCTAGACATAATGAGTTCTTTAATATTATGAATTTAAAACATGCTTGTTTCCTATATGTATTAGGATTTTAGGAAGTGTGGCACGCAGGTATAATCATTGAACTTCGACTATCAGCTTCCTAACATATTTTTTCGATTATACATACATTTTCGGGGCGCAGAACACAAAAGCTGTAGAAAGTAGCTTTTAGTTTTATCGGGAAGTAGGATCTCATCGTAAAGGCGGTAATAAACCCCGATTCTATACAGGCAAGGTAATTTTACGGTACCTCATCTACACATGATCGCACAATATCACGGGAAGCACGTATGGCGCGCTTGGTTAGATGATTTTTTTTGTTAATATTGGTATAATAAATAGATACGTGAGAACAGGGACGTGCCAAAATTTATTTTTTAAAAAGGTGGAACGTGGAACTTTTTGACAATCTTAGGACCCAGACGTTCTATTTTGGAAGTAATTTCAATTACTACAGCCAGCACCCCCATCTTGTTCCGATTTTGATTTGGACGTTCAGCGAACGTTCCTGGAACATTAATTTAAACTTGTATTACCTTTAGAGAACTAATAATGATTTAAAAATGAATGTTCACCCAACGTTAGAAAAAATCACGTTTTAGATTTATTTTTAAGAATTAGTCGTGACATGTCACTAATCATTTTTATTGCTGATATTCATGTCATTTTTTGTTAATTAATGTACATATTTGTTTGTTGATTTGTTTATACATGTAATTTTCTACATTAATGAAACGAATGTTAATGCTACCAGCATTCATTTTATTAATGTACAATAATAATTAAATTAAATAGCCTTTATTGCTGTTTTTTTCCTTATAGTTAATACATGCCTACTTACTAAAAACCAAGTACAATAATAGCACACGTTAACACGTTAATTACATAAAATGGTTACAATCTCCTACCTTCCCAGCTAGCAACAGGCCAAGTCGGTCAGTCTTCGTGAGGTTTTGCATAGCGTAAGCCTCGCCCGCGTGTAAAGACATTACATGGGCGAAGTCGGGGGACACCATGCGTTTGAACTGAAGCCGGGATACCTATATCAGGAATGAGTGATTTTAGTGAACACGGCAAAAAATATATTAAAATAAAAGTAATAAGGTTTTATATCAGACAATGCTTCACAGCATCATCCTAGCCCCGAGCGAAGCGGAGCTTGTGTTATGGTACTAAAGTATAACTGCTTAAATTTTTGACGATATTATTAGATAGGTTAGCGGAAAACTAGGTTCGTAGTTAACCCGTTAACCTTCCTAATGAATTTTAAAACTTCCGCAAACCAACCGTCTGATTTTTAATCTCACTTAGTTTTAACCTGCCCCAGTTTTTTGGAACTGAATGCAGTTACCTAAATTGTTTTGATTGTAAATTATTTTTATGCCAATTTATATGTTAACTAGCGGTCCGCCCCGGCTTTGCACGGGTATTTAACAAAAATTCATGCGGATTCCCAACTTTTTTTAAAACATTCTATAGCCTATTTTTTTAAGGAAAATTTAGGATTCTAATGTTGAAAGAATTTTTCAAATCGGTCCAGCATTTTTGGAGCCTATTCAATTCAAACAAACAATCAAATCTTTCCTTTCTAAAATATTAGTATAGTACAGATCAAGAGACAACAGTCTATTCCTTACCTTGAAAGGTTCGAACAGCGTATGATAAACCTCCTCGAGCTCCGGATCAAACTTGACCGGCCTCATTTGATACACCAAGTAGACTACCTGTCCCAGGTTCAGGAATACGAAGCCGAAGTTCCAAGAGAATGCATCGGGAGCACAGATCACGTGCCATGCCCATATGGAGTACAGCAAGAAGGCTTTACGGGAATAAATACTGCTTGGTGAATGTTATACTTACCTTCATAGACAATACTATAAGTATTGTCTATTAAGAACATAGGTATAGAAAATACTATACTGTATTGTCTATTAAGGTAAGTACGTAAATTCTTTGCGAGTCACATAAAAAACACTTAAAATTTGTATAGGTAAATACGTGGAGTAGGAGAATTTATTTATTTGTTATAAGATTCAAAAGGCATTTAAAAATATATAAAATGTGGTTTCCACTTTTTTAAGATATTTTTGTTGCGACATTAAATAATATTTTTCTTTTTAAATATCGTAATAGTGAAGTAGCTTTCAGAACCCTTATCTCTTACATAGGTACATAATAATAGTTACTTATTCAATAAGTAAAACTGTGAATTTCCTGAACAGTTTATAAATAAAATGGCCCATGCTGAAGTGCAAAATTAAATATTCCAGCACTTTAACACTGGTTATTGAGCTTTAATGGGTAGGTAGTGATTTTGAAAAATTCTACTAAATACGTACTTACCGAAAATTAAAATACTGTGCATCCATAGCTGTCCTTTTTTTGTGCTCGGAGCACAATAAGAGGCAAAGAATAGTACGTTAGACAGCTGAAAAATAAATATAATAATAAGGCTTATTTATTTCTTGATATACTTTATTGCACTTATTTAATAACAGCATACAAATGGCGGGCCTCACTTGGTACCAAAAACAAAATGGCATGCTAAATTAAGCTAGATAATATTTAAGTCTCATCATTCCAGATACTAACTACATAATATTATTATACGAGGACATTTTTTTATACCCTGTTCTAAAGACCTACCAGACAACTTTATAGTTCCTACAATTCGAAAAACTTTTCGAAGTTTGACGAATTCATTATGAATATAAGGAGGTTAATACAAACCTAGTTGGTTTCGGAAGAACACCAACATTTCTACAATTAACGAGGTACTTTATCAGGGAGAGTTCGGTTCACGTCGCGCCACATAAACTAGGTTCGTAGTTGACCCGCTAACATTCATAACCTGTACAAATAGAGTAGACAGGACCTATAGGTAGTGCGGTATGTGTATGTCGGACGAGGGAGAAAACCGTTTTTTTGTACCAGTATTAACCCATATATTCGAATCTTATTCGAATGCTGCCGATTTATTGTCTAAGAGGAAACTTCATGGCGTATTTGTTGTGAGCGTGTAGGTAGTCAACATAGAATATTACGGCTTAATAAAGCGACAAATAATGTCTTAAGCTTTTCACTTTGTGCGATCATACCCTCCACATACCTTACTTAGGTACGTACCTACCTGAAATAAAGGATGTTGCGAAACCCTCCACAAAGGGCACCAAGGCCAATACCAGGGTCCTGAAATAAAAAAGAGTAAAATTAATAACTAGCTTTAGCTTTAGATCAGAAATTTAAAATAATCAAGTTATCCTGCCTTTACCTGATGGCATCGTGTAATTGATTGAACCTAGATCATGAAATGAGCCATTTTCTCCAGGCCAAGAAAAATTCAACTCTCCGATCTCCAAATAATTAGATTTTTTATCTGATAAAGTACCATGATGAGCCATTCTTTGAGCCTAATATTTTCTCACTCACTCTGTTCACAGTTCACACTACGGCACGTCAACTTCTCTTCGCGCCAAAATCAATACTATAATCATAGACAACGTCTGGTTTCTTTCTCTAGCCTCCTGAAAATGCCTCAAGTCAAATCCAAATAATTGTAAACAACGCCATCTGTTATCAGTTTTCGTATGTCTGTTGTAATTAAAAATGGATGCTGTCTACCTTTGTAACTCGATTGCTGTGCTGGACGGAGAAAAATCGCCGGCACCAATGACTTTGACACTGACAGTGACATTATTTTCCATCTTTTCTATCAGTCTATGGTTATTTTAAGAAAAGGTGTGATGTGAGCAGAACGAGCTAGAGCGATTTCATTTTCTAAAAAATCACATTTCTCGTGAAATGCGGTAGCGTTTGCGAACAAAAGTCGATAAAAAAACGTCGACATAATATGCCTTGAATTCTTTATGTGATAAGTTCATGTCACCAAGTACGGGAATGCCGATCACCCATAATATCGTCACGAGCAGTAAGTACGAATTTTACACTTGATTACCGCTGAATGACTCATTTAGACCGAGAAATTACCTATACTCAGCAAAATTCATAGCTATTTTACAAAGAAGTTAACTCCCTAGTTAGAAATTTATGAGAATTAAACAAATCGGCGTGAGACAATCATCAGTGCCATTTTCAGCTATAAATTTATTTTCTAGGATGAGAGAGCTTCCTGGGTTTCATAATGCATTTATCATACAATATTACGTCCCAGTCCAATCTGTTTTCTTAGGTACTCAACATTAAACTAGCTTGGTCCATTTCTTCATAAAATCCCTTTTTCTTGATTCCCTGCAAAACATTATGCAATTTCCCTTGTTCTTTTACATGATAGGTAATGCTTGCAGTAACATGTTACTTATTTTATCATTACTTCAAAAATAAATAGCAAGGCATTTTTAATTAGTTACAAAAATTAGTTTAGTACCTAAGAAGTCTTTATTTTATCAACCATATACAGTAAACACAACATTTTCATTATTAATAATTAGAACCCTTTCATCTGTTTCTGAATATAACATTTCCTTACAACACGCACACAGATGTGCCTTTCAATCAAGATTTATGTTAGTACTTACTTTGTATGTGTCTTTCTCAGACTGATTTATTTATGTGACCTTGTGTTCCTCTTATTGGCATTGAATTTATCAATTGTTGATTAATACTGGTACCATAAAGAAAGGATCTCTTGAGCTTGCTCTAAAAAGTTTCCAGTCTACTATATGGCCGATGTTGTAAAAGAAACAAGCTTAATTAAATGGATCAAGATAATTTATGTTTATTATGCCTACTGAAACTTGCAATCTGTCTATTTGGTATTTTAACATTTCCCTATAAATCAATAGTCATCCATGTTTTGTGTTTATTTTAGACTATGAGGTTATCGGAGAAGCTAAATGGCAGACATTGGACAACAATGGAACAGAAAATGAAGTCTATGCTTATGGATACCAATATTCCAAATTACGAGCAGTTATATTCCACACACTATGCATACTTTCATGTGGCATACCATACTTCGCCATGGCTTACTATCCGATGATACACCGCTGTAAATACATAAATGTGTCCCTGAGGCAGGCTACTGCTATCGGTAGTAAGTAATATTTTTTTTTATTAAAATCTCTGTTGATGTGCAATTGTGTGTCATTCGTAAATCACAATAAATAAATAATTATGGACAATCCACATAGCATCACCTAGCCCCCAGCTAAGCACAGCTTGTGTTATGGGTACTAGATGACTGATATACATAATACAATATAAATGGATAGATATTTTTATTACCTATTTATAGAAAACAACCAGAACATCCAGAAAAAATATCTGCAAATATTATGTACAAAGGGTGGACCTTTGCCCATCGCACCATAGGGGTAGTCCAACACAATCTAGTAAAATTAAATATTTTTACCTTCCTTCTAGTTACAATACCATTTTTCTTGCAGTAACTGATAAAAAGCGCAGTTTCCAAATCCAAGATGTCCTTGAAATGGAGCTTAACCTCTCTAGTCATAAAGAGAGTAGACTCCGCTATTTTGTGTACCAACACAACCGGCATATCTGGCACGCTGACCAAGGAGTCTTTATTCATGTACTTACCCTGAACAAGAAACTCACTATCAATGTCTTTATGGACAATCTGTCTGGAATCAACAAGAGGCAGCAAAATGAATTGTAAGTTTTTTGAATAAGAATGAAATTAATTTGTTTACTGCGTATACCTAAACTTATGTTTGTTCAGCTGCTGCACATCAAAAAACTCATATGAAGCAGCAAATTAATGTTTGATTAGAGGCATACATTTCAAACTAATTCATTTTAAATTTCCTGCAGAATCAAACTCTATGGGCCAAACTCAGTTGTTGTAGCAGTGAAAAGCTACTGGGTGTTGTTTGTTGAAGAAGTATTCAACCCTTTCTACCTGTTTCAAGTTTTCTCTATTATTCTGTGGTCTCTGGATGAGTACTATCAGTATGCAACATGTGTTCTTATCCTGTCGTCGTTGTCTTGTGGAGTGGCGCTACATCAAACAAAACAGGTTTGTCTTGTGACTTTTGCTTATATTCTACATGCATTCTTTTCTCAATTCAGTTCTGCCTTTAGACTTTTGTCCTGCCAACTTTTACTATTTTGATATTGATATTTATAGTATATTTAGAATATAAAAATTTTAAATTTATATTTGGTTACACACCACGGTCTTTCTTAAATAATTCTTCCATTATTTTTTTCCATCCAAATATTATTTTTCTGTTGTACAATAAAGCATTTACGTTATTTTAGCAATGGCGATCAGCCTTACTGACATGTAATAGTCAAAGCCTATGCATCTAATTAAGTTCTGTATATTTGTAATTTGTTTAACTATTGACAATAAATGATCTTATACTCCCACAGCTAAGCAGAAGAATCCACAACATGGCGGGTCAGACCAGCTCATTCATGGTGACAGTTCTGCGGCCGACGCGCGAGGGTCGCGAGGAGTGCGTCGTGAACGCCAGCCGGCTGGTCCCGGGGGATGTGTTGGTGCTGCCGCAGAATGGATGCGTGATGCCCTGTGATGCTATGCTGCTGACTGGATCTTGTATCGTGAACGAGAGTATGCTTACCGGTATGTATATCACATCATCATCAGCCTATGTTAGTCCTGCTGGACATAGGCCTCTAATGAGCGTCATAGCGCCCTGTCTTTAGCTTGTCGCATCCAGCATCTGCCAGCAGTCTTTCGCAGATCGTCATGCCACCTGGCAGGAGGGCGTCCTACACTACGTTTACCGAGTCGCGGTCTCCAGTCAAGAACCCTTTTACCCCAGCGGTTATCGGTTCTTCGCGAAATATAGACGGCACACTGCCACTTCAGTTTGCTAATTTGGCTCTGCCGGATGTATTCGTTGCGAATCTGATCCTTCAGAGAAACTCCGAGCATAGCTCTTTCCATAGCTCGCTGAGCGACTTTGAACTGGTTATTATGACAGTGCGCGTCAGAATTAAGTACCTCCCTTGTCTAGATAAAATTTACGACTACTTCGAATTCCCTTGTAACTTATCACAAATTTTCACATGCCAAAATTTACCACGCCCCGCTCAGGATCGAACCACCCACCATAATACTCAAAGTCTGAAATTCCCAACAATAACAACCTATGGTGTCCCACATACATTGAGATAGGGGGGTACTTATTATGTGACGCGGACTGTACATACGATAAAAATATAAAATCTCTGCCTTATGAAATAAAAAAAGATCCACAAAACTTTTATGCCTATGTGTGGGTAAGAATGGGATTAGTATTTGTCCTACAAAACTTAACACTTAAATTAACGAATTTGAAGTCGGTTTTTTGTTTTTTCAAACAATCATAATATTTTCACAATCACTTACATAATATCTTATTTTAAGGATGTCACTTATTATTGTTTTTGTGCAGGTGAAAGTGTTCCCGTCATGAAGGGTCCCCCTTGTCCTTCCAATGAGGTTTATTCCACGGAAACGCACAAAAGGCACACCCTGTTCGCGGGCACACATGTTATACAGACTAGATTTTATGGCAATAACCAGGTAAGATCGATTTTTTATTAGTTTACACACAATAAAGTTTTCAACCGTCACTTTTCAACCATCTACAAAAAAGATTTGAAATCGATGGCGAAGTTATATAATGCCAAATTATCTCAATTTTGTTTGGATAAAAAAATAGCCCGAGGTGGTCTCAACAAATAGGCATAACTATTTGTTTTTTGTCTCAAAAATGTAGTCGACTTTGAAGTCATTATTGTACAAAACATCTTGATAACTAACATTCGGTTGTTTTGCTTTAGGTCCTAGCGAAAGTGGTTCGAACTGGCTTCAGCACAGCTAAAGGAGAGTTGATAAGGAGCATCCTATACCCGACTGCGGCTAGCTTCAAGTTTTACACAGACGCCGTGAAGTTCGTTATGTTCATGTTCCTGATTGCTACATTCGGGATGGGTTATTCCATTTGGCTGTATGTTGAAAGAGGCGTAAGTATTTATAAATAGATCCGTAGATCTAAAAAGCAAAACATGGTTGCAGCTTTTGAACCTGGTATAGTTGCATTCAACCATGTTTCTCTCAACATAGAGAAGCCTAAGTGTTTTAAATAGATCCGTACATCGATAAAGCGAAAAAGGTTGAATGCCGTTTTCAAAACTGGTATGCTCGCCTGAAGGATAAGCAATATAATGATCGAATCTATATCTTGCGTCCTATAGTTGTTTTATGACTTTGATATCAGTTTTTCGTAAGTTTTCATTCATGGCGTTGTTGACATTAACATATTTTGCACTCAAGAATCTACTTTAACTACCTATAAAAGTGATCATTAGTACCATTTTAAATTAATAGACCAAGTAACATCAGTTCCCTAATTGAATAGTACAATTTCCGTCGTGCTACCCGTATAAACCTTACGGTGCCTCATGCTGCGTTCTACCGGCATACCACTATCGCTTCCCTCGTGTTCCATAAGAGAAGATTAAGTGATCAGATATCTCTTAATTAGATTTAGATATCAATAACTTTATTTATTTCGGCTTACAACATACCGCATGCCGCAACCTGCATGCCTAGCAGATTAAAGCTTATCAGGGGAGGCCTATGTCCACCTGTGGACTATAACAAACTGTAGATGATGGAAACCCACAGAATTCAATAACTTTATTTAGGCTTACAAAATAAGCACTAACTAACACTAACACTAAGATAAACATCCGACCAATCAATAACAATCAGATCAATTGAAGAAAATTGAACTTTCGTAACATGTTTACATTGACACAGTTCAACAACAGAATTAAGTTTCTGAGATGAGCAGGTCATATTGATTAATCTTATTAAAATACTCATAGTATTGCTAGAATATTTAGTGTAGGTTTAGTGTAGGTAGGTACATATTTATTGCATCATCCCACATTGACATTATTATGGTGAGCTTTGTGGTTTTTACGGAACATAATTTGCTAGGCACGTACCTATCCCATAAAACTGTAGATTGATAGCAAAATTTATGTCTGGTCTTTTGTCTTACAACAAATTGCTAAAATGTAATATTTTTTCAAGAGTATAAATAACTATTTTTTTTGGGTACACTGCCTAGTATTGATATGGATCAGTTGAACTACCTGTAGTTGGTTTAAAAAGTCTGCAGCTTAATTGGTTCAATTGTAAATACTAGTTCTAATTTGTTTATTTCATTGTAATTTTCTATTGATACAGATATATGTACTTTCATATTCATAAAAGTCTTATCAAACTTAAACCGACCGAAGGATTGCAACGCCGATGCTAAGCAGTGATTATTTATGTTATTTTACATAAGTGTTCTGGTCGTTTTCTATGTATAATAAAAAATATCTATGTAATCTATTGTACCTATTATGTATATCAGTCATCTAGTGCCCATAACACAAGCTCTGCTTGGCTTGGGGCTAGGTGATGCTGTGTGGATTGTCCATTATTTGTTTATTATTTCAGAGCACCCTAAGCACAATAGTCTTACGAACGTTAGACATCATCACTATTGTCGTGCCCCCGGCTTTGCCCGCGGCGATGACAGCCGGCATCGTACAGAGTCAGAAACGGTTGCAAGAGCTCAAGATATTCTGCGTGTCGCCGCCGAGGATCGTCGTGGCCGGGAAGCTACAGGTCATGTGCTTTGATAAGGTATTTGTTTCAGTCTTTTTATCAAACTTTAAGGCGCTATCCCAGCCCAAAATCGCGCCACCACCTCTATTCACTCTCTCCCATTGTTTAACGTAAAAGTATCTTACGTTACTTTTACGTTAAACAATGGGAGTTGGTGATACCTATTATAAGCTTCTGATAGTTTTGTTTTGTATAGTTTGGATAGAGATGCGAAAATAGAGTTTGTTGGCCAAAAGGGCAACGTCGTATGTGTGTTGATTTAGATCGGGGTGGGGCCATAATGGAATTTTTTTATAGGACTATAATACTATAAATCCAAGTACCTACTTATATATGGATGCAATAAGCTGAAGACAGTGCGCTATGGTGCTCATCCACCACACCCCCTGTTCCCGGTGGTGTCGTAATAGGCGACTAAGGGAGACACACCGAGGGCGGGCAGCAGCGCCCTCTGTAGAACAACTCCACCGAACTGCAATCCCCAACACGGGCACGGCAATAACCCCTAAATGATATACTATAATGCCATCTATGGCGCTCATTAGGGTAGGCCTAGAGGTCCAGCTGTGGGCTATTATAGGCTGATGATGATGCTATGTCCAGCTGTGTACTAACAAAAGACTGATGATGATGACAGAACAAAATAACCTGCTAATAACTACCTCCTCTACATTCCAATGTTTTCCAGACAGGCACTCTGACGGAAGACGGTCTAGATTTCTACGGCGTGATCCCCTCAGAAGATGGCGTCAAGTTTGGCGAAAGAGTGGACAAAGTGTCGTCACTCACGGCGACCAGCCCGTTGGTCCAGGCTTTGGCGTCTTGTCACTCGTTGACCAGCATTCAGGGGGAGTTGAAAGGTGACCCTCTGGATCTGAAGATGTTTGAATTTACGCAATGGGTAAGTTAAGCTTCGCATAAGGGGTAATATACTTTTACGAGTACTTTATGTGTACGGGCTTGGTAGTCGCAAAAGGTAGGCTAGGTAGAGTAGGTAGATATTTATTAATGAAACAATTTTTGAAATCAGATCAGTAGGTAGTCTCGGAAATATAAACATAATTTACCCTTTTTTAATATAATTTCTAAAGAATTACAATAATAACCTTTTCACAAAAAAGATAGGCTCATTATGGAAACAAACTAGAACTAGTGCAGTCAGCGTCAAATTGATATGATAAAAAGATGATCTAAGCTACGTATATCAAATTGCTTTAATGTTTTGCAGATCATTTTACTACTCTAGACGCTCATTTGACGTATATTTAGCTTATCAGTCTGACTGTACCTACAAGAAACGTAGTATAAACTTGAACTAGGTATGCGAACTTAACCATGAAAAGAGTTTTCTTCAAACCTACAGGTATAGCAATCTATAGGTAACTCAACTGATTCATATCAATACCAATCGCAATTTATAATATAAGTTTAAATTTATTTATGAAAAACTCATACCTAAATCTAACTAAAAATTGATAAAGAAAATTTTTAACTATCAGCGTCAATTTGAACAAATGAGCGAACCAAACGCCTCCCTTTCGTATCGCCAATCACCCAAGCAAATCAAATGCAACATGATATGTGTGTGAAATCGTTATCGAACACCCAACTCGAATTAATAAGGGTGTCATGTTGCTTGAATGTGCTCTAGAGAAATGTTTTACGCCTTTTGCTGCCTGGAAGAAATCGGTTTTCGGACGCAGCGGGGGTGGCCAGTCGAGTGTATCACACACTAGGACTTTAAAGATATTTATGAAATGTAAAGTTTTTAGAGTCCAATTGTTGTTAATATTACTCGTTTTTTTGTATTGCGATCAGATCCTTTATTCACTACTAGCGGGCCGCCCCGGCATCGCACGGATATTTAACAATAATTGAAATTTTCATGCGGAACCCTAACTTTTTTGAAAATTTTCTATAGCCTATGTTTATTAGGGAAAATTAAGGATTCTAATGGTGAAATAATTTTTCAAATCGGTCCAGTAGTTTCGGAGCCTATTCAATTCAAACAATCAACCCATTATACAGGGTCCGTCACTCGAACTGTTACTAACTTCACCTTGCTCCCATTTTCAAAATAATAATGACAGCGCGCCCAATTTCGGTGAAACGTCAGTTTGTTTCATTGTTTTATAGTGGGCGAAAAGAGCGGGAACAAATTTTAATTTGATGATAAATTTTCGCAATGGATATTAAACGTAAAAATGTGATCGTTTTGCATTTGGCCGAAAAATCACAAACAGTCATCATTCGGGAGCTCCGACATTTACGTGTGAACAAAATGTTAGTGTATCGAACCATTAAGCGTTATAACCGAACCGGGGGCATTGCTAAACGGCATGGAGGCGGTCATCCGACAACTGCAACTTCACGGAATATGGTTCGTAAGGTGAAGAATTCAAAGAAATCCGCGCCAGAGTGCTGCAAAATTGGCGAAAAGTCTGAAAGTATTCGAATCAATTTTTCGGCGCATACTGAAAAAAGAACTAAAATTGAAGCCCTACAAGATACAAAAAGTACAGCATCTTACTTCAGCGCAGAAAGCAGTCCGACTACAAAGAGCTCGACCACTGAAAGCCTTGCACGAACGTGGCGAACGGGAAAACATTGTTTTTTCTGATGAAAATTTTTTAACTGTCCAACAGTATGTAAACAAACAAAATGATCGTGTTTGGCTGCAGGACAAGTCCAACGATAATTTAGACGATAGAGTTGCCGTTCGTAAGCAAGCGCCTGCTTCTGTTATGGTCCGGGCTGCAGTGACCGCAAATGGTCGCTCTCCACTCGTGTTTATCGAGAAGGGCGTCAAAATCAACCAGCAAATGTACCAGCAAAAGGTGTTAAATGATGCGCTCATACCATGGGCACGTAAGCAATTCGGCACGAACAGCTGGACATTGCAACAAGACTCAGGACCATCCCACAAAGCTCGCCTGACACAAACTTTTTTACAGAACCACGTTCCTCGGTTCATTTCTTCAGAACAGTGGCCTCCCTACTCTCCAGACTTGAATCCTATGGACTTTTCAGTATGGTCAATTCTGGAGGCTGCTGTGTTAACAAAAAGATATGAAAGTGTGGATACGCTGAAGGCAGCGCTCCGTCGGGAATTAGTCGGAGTACCGCAAACCCACCTTCGTGCAGCCTGCAATGCTTTTGCCGGAAGACTTGTTGCCATCATCCGTGCCAAAGGAGGCTATATCGATCAATAACAATAACTTTCTTAAAATTCAATGTTTTTTTAAGCATTTTGATACAATTTTTAATAAACCGTACTTCAATTAACCAAATAACATCATTTGGTTAATTGAAGTACGATAATTGAAGTAACAATTGGTAACACTTCGAGTGACGGACCCTGTATATTATATTAGTATATCTAGATTGTCAATACAAACGCTTTACCCAGATACGACAAGACACATGCATAGAATCGGACACCTATTTCGGTTACCTATTTCATTGAGAATAAGGTCCAAGGTCGCTTAGCTTTTAGTTATAGAAAGTTTGAGTCATAACATAAGGTTTAAAGAAAAAAAATGTATCTATTTATCTTAATGCCATGTAAATAGACATGCGTGCGGCTGTAAAGAACCATTCAATTATTCTACAAAATGAACGTTCATGTATCGTTACTCAAATCTCTCAAAGTAATTCATAAATAGGTCAAAACAATTGTACAGCTACAAACCAATTAATCAAGACGGCCGCCAGTGTAGTTGGATTTACTATTGCCCTCGTTTTATGAGGGCGCTGTAGAATACCAAAGCTTCAATCAAGCCCTTCATCAAGTCCCCTTGATGTTACAATTGCTTATAAGCAATGAGTGTCGACTTTTTTTTGACATTTCTTTATACAATGCTGTTGTTTCGAAACGCACTGCATTTAGCCAGCCAACTCGTTAAATGTGAACATGGCCGTAGGGAGGGGGGGGGGGGGTTTGGGGGTTCAAACCTCCCCCGAAATGTTGAGGCACCGTTAAAAATCTAACTTTAGTAGCAAAAATTTTCTCGGATCAAGCAATAACCATTTACAGTGATGCAAGCAGCACTGTAAATGGTTATTCTCTCTTAAAAACACAAAAAAATTTTTCGTCTAGTTGTTCGTTTTCATTTACAAGCGCGCTCTGCGTCGTGGGACGCGCTCGCGCTCCAAGCCATGCGACTCCTAATTGTGTACCTATCTTACATACACAATGGGAATCTTACTTACATTGTATTGTATGTAAGCACGCAGCACAAAATTTTTTTTAGGTCATTCTGTCTTGAAAAATCAAAATTTTTTTTCATCAAAATTTGGCTCTACACCATGTGAAAATGAGCTGGGTGCACGCACCGCATTCATTTACGGCCGATTCCAGCTAGGCAGGCTGATCACGACATTACTTTTAATTTCGTAAATCAATAGACCTATTTTCTTGTTTTTCCAAAATTGAATTGCTCCCTCCGTTAGCTGTTTTTACAAAAATAGGAAAAATGTTTTTAATATTTTTTTGGTAACGACCGAAAATGTCAAAAAAAAAATTCGCGGCTCGCTCCGCTCGCCGTTTTCATTCTGAAGTCTTCTAAGCTTTTTAACAGCCTTGCGAAAATGTTACAATTTCTTTAACCGTTTTCAGCTGCCGCAAGCACAACAGAATATAGGCGCTCATTCCGCTCACTGTTACAATTTTGGCATACCGATCTCCAATCTCCAAAATTACCACCACGGTTTTTTAAATATTCGGGGCTAGCTGTCATATCTCACACTTTTGCGTACTTTTTTACAAACCATCGGATTTTTTTTTTATATATTTGAGTTAACGACCGAAAATGTCAGAAAAAATTCGCGGCTCGCTCCGCTCGCCGTTCTTTCTGAAGTCTTCTAAGATTTTAAACAGCTTTGCGTGCGAAAATGTCACAATTTCTCAACCATTTTCAGCGGCCGCAAGCACAACAAAATGTAGGCGCTCATTCCGCTCACTATATATAATTTTTATTATACTACCACGTGACCATCCGAAAAAGTAACAAAAATTTTTCTTCTTAGCAAAAAACGTTAAATCTAACAATTTTTGTTTTTTTACCTTGCTTACCAAACTTCACCAAACTCCAAAATTACCACCGCAAAGCCTCTAAAATTTTCGGAGTTCGGTAATCATAATCTTTTGTCACTCTTGATTCTATTTTACAGAACATCCAAAGTCGCTAAAAAAATTGGCGTTCATTCTGTAGTAGAAGTTATTTGGTTAATCATCAAAAAACCAAATATCTCACACTTTTGCATACTATTTTACAAAACATCGGAAAAATCAGAAAAAATTTGCGGCTCGCTCCGCTCGCCGTTACTTATGCTTATTATTTTTATATCGGTTTTTTTTGGAAAGTGCTTAGTCGAAAACCACTCCGGGTACTATACTACTAGCATAAGTATATGATGTTGTTGAGATGATGGTTCGGATGTAGGGCATGCATTCCGAAATTCCGGAATTTCGCAACTCCGGAATCTCGGACAGTTTTTTACTATATTTCAATTCCGGAATTGAGACGAATATCGGAATTCCGATATTAATAAAAACACTGATCCTAACTACCTTAATCCTACACACGCCGTGTCCTCCGAGCTCGAAATAAACGATTCATCGTCTCCTGCTGACGAAGACGTTGCAGTTGATGAACCAACTCTGCAAGAGCAGCTAGACAAAGAACTGGATGAATGCAAAAAAGTCGCAAGAATCTAAGGACCAATTTTGACCTTGCAGGGTTCGTGAAAGTAGAGAAATAAATGTGTTATTTATAACGGAGGACAACGAGGTGTGCATCTAGCGTGTAGCGTTTGAGTGTCGAATGTGAAAGAGTATTTTCGAGTGCAAGCTACATTTGTAACAGACTTAGAAGCTCGCTCTCTGACAAAATGCTAGATGCATTGTTATTCTTGAAAACGCACTACCAAGAACAGCGTTTCCTCTCAAAGTGAAAATTCTATAAGTCAAGTGTTAATCTTTTTCTCAGTTTATTACCAAATTAATATTGTTGTGTTTATTATTAGCAGAGATAGGAATAGGTAGTGCAATCTATGGCTAATGACCTCAAACATTATCAATAGTATGGATACGCGCCGGAATTCCGGGAAAAAGATCGAGAATCGTTTATGTTACACTTCCGGTATTTTGTAAGTTTCTTTTATAAAATGTAAGTTAGATTATTAGGATAAACAAAACGAACGAACTTTGTTACTGCCTAAACCCCTTCTTCACTTATCGCCGCCGTCGTGAAGTCGAAACAATGCATTCCATAATAATTTTGGTTTGAGGCTCCGGCGACGGATGAATTTCCCATACCTACAAATGTAATACCAAAATCATTTGTATTTTGAGCATATTTTCGCCATGATCTGATATTATTTGTAATAGTATTTATCTAGGTTTCTGCCACAAGCTATATTGAAAATGCTTACCTATGTACACAAATAATAGGAAAACGTGTTTTCTTTGATTAGGTAAATCCGGTTTCAGTTCAATTTATTTTCGGTAAAGTATTTTGAAAAAAATTGTGGTAGAAACCTACCTACATTAATACAATTTTGAAACAAATAATAGTAGATCATTTTGAAAATTTGCTCAAAATACAAATCATTTTGGTGTTGTTTGTATATATTTGGGAAATTCATCCGTGTCGCCGGAGCCTTAACTAAAAGTAAATACCAATATGGCGGCAAGTTTATCTTCGTTGATAATAATGATGAATTGATAATATCAATCTTTTTATTGTATATTTAAAATATTATTTTACATAGTACAAAACTAGGAATAATAATTTCTCATTCAATTCCCGGGACTTGTGGCATGTTAAGATAACCTTCTGAAGTCTCGGCAAATTGCACTACCTATTCCTATCACGGATTATTAGTTTATGTAAGTTTTAAAATGTGAAACTAATATTATTCGTGTTTTATCGTAAGATTTTGATATATATTCCTAAATAGATTAAAAGACTGTTAATATAACACATTCAGTTTACTCGATCCCTTCCTCAAAATAAAAAGTTCCAATACCGGAACCAGTTTCGGAATTCCGAAATTAGGCCTCCAATATCGGAACTCAGTTCCGGAATCGAAAACATTCCGATATTGCATGCCCTATTCGGATGATGAGATGTTGCATATTGTTTCGGGCGGGTCTAAGGCTCAACCCCCCCCGAATAGTATTTCTGGCTACGGCCCTGAATGTGAACGTATTTAACGAAAAGCCCGTTTAAGGGCGTTTAATGAACGGGTTCAACGATCCGATGGAGATATTATGGGGTCTTATTGCTGAAAGTTATTTCTCCCACGGCACGGCAACACACATATTCCACAAGCATTATAATACAAGGCACAAATAATAAATATTGCTGACAATCCACACAGCATCATCTAGCCCCAAGCTAAGTCATGGTACTAGATAGAGTTAAATAAATAAATAAAAACCATTTATTCAGATCATTATTACAATTTACGTTATAAATACATTTCGAAACGATGACACCACCTAAGCTTTAAGCTAAGTTGTGTTATGGTTATGGTACTAGATTTCTGATATACTTATATAACTTTATACCTTATACTTAAAAGATATATTTTTTTACCATACATAAAAAATTACCAGAACACCCGAAACATAAAATATCTGCAAATCCTACAAACATTTAACGAACCCGCAAACTCCTTTGTCGGAGGCAGACCTTCGCCAACTGCGCCACAGAGGTAGTCAAAGCCTCCAAATTTGTGATTTCTATTGACAAAAAAATTACATAAAATCCTCCGTACGGCCAGGACTTTTTGAGGGGGTCGAGAAGGTAGCAAAACCCCCCTATTTTGGCAAACAACGCACCAAACCCCCTGTATATTTGCAGAATCTAGACGAGCCTGGCCCTGAGAACACTCGCTACGACAACCTCGCCCCTGCAGTTGTGAAGCCAGGCAACACCACAGATGAGGCGCAGAATTTGGAAAACTACGATCCTTTTACCATGGAAGTTCCGTATGAGGTAACCCTTGCATTTATTTAACGCTTTATAAACTGACTTCCACTTTTTTTTATTCGTTCGTGTAAGTTTTTTTTTATGTTTTTTGATATGGGTCCCTAATATTGTATTATATATGTGTAACTGAATTAAACGACTTTTTTTATGTATTTAGGTGTAACACTTGGTATCCGCATCCGGTAGGCGACGCAAGCCTGAACTCTCGTGAATGTTTTATAAGGACTTATGTGTTTTTACTATGATATTGCTTCTTCTCTAACTGGCTTTATCAATTACGACAGGACTTGGTACGACACTGCTTTTTATAGACATCACTACCTTTAATAAGTTGCCAGATACAATTAAAAACTTGAATGGAAATCTACATAACTATATAAACAAAAATTTTATAAGTAGCTGCTTGACAACTGTTTTTATAGTGTAGATGAATTTATTAATTTTAAGTAGAATTATTTACGGTTTTGTCTGTTATTGTCTCATAGTTAACTATATTATTATTTTAATTTGTATTGTCTTAATTATTTACTATATATTACTATATAGTGCCTATTTGATTTATTTTCCCTATTTCATTCAATACTTTTTAATATTTGCACACCTGCTTGCGGTTGAATACATGTTGAATTGGGTTGAATACACATACATCTTATAATTATATCTTATTTTTGTTGGATATTATTTAATGTCCTAGATAATACGTTCTTATGACATAAACAGCGATGCATTAAACTTAAAAAATTCGCCTTCGGTGTGACTAGAACCCGCAGCCCTCCCTCAGACAGGAGTGTTGCTGACCACTACGAAATCTAAAACCCCAAAAATCTTAGGAACTCTCTTCGGACTAAAGCGCCGTAAGCCACCGACATCAAAAAACTTTTTGGTGTATTATTTACTTTCCTAGAGATTACCCCGAATGCGAGGGCTAGTACTGAAACAAATGACTGATTTCTTAATTTTTGACAAAAAAATCATGGAACATCAGTTCTATGAACTTTTTGTTAGATGGGCGTACATGAAAAATAAGGACTAAAGAGTGAGAAAAGGATGCCAATCGTTTCTTACGGCTCTACTAATTAGATAAAGCAGGATAGAATGATTATGTCAAGTGGCCGCTAAATTTCAAACTTGGGTACTTTTATACCCATGGTGCTTTAAGGGATAATAATAAAAATCTTTGGTAGGTACTTAATTATTATGTTTTTCAGATTGGTTTGATCCGAAGATTTCATTTCTCGTCATCTCAACAATGCATGGGGGTGATCGCCAGAGTGCTCGGGCAACCACAGATGGTTTACTTCGTGAAAGGCGCCCCTGAAAAGGTAACGACATAATATTTATTTAGCTGAAAAAAGCTGCGTAACTCCTTATATGACTTTTTGATAAGTCTCGCGGTTTCAGATCTCCACTTGGTTGCCTTGAAAAAAAACTCACGCTGTTTACCAAATAAATAATCATCAAAGCCTTTAAATCAAAAAAATCAAAATCAAAGTGCTTTATTTCCTTTAGACCTTACAGGACACTTGGACACGTCACAAAATACAAGTTAAATAAGAAATAAAATGGGAAATAAAGTGATCACTTTGATTAATTGTTCACTTCAATCTTTTTAAGGTAAAGTAAAGAAGCGAACAAGAAACCTTTACCTTGTTAGATTGTTAGTTTTAGAGTTGGAGCATAACTCGTCCCAAACTTTTTTGTCGTCTAGATAATCTGATATTTTATAGTAAGCCTTTTGGCAAAGGATATTTTTGACAATCCGTTTAAATTTATTTATAGATAATTTTTGCAACTCACTTGGAGTTTTGTTGTAGAAGCGTATACATTGCCCTTTAAAAGATACATTAATCTTACGTAGCCTAGTAGTGGGCACAGCCAGTTTGTTCTTATTTCTAGTATTTAAATTATGTATATCGCTATTTTTAATGAAATTATTGATATTTTTATGAGTGTACATCAAATTTTCATAAATATACTGACATGTTACTGTCATTATGTTTATTTCTTTAAATTTTTCACGCAAGGATTCTCTGGGACCCATATTATAGATTGCACGAACAGCCCTCTTCTGCAGCACAAATATGGTGTTAATATCTGCAGCGTTCCCCCACAGCAGTATGCCATACGATACGATTCCTCTTTTACCTTTACATCGGCCTTAACTTGCTTTACATTAGGTAGAGTAAATCTAATACATTTCGTTTTAGTTTCGTTAAGCAGGAGATTATTGACGCTAAACCAATTGACTACTTTTGAGATTGCATTATTCACATCGTCGAAATTTGTGTTTTTACGTTTCATTTTAAAAATTAGTGAAGTATCGTCAGCAAACAATACAATCTCGTGATTATTCTTAACGAGATGAGGGAGGTCGTTAATATAAACTAGAAATAGGAAAGGACCGAGGATAGACCCCTGCGGTACACCCATTGTTACTACAGACCCCGAAGACCGTTCCCCATTAATATCAACCCTTTGTATCCTGTCACACAAGTATGAAGTAAGAAGATCCAAAGAGTTGTCTTTTATTCCATAATGATGCAGTTTCCTGATTAATGTATGTCTTTGGTTTCATATTATGTTATCCCTCGCACTTCACTGCACACACACACATCTGTAAGAAATTTTATAAAATCCCAAAGAATTCGCTTTCGGTGGGACTTGAAACCTGAATACGTAATCCTCAGACGGGGAAATAAAAAAAATAAAATAATTGATCGACGACCTCTGTGGCGCGGTGGGCGAAGGTTCGCCCGCGACGCAGGAGGTTGCGAGACCGATTCCCGCCTCAGGAATAATATTTGCAAGATCTTCCAATATTTGTTCAGTGTGACCGTTCTGACCGTTCTCTATGTAAAAAATATCTATGTAGTATATTATGTCCAGCAGTGAACTATTATAGGCTGATATGATGATGATATCAGTCACGAGTGCCCATAACACAAGCTCTGCTTACCTTGGGCCTATATTATGTGAATTGTCCAACAATTCATTTATCGTTATTTCACAGGTCGTGGACATGTGCAATAAAGAAACTCTACCAGAGAGCTTCAATTCAGTACTTAACGAGTACACCTGGAGTGGCTACCGTGTAATAGGCCTCGCGTACAAGAAACTGGACCGTAAGATGAAATGGGTCGACGCTCAGAGGGTCCACAGAGAGGCACTCGAGTGTGATATGGTGTTCTTGGGCTTTCTAGTCATGCAAAATAGCCTGAAGCCAGAGACCACTCAAGTTATAAAGGACCTCCATGATGCTAATATTAGGCAGGTTATGGTTACAGGTTTGTAACTTTATTTTAACTAACATTGGTTAATGGATTTGTTAATAATAATTAGTTCTTCAATTATTTTCCGGTCTCAATAGTTTATCTTATTAATAATATTTATCGCGTATCTTTTATCGCGAATTGAGGGTAGTCGTGGGTAATGCCGTCACTTTTTGACTGTAACTCGCAGAATATCCCGTCGCCATACCACGAACGCTGCAACGCGTTAGAAACGTAGGGGAAAAAAAGAAAAGGTAAGCGATAAATATTGTTTCATATGTGAACAAATCGTGAATTCTTTTTTGCTTATTTATATTTATTCTTGTAAATAAACTGTCATGTTTGGATGAGAGATTTCCACCTTATTTTCTGTGTAGAAGTCGATAACAATATTTTTAGGCTAACAAAATAAACATACAGATAAATCAAGCTTTAAACTATAAAAATTTACACTGTTCAGGGAAACAGTGTAAATTTTTTTGGCTGTAGGTTACATTATAAGTTTTTGTTATTTCTAAGAGCTCTGGATTTTGTTTCATAAATAACCGTAATATCGTAAGTTCAATTATCTATTTTGTTTCAGGAGACAATATTATGACCGCTATGTCTGTGGCTAGAGGGTGCTCTATGGTAAAGCCGCGGCAGAAAATTGTGTTGGTCACGATAGATGAAAATTCAACCGAAGCTAAACCGTCTGTTTATATGAAGGTGTGATATATTTGCAATAAATAGGTTTTTATATTCGGTGTTCATGTAATACCAATTTATCATTTGGGGTTATTGCCCATAATCCCCACACTGGGCATGCGGGGAGGCGTTTCCAGCAGTGGACTATGATAGGCTGGTGATTTGATGTGACGTTATACCAATATAATAGCATATTGATTTGCTGCACCATCAATACATCTTAAAAATCAAGATAATAATTAAATAACAGAACCAAATTAGAATAAGTATTTGAAATTATTGAGCTAACTGCAGACTGTTGCTTAAAATTAATAATAGAATTAACACTATTGTACTCAATATGAAACATTTACGAAAAAAATATGACCTTATATCTAAATTTAAAAAAAAACGTACCAGAGGTTACTGCTTAAAGCAATTTCTTCCAGGCAACCTTACACTCTACAGGTAGCTCAACTCATCCATATACCAGTCGTAAGCGTACCAAAGACGCTGATTGATCAAAGCAATTTCTTCTAAGACACCTTACGATCTATAGGTAGCTCAACTCATCCATATACCAGTCGTAAGCGTACCCAAGACGCTGGCTGTATTGCCTCGCTTTATGGCAGTCCTGATGCTATGAAAACTAAATAAGCAATATATTTCTTTTTCAAGGCTGTGGGTGACTCTGGTCCGATCCTGGGTTCCGATTACGTTTATGCGATGGAGGGAAGGACTTGGTCGATAATGAGAGCTAAATGTCCAGATATTCTCAACTCGCTTATTGATAAAGGTATGTATAGTTATTGTTGTTGTTTACTGGACAAATGTTTGTACGATCTGCAGATATTTGTGTGTTGTTCTGATAGTTTTCTGTCTATAGTAAAAAATATCATCTATCTATGTAATATTAAATATATCAGTCATCTTGCACCCATAACACAAGTTCTGCTTAGGTTGGGGCGAAGTATCCAACCAATGTGTTTAGATAAGATTTTACCCGTATATTTCATAGATTTACAGATCGTACATATTTTGTCCATTCTAAAATATTTCACTTCATTTAATTTGTCCCGAGGCGGGAACCGAACCCGCACGTACATTCATAATGCCAACACTACATTATAATATCCTAAAATCATTTATAACGGGACATTTACCTTAATATGAGTTTAGAGTTTTCCAATATTTCGGCACAGCTCATGCGCCATCACGTATTATATTATATAATCATTTATAACGGAATATTTACCATAATTTGAGTTTTCCAATTGTATCGGCGCAGTTTCATCCGCCATGATCACATATTATAATTACAATGTCCGTTGTCCTCAGGCGTCGTGTACGGTAGATTCGGTCCGGACCAGAAGACTCAGTTGATCACAGCGCTACAGAATCAGGACGACACAGTGGTGGGGATGTGCGGGGACGGCGCCAATGACTGCGGAGCGCTGAAGGCCGCGCATGTCGGCATTTCGCTGTCCGAGGCTGATGCTTCCGGTAAGCAAGTAACGGGATCTAAACTCATGTAAACCTACTTATGTTGTACAGAGTACAAAGTGTAAGGTCAGAACAACCTGACCACTACACGTACACTAACATTTACAAATAAAATTGTTTATTCTGCAATCTAGTCCCACTTGCAATACGTGATGTAAGTTGTTCCACATTAAACATGAAGTCATATTTGTTCACTAAAGTCCCACTTGCAATACGTAATGTAAGTTGTTCCACATTAAACATTTTTGCTATAAAATTTGCACGTACACACGTGATGATTATTGTCTAATTAATAAATCAGTTGCGAACTATCATAGTTAGAGTAATCATTTTCCACGGTACCTCTAACATTATGTTTATCTTAATTTATGTGTGTGCATGTGAAATAGAGCACTGATTTCGATTTTAATATTGGCAGTTTTATCTCTATGGAGCGATAACACCGCCAATTCGATTTTAGATCTCTACCAGACGACCGTGGATGGATACGGTCGTTCAATTGAACATGGGGATTATTTGAATAAATGATTTTATTAATCATTATCTTAAAATAAATAAACAATGCCGGACAATCCACACAGTCTAGCCCCAAGCTAAGCAGAGCTTGTGTTATGGGTACTAGATGTTTGATATACATAATACAATATTATTACATACATAGATATTTTTATTATACATAGAAAACGACCATAACACCCTGAGCAAATCTGCAGATCGTACAAATATTTGTCCTGCGTCGCAGGCGGACCTTCGACCACCGCGCCACAGAGGTCGTCATTTCGTGTGGTTTTTCATTAGTTTGTCATTAGTTATTATGACCTCTCTGATATGTTGCCAGCGTTCTCTAATTTCCGATGAATGTATACATTTCAGTGGCGGCTCCGTTCACGTCCCAGCAGCAGAACATCCTCTGCGTGAAGCGGCTGGTGCTGGAAGGCCGCTGCGCGCTCAGCACTTCCTTTGCGATCTTCAAATACATGTCTCTCTACTCGCTTATACAGTTCATATCTATACTTATACTGTATAAAGTAAGTACGCATCATAATATTTATATACTTTGTGTTTATTTATGGTAAATGTATTCTTGAGACCGCGACTCGGCAAACGTAGTGTAGGACGTGTTGTTGAGTGGAGACGGCGACTCGGCAAACGTAGTGTAGGACGTGTTGTTGAGTGGAGGCCGCGACTCGGCAAACATAGTGAAGGAAGTATGCAGGGAGATGCTGGATGAGACAAGCTGAAGACCTTATGGCACTAGGGGAGGCCTATGTCTAGCTGTGAACTAACATGGGTGATTTTTATAATAGCATTGATGAAAATCAGTGCAGTTATGTTATAATTGCATCCATTTCTGATCCCGTGCTTTAAATTACGAACTTATTTGAAATAACTTAATATATCAACGGAATATTGCGTTTTTAGGTAGTTGGTACATAAATAAACTTTCAATTATTATGTTCAAATCATTAAGATATAACAATCCTGTTTATTTATTTAACGAAGGCACAAAAATCTGCTTTATCTGGATTTTACGTAATAAACCAAATTAACAACAATACGCCATTGTGACCGTATTGAAATCAATAATTAACAAAGAAAATTACAGCAGATTATAAAAATCATAACAATACAAAATAACAACTTAGTATATACACTTGAATATCTAAGCCGTCACCATATGGCTTAGTGCCCACAATGCTGGCAGCATTGCCACGTTGGTAATTCGTTGACCGCTATATAGGTAAGTATAATAGCAACGGTAACTACACTTACGGACATAATAGCGACGGTAAATAGAGTTGCGGACATAACTTTTTAAATACCTGAGATTCTTAAATATATATTGTTTGTATTTCTTTCCAGTTCTTTTCAATCCTGGGCAACAATCAGTTCCTGTACATAGATCTAGTTCTAACAACTCTGCTGGCGCTCTCGCTCGGGCGAGCGAAGCCCGGCCCGAAGCTGACCTCGCAGTCGCCGCCGGTTTCACTCGTCTCCTGGACGAGTATAATGCCGCTGATTTTACAAGTCCTGGTTGTTATGGTGCTGCAGATATTGGCCATATTTCTGCTGTTTGAGCAGGTGGAATGGTGAGTTTGAAGGTTTTTATACTATTTTCTTGAAGGAATGTGCGTGGCCTACACTATAACAACGATTGTGCATACTCCAGCTAAATTTGATGTGGTTTTTTTATAAGCAACATAAAGAAAATTTTGTTTTCGATTTTAGTACAATGTTAGTATCATTATTTATTTGTAGTCTTTATTAAAAAAAGCAAAAGAAAAAATTAATAATACAAACAAAGTAGAACTAGTGCTCAATAGTATTAGGATGTTTTATGTAATATAATTTTTCGAGAGTGAATTGCCCTGTATAGCACAATATTGAATAATTCTGTTTGGATACTACCTCTTGTGGGCCGTGTGGTGCCGGCATAGAATGGGCCGTGTGGTATCGGCATAGAATGGGCCGTGTGGTGTCGGCATAGAATTTCACCACTCCCACTCTTCCCGTGGATGTCGTAAGAGGCGACTAAGGGAATCAATCCGGGGGGCGGGCAGCAGCGCCCTCTGCAGAACAACTTCACCGAACTGCGATCCCCAACCCGCATGCTCAGCCTGGGGATTATGGGCAATAACCCCCAGATGAAATAACGCCACCTATGGCGCGCATTAGGGGAGGCCTATGTCCAGCAGTGGACTGATATAGGCTGATGTTGATGTTGATGACTACCTCTTGTGATACAGGTTCTGCAGCTCGTGCGGGCACAAACAGTTAAATGTCAAGCTTTTAATATGTACCCCCGATTAAAGCATTCACTGCCTAGCCGTGAGAGGCTTCCGTTCAGCTTGTGAAATGTAGACACTTGATGTGCTAAAGTCAACTGTCTATGCACTCAGCAGACGGAGTTCTTTGTTTTTCATAATAAGATTAAATAGAATAGAAAGTTTTTTTTATATAAAAATCTTATATAAAAAAACTTACTTTTAAACCGCTATAACAAAACCTCGGTGACCACCTAAGGGGTGAAGACTTAAAACCAGTGCCGTATGTTTTGTTGCATGCAGCTCAATGCTGAATCTTACTGCCTTTGCCTAATATTTGTAATTATATTTGTCTATTTTTTTAGTTTAGCATAAGCAATGTACGCCTCTACATAAATATTTTTTTATTTATTAATTCCATATAATTTACAGGTTCAAGCGCGTCGAAGGCGGCCCGAACATAGAAGTAATCAAATGCTGGGAGAACATGGTCATATTCATCATATCCGCATTCCAATACTTGAACTTAGCCTGCGTGTACGCCAAGGGGTGGCCTTTCCGCGAACCATTCTGCTCGAATTGTAAGTACTCACATTATGAAACCAAATTGAAAAGGTTTTGTTTGGAAAAGTGCTTGTACTCCTTATATGACTTATTGATCATTGTTTGTTTGAATTGTATAGGCTCCGAAACTACAGGACCGATTTGAAAAAAGCTTTCACCATTAGAATCCTACATTTTCCCTTTGAACATAGGCTGCAGAATATTTTCAAAAAAGTAGGGGATCCGCATTAAAAATTAAATATTGTCAAATACCCGTGCGAGGCCGGGGCGGTCCGCTAGTTTTTTATAATCTTCTTTCTCTTGTTTACAGATGCCATGGTAGCGACGTTGATAACTCAAGCGGTGTTTATAATCCTCCTACTGCTTTGTCCGTGGCACTGGCTTGCGGATGTCATGGAGATAGAGTTTATGGACATACATGGGGACAAAAACATCATCGTGTTCAGACTTTACTTGCTGCTTATACCTGTTGTCCATCTGATACTGGCTATTGCTATTGAGGTAATTTTATTGATTCTGATATTCTCTATAGATCATTAATTTTTTTTCTAGGGATTGTTGTCTATAATCCCCAAATTTACAATAAAGATCATTAGTAAACGTAAAAAAGGAATCTGCGATGCGTGACCAAAAACTGCTAAGTATCTACCACATTGCAATACAGCGAGGCAATGCAGCCTGCGTCTTGGGAATGCTTTTGACCGGTATTGGTATGGATCAGTTGACATACCTATAGATTGTTTGCAACAACAGTCTGCAGTTAGCCTAATTGTTTCATTTGTAAATAAGTTTTAATTGGTATATTGATTTGTGACGTCTTCTGTGGCGAAGTGGGCGATAGTCCGCCTGCGACGCAAGAGGTTGCTGGTTCGATTCCCAAGCTTCCGGATAATAATGTTTGTATGATCTGCAGATATTTGTTCAGGGTTGGTCCTGTTCGTTTTCTACCTATAGTAAAAAATCTATCTATGAATCTGAAAATATAGTTTTTTTAACATCTACCTATGTGTATAATAATTACCACAAAATTTTCAGGCTATGTTCTCGGACGCGGACAAATGCACGTCATTGATGAAGCTGCTAACTCGACGGTGCTCCGGCAAACAAGACCCCACGGATGAGGACGACGCCTTGCTGCGGCTACCCCCCGGACCCAACCTGCCGCTTTGCTGACGCCAGGACTTAGCTCGCTTTATACTATTCATACTAGTTCAATGACATTTAGGAAGCACGCATACCTTGTGTGCGGGTAGAATTAGGTATCTATGTACCGCCTCGGTATCGGTATTATGATAGACATATCTGCGGAGATAGCGCGAAAAGTACTACACGTTCCTAGATAAATTACATTTGTATTGTTTTCATCGATACAAAATGTTCTATGGATGAATATGTCGATACTTTCGCAGCTTCTTCGTCAGATATGACTGGTTTGAACTTTGTAGTTGTGACTTATCACAAATAGTTACCTATTTATAAATTAACTCGTAGTTTCTTTCAATCTGGGTGTTATTTATATCGTGTGTGTAGTGTTGTGAAAGTAGGGGGTACTTAAATTCATTACTATAATATACCTGTGATACATAAAGCCGTTTTGGCCCCATGAAATGATGTGTCAAATGGTGTAATATAAAACTAGAATGTTACTGTTTTATATTAATTTTATGATGAAATAGCATAAGCGACATTTGATTGTGAAAATACAAACTGCAAATTCATGGTGCGAGGGGAAATGCTAGACTTCGGATGTACTTATGTTCTCATATTAGCTAATTCATACTTAATATTATTTATGCAAGATAAGAGGACAGATCAATATTCCATTAGCTATATAATTCTATAGTAGTATTCCCTCTAAATTATTACATACTTATAAGGATGATTTTAAGGTTTTTATAGTTCTCATTTACCCTCACTCCCACACTTGGGGAAACTTAGAGTATAAAATAATACCCCAACAATTTGATTACCGAACTGCGTTCGTGGGTTCAAATCCCGTCATGGTTTATTTTTGGGATATTATTCAAGTTTTTAGGATAATTGTAATTGTTGTAGATAGAGGCAAATCGAATCATTAATGCACTAGAGTAGGCTAGATTTTAGCATGTTTGTAATGCTCTGCATTTTACCAGTACTTTATACTGTACTTATTGAGCAACGCTCGCAATGCTTGTGATTTAGTTTCAATTGATCATAGTTTAGAATCTGTGTTGTGTGGCATAGTATAATACTTTGATTTAGGCAATTATTTGACTTGTAAGTGATTATTTTTGCAAGATTTATTTAAATATCAACTGTTTATGTACTAAAAGGACAATTGCACAAATTGTTCATTTTGTAGTTGTTTTACTAATAAAATATTTGATTAAATTATGCTCATGTTTAGTTTTATTTGTTTAGTTTATACTCTATGATGTCACAGAAAACCGAGGTATTTTACTAACGTTTGATGATTTTACTAGCTGTATAGAATCTAACATTACTTTTAAGTAGCAATTTTAATAAAACAGCAAGATGAAAAGTTGTACATTCTTAACTCTATGTATTTTCTGATCGTATTACGAGGCCAAAGTTAAATTAGTTCCTAAGTGATTGTTGACCATGTTTCGGCCCAAAATTGTACGTACGAAAACGTACCCCTCGAATATCGCTTCCGTAAAATTGTAGTTCCTTAGTTATAAAATCGATGCAATAGTTGCTATTAATTTAGATTGTTTTCCCCTACCATTTAAGAATGTTACTATATGATTCGTAGCGACAAACGCGAAATCTACTTAAAATTGTACCTTTATCTAAAGATAAATAAAATAAAAGTACTTTTTAAAGATAGAAATGTTTTATTATTCTATCCTTACAATCACACAATATTTCTAACATCTCTTGTCGTATACTTTGCTGAAGATCGTGCTAGCCTGGAATGATTTAATTGCTTCCACAATATTTGACTGTTTTCGTTGCCTACAGCCCAGAGCAGCAGCCTTGCTGTCTAACTTGAAATCCATTACCATTGAACTTCAAACCGATTACCAGTTGTAGACCCAGTTAGACAATAGAGCCACTGGCCGAAGATAGAGTATGCTCTATCTTTATCTAAAATTCGTGAATACATTATAACTATAGGACTAACCGTTCATTTACTTTGTGCCTTAGCGAAAATATAATAAAATATAAGAAATTTAAACACAGGACAGGACCTTCATTCTCTATGAAATAAGAAATTCGTTGCCCAAACCCTGTGACGTCACAATGTATTCTAAACTAAAGATTCTAAATACGATTTTGTTCGATTCCACGCCGCTGTCTTGTCATATCTGTGAAACGCGTTGGGATTGGCAATTCGCATGTATCGCATGTTTTATGGCAAATATGTGGTGTATCCGGGTGGTGGGGAATATTTCGGCGGATCCATGTCCTTTGGGCGCACCATGAGAGGTTTAGAGGGGGCGCTGCTTGGCATAGGCGGTTGCTTCCACCTGTAATATGATGGATTTGAAACACAGGTTGATTAACATATTAGTCTTACCTATCTTTTGTATTTATATTCCCATCAATAATACTTGAATATTTGTAAACCTAGTTAAAGCACCTACAATATTTATGTACCTTCATTAAACTTTGTGAGAGATAATAAACTTTTTATTTATTATTTATTTTAATTTATTTGAGATAGAATGTGTATAGGGCGCTATAGCGCTCATTAGGGGAGGACTATGTCCAGCTGTGGACTAACAACATGGGCTGTTGATGATGATGACGTACGCTGTGCCTACTGTAATTCAAAATAGACACAGAAAGCTAATATATGTATTCGCAAATATATTCAAGTTAATTTAAATAAAGAGTTTATTTAAATTAACTTAAATCTTTACATTAACTTTAAATTTAATAAGTTAATTTCAATAAGTCTTTATTTAAATTTGCATGAGATTATTAGATTAAAGTTGCGTATAATATGAGTAAATAGGTAAACTAGATAGGGGTTGTTTGATCAACCAATAACGGCTGAAAATGACAAGAATAATAAAACATGTAGGTACAAAACTGCTGAAATGTGACAGAATTTTGAATCATAGTGTGGACATAATCTAACTAGAAACCGAAAAAAAAAAACAAATTACAGCCAAAACTTTAACTGAATACAAACATGGGCATTCTAATAGAATAGTAAAGCCCCAAGCCCCCAAGCCTGCGTTTTATAATCAACAACTAGCGGCCCGCCCCGGCTTCGCACGGGTATTAAACAAAAATTTCAGAAATTATACACACTAAAACGATGGGTTTCACAGTTTTCATACGGATCTTCACTTTTTCTAACAGCATTGGGGTTTTTGACATTGACTCGACATTCCAAAACTGACACTGGCCGTAGAGAAAAAGCAAGCACCGTGCGCTATACAACCTCTTTTTCTATTCTGACGCGCCATAATAGAAAAAGAGGTTGAATATACAGCCCACGGTTCAATTATTGAATTTTTCATGCGGATCCCTAACTTTTTTGAAAATATTATATAGCCTATGTTCATCACGGAAAATTAAGGATTCGAATGGTGAAAGAATTTTTTAACTCGGTCCAGTAGTTTCGGAGCAATTCAAACAAACAAACAAACATACAAACAAACAATCAAATCTTTCCTCTTTATAATATTAGTATAGATGAATAGACACTCAGGTGATTCTTCCAAATAATTCCGAGAGATCCATTATGTTTTTATACTTACCAAGGCACAAGACTAAGGTCTTGCAGCGGCTTCGGTCTGTCTAGCCTCGCGCTTCCTCATGGGAGATTCATTTTATGTTTTATATTCACCAATGTTTTACTGGCAGATGCTGGATGCGACAAGCTGAAGATAGGGCGCTATGGCGCTCATTAGGGGAGGCCTATGTGCAGCTGTGGACTAATATGACGACACCTGCCTTGTTTATTGTATAAGTTTATTTGTTATTGTATTAGTTTTATTTTACTATAGTATGTTTGTTTGTATGCTGCCTATGTTTGTGAACCAAATAAAATAATTATCTATCTATCTAATATGGGCTGATGATGATACTAACCAAGGCACAAGACTAAGGTCATGCGGCGGCTTCGGTCTAGCCAGCCTCTCAGCCCGTTCTTGCTTCAAGACATCGGCATCTCGTACGAGGGCGCAGCACGCGCGTAATGTGAAGTAGTAAACCAGTTCCACTCCTGATAGAAGGGAGAAGCCTAGGAAGAGGCCTGCTATACCGCCGAACGATACTGCAAGTGTAATAATATGCCTGGCTGGACTTTGTTAGGGCTTCGGTGACGAATGAATTCATCATAGAAACTAACCAAAATTACTTCTTATTTGAGAACGTTTTCACCATGGTTTGCTAGTATTTGTATTTTATTATGGCAATTTTATTATTTTTGTTGATTTGAGGAAACTTTTGCCAACTTCACGTACCTACTCATCATCAGCCTATGTTAGTCCACTGTTGGACATAGGCCTCCCCTAATGAGCGCCATAGCGCCCTGTCTTCGGCTTGTCGCATCCAGCATCTGCCAGCAGTCTTTCGCAGATCGTCATCCCACCTGGCCGGAGGGCGTCCTACACTACGTTTACCAAGTCGCGGTCTCCACTCAAGAACACGTTTACCCCAGCGGTTATCGGTTCTTCGCGATATATGGCCGGCCCACTGCCACTTCAGTTTGCTAATTCTCTGAGCTATGTCGATGACTTTAGTTCTCTGTCGGATCAATTCGTTACGAATCCTATCCTTCAGAGAAACTCCGAGCATAGCTCTTTCCATAGCGCGCTGAGCGACTTTGAACTGGTGGACCAACCCTATCGTGAGTGTCCACGTCTCAGCTCCGTAGGTCATGACTGGTAGGACGCACTGATTAAAAACTTTCGTTTTCAAACATTGCGGTATGGATGACGAGAAGACTCGACGTAGTTTTCCGAATGCTGCCCAGCCTAGCTGGATCCTCCTCTTGGCTTCCTTCTCGAAATTGTTTTTACCCAACTGCAAAATCTGCCCGAGGTAAGTGTACTCAGAAACAATTTCGAGAAGGTGGCCATGTACGATCACCGGTCTTGGATCAATGTGGGCATTGATCATGACTTTGGTTTTATCCAAATTCATGCCAAGACCGATACATCGGGAGGCTGAAGCTAGACTGTCCAGCATCCGGTTCAGCTCCTCTAGCGACTCCGCCATTAAGACTATGTCATCAGCGAATCGCAGGTGTGAGATGTAGTCGCCGTTTATGTTGATGCCCTTGTCTTTCCAGTCCAGCGTCTTAAACATATCTTCCAACGCGCTCGTGAACAGTTTCGGGGATATGACATCCCCCTGCCTCACTCCTCTGCGCAGTTGGATCGGTTTAGTCTGCTGGTCCTGTACTCGGACACTCATCGTAGCGGCTTCGTAGAGACATCTCAGCACCTCGATATAACGATAGTCTACTTGGCATCGCTGTAAGGATTGTAGAACAGCCCAGGTTTCAACGGAGTCAAAGGCCTTCTCATAGTCCACAAAAGCCAGACACAGGGGCTGATTATACTCTTCGGACTTCTGTATAATCTGCCTCACTGTGTGAATGTGGTCTATGGTACCATATCCTCCGCGAAACCCAGCCTGCTCCGGTGGCTGAAACTCGTCGAGTCTCCTGGCGAGACGGTTCGATATAACTCGTGAGAAAAGCTTATAGACGTGACTTAGGAGCGAGATGGGTCTATAATTTTTAAGAAGGGTTTTATCTCCCTTCTTAAAAAAGAGCACCACCAAACTCCCACTCCACGCCTTTGGAGTTCTCCCACTGTGAAGGACGGCGTTGAAGAGGCTCTGTAACCCCTGTATAACAGGGTATCCTCCAGCTTTCAAAAGCTCTGATGTTATTCCGTCCTCACCGGGGGCTTTTCCATTTTTAAGCTGCCTCAGAGCTAACACGATCTCGTCTTGACTGATGTCTGGCAGTTCGTCGGTATAGTGGCGTATCAAGGTGGCTCTAGAATCGTGGTCGTCTCGTTGGGAACGGGGAGCATGTGCAGCGTATAAACGGCCATAAAAGTCCTCTATCTCGGCCGATATCTCCGGCTTCGACAATACGGTCCTTCCGTCGTGCGTTGAAAGTTTCGTCAGGTGGCTCCTTCCAAGCTGCTGAGTGAATACTTTGGACCCTCGGTTTCGCTCTATCGCCTCTTCGATGAGGCGTGTATTGGAGCTCCGAAGGTCGCGTCGTACCATCTTCGCAATTCGCTTGTTCAGGTCTGACCTCTCTGACGAAGTCGCTTGGGTGGTTTCCCGTCTTTTTGTCATCAGCCCAAGAGTCTCATCCGAGAGTTTGGACTTCTTACCAGTACGCTGCTTTTTGCAAAACTTGATGCCCTCGTCCCTCAGCGTTTCTACCAGATTGTGTAGGGTCTCGTCAGCGTCATCAGTGGGTTCCAAGGCAGCGAATCTATTCCCGAGAAGCTGCTGAAACTTCTCGGTGCCCGCCATGATTTGGATTGGGTTCGGTCGGAGCGTGGACTTCATCAGACGGTTTCTTTCAAGCTTCAAATTTATTCAGTTTAAAATTTATTCAGAGAGCCTCGAAGGAGTCGGTGATCAGATCCGGTATTGAACCTGTTGATCACTGAGACATCTCTGAATATATGCTTGCTATCCGTCATGATGAAGTCGATCTCATTTTTTGTCACAGAATCGGGACTCCGCCATGTCCACTTCCTTTGGGGCTGTTTCTTAAAGAAAGAGTTCATTAAGAACAGCCCCTCTTTCTCGAGGAAGTTGACGAGCATTTGTCCCCTGTGATTTCGAACACCAAAACCATGCGGGCCTATTCAGGATTCGTTGCCAGTCTGGGTTCCCACCTTGCCGTTAAAGTCCCCCATAACAACGTTGAAGTGAGCCTTGGTGGTGTGATGTAAGGCTTTGGATATGTCTTCGTACATATCCTCCACTTCATCATCCGAGTGTGCCGAGGTCGGTGCGTAGACCTGAATGACCTTCAAGCTGTAGCGCTTAGACAGCCGAAGGATCAGGTACGCTACCCTGGTCGACACACTGGAGATTTCTTCGACGTTGTTAGAGAGGGCCTTATTGACGAGGAAACCTACGCCACCCTGGGATGTTTTATCACCCTCACGAAAGTAGAGAAGATGGCCCGAGTCTAAGGTTACAGTGTCCTCCCCCTCTCTACGGACTTCACATAACCCTAGAACATGCCATTTAATGTTCTCTAGCTCCACTTCCAACTGCGCTAGATGGTGATCAAGCCTCAGAGTGCGTCCGTTAAACGTTGCCAGGGTCAGTGTGTGTGGGGTGTGGTAGCCTAATGTAGCCCGGAGATTCCTAGCACCCCCTGCCCCGCCGTTACCGTGGCCGCTACCATGGCCAGGAATAGCGAGGCGGCCGGGAACTGGGGGCCATTTTGTGGCGGTTCTTATCATTGGGGGTAATTGCCCATAATCCCCACGCTGGGCATGCGGGTTGGGGATCGCAGTTTAGTGGAGTAGTTCTGCAGAGGGCGCTGCTGCCCGCCCCCCGGTGTGTTTCCCTTAGTCGCCTCTTACGACACCCACGGGATGAGTTGGGGTGGTGAAATTCTATATTATGCCGTCACCACACGGCAATTATGCCGTCACCACACGGCAACGTACCTACTAGTTCACGGATATTATAAATGAAAAATAAACAAAAAAAATTTACTCGTAAATATGGGATTCATCATAATATTTGTATTAGTATTTATTTAGGTTCCTGCGAACAAACTTCTTTCAAAATAGTTATCTGCATAAATACTCAGAACATGAGTTCTCTGGTGTAAAAATGCGTTATGATTTAATTTCTATTGAAAAAAGTAGGTATTCTGAAACAATAATTATGTCAGCCCAGGACCATTATTCGATAAATACTATTTTACTACAAATGTGATTGTTGTAGTAAAACCAGCTCCACGAAATCATCTAGGATCAGATTTGCAAAACCGACACTATAATTTGATAGGTTGCAAAAGTTTATATGATGATTAATCTTTTCTTACGAGCATAGTTAATTTGGTCCCACCCAATGTATTGACCTAGTGAGTTTTATAAATGTACGTTGCATAGACCAATAAAGAAGAGACCTAGAAGAGTAATGGTATAGTAGTGTGTCGAAACTTTATCAATGTACACAATTGTATTCCTACAGGCAAAACTTCCAAGAAGAGAAAATTCAAGGTAGTAAAACTTTGCAAAGTAGGTTGCAGGGACGAGACAATAGGATTTTTTTGAAACTCACATTTATTTATTCGAATATTCACTTGTTACTCCCGGCCGCAATTTCCAAACGTTTATTTCGTTAATCATCTAGGACATCTAGACTAGATAACTTGTAAAAGGGCTCACTAATAATGAAGTGGAGACAGGTAGTGGCCTACTTTCAGCTTAACAGAATTGCGACAGTCTGCTGCCCTGCGATTTCTGCATAGCCCTCGGCGTGAATTATTATAACCGATGGACATATTTTCTGGTCTAGCAGCTAATTTATAGGTCGAAATTCCTGCAGCCTTTCTACGAGGAACTCACTAGCGAAGCATTAAATTAGGTCTTTTACACATCCAGGTACGTGCACCAATATATTAGATTATCTCAATATGTAATAGATTCTAATACTGGTGTGTTAACAAGACAAATAAATATATATATTTTATCTTTTAAATGAAAGCAAATCATGGTTTGCTCAAGTTACAATGACGTGCTGAAAGTCTGACAAACGTATCGAGGCTGTTGTTCCATTTAGAACTGAACTATAATTTCCCAGTCATCCCCTGTAGATCATTAGCAGTTAGCCTAATTGTTTCAAACATAAATACCTACTATTTCTAATTTATTTACATAATTTGATTGTAATTTTCTTAGGACTCAGATAATTTATAGATGACATAGACAAACCTAAAAGATCCACCCAGCCGAAGAGAACCTCGCGTTTGTAGCGCACCATCGGCCATGATACGAACTCCGTTTCCAGCGAATTTGTCCCAGATCCCTTGCTGAAATAAACATTCTAATGAAACAATCGAATGCAAAGCTAAAGGTAAAAACATAACTGATATTGTCCAGCATTATTATTATTTCCATGATCACGGGCCATATAGAAACCGTCCTTTGGAAGGCATGCGTGGGGCCGTAGCCAACAGCACAGAGGCCCTTTATGAGAGTTAATTTTGAAGGCGAGGGCTATACATAGCGGATAGCATCCTTGTTTGCACAATATGATACACAAAGATGATATTCGCCAGGTGTAGAGACTGTTGCAAAGAGAAAATGGAAAACAAAAACCAGGTTAAAAGATGATATTCGCCAGGTGTAAATACTGTTGCAAAGAGAAAATGGGAAACACAAACCAGATTGTGATGGATGGCTAAATGGGCTGGGTAATTTGGCTATGGGGTAATGTAACCTATGCTATTATTATTATTATTTTGACTTAGATTTTATATTCTCGGTTTCCGGGCAACTATATCACTTTGAAATGGCGGGCTTAACCGCTTAACCCTAAAGAGAGTTCTCTTCCGCAAACCCTATTTATATATTCGGCGAGAAATATAAAGTTAAATGAAAAATGTTCAGTATAATTTTGTGATTAGTTTCTTACTCGACTTCAGAGAGTTTCTCAACTTCGTAAACGGTGTGAGTGCAGCCAAGCTCGCAGGCGCACTGCGACACGTCTGTGATTGCGGCCACATGCTTCGCTATGCACTCCAGTTCTGCTACAGTGCAATGTCTGTACCCATCTGCAAGTTAAATAAATAAATATTGCCGGACAATCCTCACAGCATCATCTAGTCCCAAGGTAAGCAGTGTTATGGGTACTAGATTACTGATATACAAAATAAAATATTATACATACATATATAGTAAATCAGTAATATTTGTACGATTTGCAGATATTTGTACTATGTACTTAGTACAAATATCTGCAGATCGTACAAATATTTGTCCCGAGGCGGGAATCGAACCCACAACCTCCTACATCGCAGGCGGCCCTTCGGCCACCGCGCCACAGAGGTCGTCGAAGTTAACAATGGTTAGCACTTTAATCGCCGATGAAACACGAGATGTAACATGCTCATGCTAAGGGCACCCTAGGGACGCACCACATAGGCTGGGCAATGAATGAGTTAAGCTCAGATTAAATTAAATCTGCCATCATGGGATAACCTTACAAAAATAACCGTTTATGCTGCAGAAATGGCGTTCAAAAAATATTTCGCTCTAACGTCGAAAGCTACGATGGAGCTTTGTTATTTAACGCCTAAACTGCTGGGCGGATTGCGTTACAACTTTGCATATTAGGTGTACGAGACTCGGAATTACATTTTAATTTTAACGTTATTGAGGAATAAAGTGTGAAAAGCCGCTGGCATAATTTAGCTTCGTATGGTTGGAAGTTTGGATGCTACGACTGTAAACTTACAACATGATAACGTTTTAAAATTTGGTTATTCTTTTAGTTAATTAACGCTGTGGTTTTACAGGATCTACCAAATTTATATAAAATATTTATTTGGTAGATTGATGATTTGGAGATACATTAAAATCACTTATTTTTAATTATGCATACAATATTATACTAAATGCTAAACTTCGTTAAAATTATATATTATTTATATGTACCTTTACATAAAAAAACCAAATTAATTACATCATCAATACCTAAAACTACAGCAAAACAAATACAATTTCAAATACAACAGTCCTTTTTTGCCGTCAAGTTAATCATCCTGGTTTTGGGAGAGTCTTATACCCACAGCTAATACGAAATACATTTCTAGAAACTTCTAAAATACTTACTCATCGCTGGATAGAAATGCGGCACACACTTGCAGTACGTACGGCACCGCTGCATCCGACACTGCCGCATACACGCGGAGTACGTGTAAATAACAGACGTCTCCAGTTTTTGTTCGTCCGCGAACACACAACGCCTCTGTTTTATCGACAACTGGCGCGCGTCCTCGGTTGTGTAGGTGTGTTTCACGGAGAATGACACTTTTTCTACGCGGTGATCCCAAGAGTGCTGGGCGTTTTGCTCTATACCCGCCATTTCTTCGGTTGAGTGGATGTATATCTGGAGTACAAAGATTGTATTCAGACACTTTAGCAGATCATGTTGATCCTGAGCATGAACTCTTTCCGGGGGGGTTCTCGCCCACACGAACCCCTTAGGCTCGCCGAATGCCAGATGTTTGACTACAAATCTGCTGCTATGTAACACAAGTACCTACTGATTAGCTTGGGACAAGATGATGCTTTCTTAATTTAGAAACTGAATGTAAGCGGGTTAGCTACGGACCTATTTTATGTTGGTGTTCTTCCAACACAAAATAGGTCCGTAGATAACCCGCTTACATTCATTATGAAATCGTCAAACTACGATAGTTTTTATATCCAATATTATTAATGGTTTAGTTACGTAAACTTACGTCAATAGTAGTGTTCTTCAGTTCAGAATTGAACAGAAACGACCATTTAGCATCTGTTTCGTGAATAAACGCTTCTAGAAACATATCCGCGTGTGATTGAGTTTGCCTGTGAAATTAACAAAGGCGAAAGTTAACTCATTATCAGAAAAGTTTGAAGTTATTAATAAATCGATATAAACCTCAAACGGTCGTTTAAATCACCATATGATAGTTTATTTGACGACCTCTAAGACGCGGTGGGCGAAAATCTTCCTGCGAATGACAGGTCTAAAATTGATCTATGTAATAAATTCTAACTAGAGTGACAGCTCATATCTTATCTCTCATCGTTAGACCAAGTAGTATATATTTTATATAGGCCGTATTAGTTTTTAAGTATTTTATTTCTTGCAATAATCACTAAATGATTTATTAATTACGAGTATATTGTCGTAGTTCTTTTCTTCCATTATAATATTACTAACATACCATGGCCAGGATTGCTCAGCGTGTCTCGAATTGAAAGCGTAGCAAAAGCCCATTTCCGTAAACGCGGGCATCAGCATATCACAGCATTCCTCCGAGTCCCCTTTCCATTCACAGTCGAAGAACATCGTTTCACAATGTCGCACAATCTGAAACACATCAATAGGTAGGTACTTCACGAACTTAAGATTTTGGTTATTCGAATCGCCGGAGCTTACGCACTATGCGTAAAACTCCGGCGATACGGATGAATTTCCCAAATACACTTGCGAGCTATAAACTGGAATCACTTCATCGCTGGTTTTTGCAGACCATATTTTACATTTTCCATGCAATAAACTGTAGGTTGTGGTATATTATTTTAAAGATAATTTTATTAGCTTTCAAACTCTTTCGATATCATAGCGAAAAAAATGTTCATCATATGTCATGGAACGTGAAAACAAAAGACATAAAATTTTGGAACGAAACATCAATTTTTTCAAGCTCCTGAATCCCTATAAAAACTGGGAATTTATGGAATTTTGTCATCAGTCCAATATATCTCGTCACTCAAAATACTGGAATTACAAGAAAATGGAAACCACACCAATAGAAGCCGCTCAAATCGTCACCCTAATCCAGCAAGGGTTCTCTCAGCGTACTATCGCTCGACAGCTTCATCTGAGCCAGTCCTGTGTCCAAAGTATACAAGAGGTTTAGAGAGACTGGAAACTTAGTCCGAAGACCAGGATCTGGACGACAGCGATGCACTTCGGCGAGAGATGACCGATTTATTGTCAGCACTTCTCTCCGAAATCGACATCTAACCGGCGTTGACGTCCAGCGGGAGCTCGGAGAAGTTCGAGGGAGAACTGTCAGCGAGTGGACAGTGAGGCGAATACTCAAAGAAGATAACTTGACCCCAAAAAGGCCAGCAACGGGACCCAAATTGTCTACAGCCCACCGACAAGCCCGACTTCAGTTTGCTCGTGATCACTTAGATTGAGATATACAGCAATGGAGCCGAGTTTTGTTCGCGGACGAGACTAGGATGTGCCTGCATGGCAGCGACCGTCGACGGAGAGTCTACAGGAGACCGGGAGAGCGATACTCACAATGCTGTACCTATAGCGGAAACAGTGGCATATGGGGGTGGGTCTTGTATGATGTGGGCGGGGATTTCAATTGAAGCTAAGCAGTTTATTCCATGGAAACTGTAAAATATGGTCTGCAGAAACCAGCGATGAAGTGATTCCAGTTTAAAGCTCGCAAGTGTATATACAAACGTAATACCAATACAAACTTAACTCGTTTTTATAATAAAAACTATTTAATTATTAAATTAAAACAAACATTTGTGTAAATACCAGTCTATTAACCAGTCAGGGGGTTCAACTAACGATGAACGCCACTGTACATTCAAATCGGTTCAAGCGAACACACGCGCTTCTATGTCTTATTTCAGCTACGGTTGCCATAGACAGCCAAAAGATACACCGACACACCAATGACTTTGCGACAAATACAATTTAAAACAAGGAGTCTAGTATACGGGGGGTTTCAAACATTATTCTTACCACAGAATAACTATAAAATACTAACGTACAGAAGGCGCTCTCCGCGGAATCCTTCTACCTCCCAATTTCGCCAATTTCAGAAAGAAGCTAAAATATTTTTTTGTTTAGATTTTAGCGGTGCTTGACAGCCCTGGCTGTATAAACCCGTCCAGAAGGGTCGGCTATTGTAGAATTTGACCCGAGCGCGGAGTGCGCGTAGCCTGTCCTTACCTTAAGAACAGCTTCCTTAGGTTCCGTAGCAGGGCCGTCACTCCCTTCTCTCGGTAACATCAGAGTCTGGTCACTCGCAAATTCGTGAGCGCGCTGTTTTATAGAACTGTATGAGAGTGATGCCAGCCAACGGAGCATGTCTGCCGCTTTTTCGGGAGGTTCTGACCCGTACACTCTGTAACACACGATAAAGCTGGAGGAAAACCTGTCTGGAATTACTATGAACAAGATAAGACTACGGCGCACATCCACCTTGGAAGCGCGCAAGTTGATCTTTGGTTAGGATAGAAATCTATAACTGTTGTCAAAACTTGATACCTGCTACACATACTCATTTATTCGCCGTAGGACCTCAGGGAACACTTGGTATGGTAACCAATAATGTTGTACTACGAGTCGTGGTAAGTTACAGTCAAGAACAAAAACTGCTGCAATACTTTTTGAAAACATTGCGAATGTCTCTTATTTGGGCTTAGGGCTTTTCGAATTTTGACCTTATAATTAGGTAATGTCGTTGACTATACCAACACAATACCACTACCACAGATAATATGCTTCTCTTAACTGTTTCTGATTGTAATAAACTATTTATCTATCTTTCCTTTTAATAAGAAATGGATTGTGATTTACGAATTTGATTAAAAAGGAGTACTATTTGAGATTTTGGTAATATCTTGAAATTACTCTATCGTACTAGTTCAAAGTTTAATACAAATAATAGTTCTTACGATTCAATATATTCCTGTAACAGGTCTTCATCGACGGGGTTAAGGTCGCACATTGTGACTGCCGGGAAAGGCACATCCCAGTTGTGGAAATCTGTGTCTAAGCCTGAACAAATACAAATATTTTACATGACCGAGGCTATGGAGACCCTAATAGAACCCTATTTACTTTGAAAATAAGTTCTATGCGACTACTTTAAATGCGGATAAGGGCGTAGACATTTTATGAGGTACTAAGATGACGGATGTGAGGATGAAGCTCAAAATGTTTTGTTTCAGGTACTTTTTCTTTCCCTTCGTTCGTTCCATTCCTCGTCTTCGGTCGTCATATACCTAAGCATGACGTGAGCGTCTCCCCACAACTTTTATTTGTCAGTAATTAAATACGCCTTTAAACGATAATATAGAATAAAGATTTGTTCTAATGTGAATGTGAAATCATTATGAGCAATAAATGTATTTAAGGCGCATACAGTAGCGGATTGCTCCTCTTTGGAGGCTTTCTTCTCCTAGAGTAGTCAATTTTATGGGCTGAAAAAAATATATGTTATACATTGACCTTTTATCTGTAAAGTGAACGTACAAAAATGTTCTACGTGCTCGTTTACTTGGTGAAAAAAAATCACAAAGTGGAGCTGTTTCTGACTGAAAAAGTGTATCTACTTCTAAACTACTTAGAATTTTATACTTTTTTTTTCACCATCATGTCGGCAAAGACTTTATCTTCAAATTGAACGTATGATTTTGTGATACGACGGTTTTTCACATAGAAAATCATTATTTTAAGTTTTTGCGTATGATTAGTGGGCGGTAACCTTTGAAGGTAGTCTGCGCGGGCGACGGGCGGCAGTGAAACCCTGACTGTCGTACGGGAAGGTTGTGTTCGTCTGCCTCGCGCTCTAGGTGAGCGCGAGGCGTACTTTTGCTTTTTTACTATAATGCTATATTGATGCACATAATACGCTTTATTTATTATTCAAAGTTATCAGCGCATGGACGCTTTATTTGGTGTAAGACAGTTTGTAAAATATTGAAAATGCCGAAGATCAGTAAGCCGAAGAAAGCCAGAGTACTGAAAGCTCGTTATTTTAGAAAATTTATGCTATTGTAACTACCTATTAGCAATGTTATATACATTTTACATATTTGTATATTTATTTTAGGAGATCGGGTAGGTACTAAACTAGGTAGGAACAAATGAACGACAATGTAAGTAAATACTCCTTAGACCTACCCATTTATTTGTTTTATTACTGATCTTACATTATTATTTATTTATAGATTTACAGTGACCGGACAAGTTGAAACTGGAGTGAAAATGTTTTGCTACAGGTAAAACATCCATTACGCTTAGGTAGGTAGCTATGATGTATTATGCGACGAAATAAAATATGTACGTACGGCATTCTTCCTAACGTGGTTCATGATCGTCTTCAGAATTCTAGTATGGCTGCAACAGTTCTATGACTCTCCGAAGTGAAGCACTAGGTAGGTACACCCCCACCTTACTTACTGTTATGAAATGGGAATGGGATTCAAAATGTAAAGGAGACTGGGTAAAAATGGTACATAGCCTTTTTTCATCTCCTAGAAGCTCGGATATTTTTAAACTTACGCGATCTGAACTCATAATTATTATAACTATTTTAACGGGTAGGTATTTATCGCGTTTTTACGGGTATTTTTACGGGTAATTTTTATTTACGAGTATTTTTTACGGGTTTTCTTCGCGACGGCCATCCTTTGTACTTGTAAGTACATAATTATCTAGAATTCTAGATAAACAAGTACGACAATTGCGAGTGTAACTCGCGCGCCGAGGGTTTTGAACTTTTGTCGTTTAGGTTGTTACGTTTATTGACGACCTCTTGGCGCGGTGGGCTTACAACGCAGGAGGTTGCGGTTACTACAGAGATTAGTGGGTAGGTAAGTGCGTTGGTACCTACAATTTTTTTTTTGTTTTTCCTATAAAATATACATGGTTATTGGTTATTCGACCTATTCCTGGAAATTTTTTCTCCACAACCTACAACCTCCTAGAAGTTGTGGAGGAGGTTATTTCCGTTGAATTAGACCAAAATTTTCTAGAGCGAAAGTCAACCGTTTCTGAGAAAAAAAATATTGAAGTTTTTCATCAATAAATAGAGGTTAGGGGGTTTAAAAAATATTTTAAAAAACTATCAGTTATAATCAAATTTTTATTTAAGTTTTATTAAGAAGACAAAACATGCGTTCTTTAACAACACAAAAACAACAGATGTATCTTACCAATAGGAAATACTAGACAGAAACATCATGAATGTTCAATATTTTCTTTTAATTATGTTCAAAAGAATGACATTTAAAAAAAAAATACGCTAATACATTTGGCGTGCAGATTATTTTAAAAACATGTCCATTCTTTCAGCTTTTTAGAAACGTATGTAAACTTGGGATCGGTTGTAGGGCATAAGGTAAAAACGCATATCAAATGGTCCAGGTATCGAATTACTGGAAGCACGGGTGCTTGTACTGATTTAGCTAAAGCAACCCATGTAGAGGTCCTAGGAAGACGATAAAGGGCTTATTTGATAGCCAATAATATGGACAATAAAGCAATGATAACATTGTCTCCATTTCCATTTTATAATAGAGGAAAAAATAATTTATAATACAAAAAAAGATTTTTTTTTAAAAAATTTTGGAATAAACTTCTAAACTATCTTACTTATAGTTATGATACAAGACTTATTTTGAAGCATACAGCACACAGTACAGGGTTACTGGTTATTCGACCTATTCCTGCTAGGAGGTTGTGGAGGAGGTTATTTCCGTTGAATTAGACCATAATTATCTAGAGCGAAAGTCAGCCGTTTCTGAGAAAAAAAATATTGAAGTTTTTCATCAATAAATAGAGGTTAGGGGCTTAAAAAATTATTTTTAAAAAAAACTATCGGTTATAATGAAATTTTTATTTATGATTTACTAAGAAGACACAACATGCGTTCTTTAACAACACAAAAACAACAGATGTAAAAAACAAAATGGCTGCCATTTTGTCATGGAGGTAGAAAAAAAATAGGAATAGTTATTTTTCGATAAAATTTACCGTATTTCACCCCCCCCCCCAAAGTCTCCGACACCGGTGACCAGACACATTGTTTATCTACAAACGCTTTGTACATTTTATATCGATCACTCTGCAATCTTCGGAGATAGGGGGGGAATGGCCAATTTTTCGACCTTTATCAAAATAATTCGAAAAGTATAAAACCTTTTGAAATTTCAAAAACTATTTTGGAATGTGCAATTTGATACCCCACTTGACGGGGGTAGTCTCCCCTTTAGAAATCCCCCCCCCCCTTTTTTTACCATATTTTTAAAAGTAGTTATGTTAACAGACTTCTCTGTTAGTCACCCCTTTAGAAATTTTTCCCGCCCTTTTTTGACCATATTTCAAAAAGTATTATTTTTACAGACTTCTTTATATTTTTCCTGTAAAATATAGATCCATATCTTCAAATACTTGGTACATTTTACATCGATCGCTCTGTTATCTTCGGAGATAGGTGGGGGGGGGGGGGGGGTAATGGTCATTTTTCGACCTTTTTCTCTAAAAGTATAAAATTTATCAAAATTTCCAAAACGAAATGTACAAATCAGTACCTTTCATTTGATACCACTTTAATTTCTGTAGGTCCCATTTAAAATTTCGATTTCGAAATTTCTACTGAAAATCTTCATTTTGATTTTTTATTTATTTTTCTATAAATCTGTGCGGGCGAACAAAATGTATTATTATTTAAAATTTCAAGTCAAGTCAGTAGTTTCTGAAATATTATGGAAACACAAAACAGAATCAAAGTGATCCCATAAGGATCCCTGGACCAAGAGACAAATCGTAGATTTTTTTCTTTCTGCTGGTTTTTAGGGTTTTGACCTCGGTTTCAAACCCCTAAAAAACAGCAGAAAGAAAATAAAAGAAAAAAAATCTACTATATAAAAGTAAATTTGTCTCTTGGTCCAGGATGCCCTTTCTCCTCTTGCTTAGAAATTTACTGTTTTATCAAATCTTTACATCCGATTTCTGGCATCATTTCTTTGAATGGCTGTAAAAACCTATATGTTTTATTTTTTTCTCTTGGTCCATTATGACCTTTTTCCTTTAGCTCAGAGATTTATTGTTTCAAATTATTCCACCCGTATAACCTACCTATCATTGATATCCTACAAACATTGAAAATTAGAGAAGCTTGTATGAATGTTTGTTACCATGTACCTAACTAGTAAACTGATTTGCATAAAACTTTCGAATGATTGGAATATAGGCTAGTTTAGAAGGAAATTACCTACAACGCGAACGCCCGTAACAAGAGGCGTTATGGCGGTAACATACATACTTATTACTTACCTAAAGTACCGAGTTCTGTTCCCAGACCAAGAACAAATACTTGCAGAATTTTAAAGACAAAGATATATTTATTTAGCTTCACAAGAACAGCACAGACATAAATAAAGATAGACAAAATTATCCCGCAGTGGGAATTGAACCCGCAATTATCGCGTGTCAGCCGGCTTGGTTTACCACGCCGCGCCGCGCGGCCATGAAGGATTTCTTCTATCTTTTGCGGCTTACGCGCGAAATCTATTTCATTTTCTTGGCTATGCGGCGCCGGCGCCGCGGCGGCGGGGGGCGCGCGTCAGGTGCGGGGCGAAACCATAGCCCCGCCCAAATTGCTCAAGGTCATTCGCTGCTGTATGCGCCTTAACCAGAATGCAAACCTCCCTCAACTTTATCCCGCTTAGAATTCGAATTCATGAGATATAAAAACATTGTTACCTGTGATAGTAGGATTCGTTTGGAACTTCTCCCACAAACTCACAATAATAATGCAAGTCGTGACAGCTCCAATACCCGTGAAGCTAAACCACATAAATCTGCAATCACAATAGTAAACAACGCAGTTTTTAAACTTTTTAAGCTTTCACGATTTGGTAACATATTAAAAACTTACTTAGAGTATTTATCGCGATCGCTGCAATGCAATGGAAACGTAGGGAAAAATATAGATTTCAATAATTTTATTTCTTTCGGTTTACAAATAAGCATAGAAATAAATTGTTATTGATTTTCTATTCAATATTTTGTTCGCTACATAGTGGAAGAAGTGAAAAAGAAACCACTTGTACATTGATATATAATTGATGTGTCTAATACGTGTTTGTTATCCATATCTAAGTTTAATGTGATTTGTAGATTTAGATACCTACATGTCATAATATGACATTTTGTTATATTATAACAAAATAAATACCCGATAGCCTTTAACACAGTTACATATGTACCTGTCCCACCATTTTACAAAGAAAATTGAAAAGATACAAACTTTTCACAGAACGGCCTCTCTTTCTCCGCAATATACCGGACACCGTGTAGCGTAGAATTGTTAAAGAACTCTGTGGTTTGATGGCGAAGACTCGCTCCGAGCAAAGCAACTCCACCGACATCGTCAATAAAATCCTTTTTCCTTCTATACGCGTTTTGTTCGGGGTGAACTTTCATTGTTCACATAGACGACCGAGTTTGTGTACAAAGCGAATGGCATTGATGGCATCACGTGACGAGATACCATCGAAAGTATTGGAGGATCGCGTGTTACACATTAACCGTGATTTTTTAATTGCTACCTATGGTATGTCGTAATTCTGTTTACGATACGGTCGCACTGTGACGGAGGTCGTAAATTATTAATGAGTAATCTACGAGTACATTCGTTAAAAGTACTCTATCTTTCAATTTCTTTATGAATTATGTACCTATTGAAAGTTGTTGTGGTGTTGTGAAGATTGTGGCAAGGAATCTACTATGTCATAGAGACTATGGCCCCTGGAGAATTTCCTCAAACTATTCTAAAGAAACCATTTTAAACGTTGACACTATAATTATTTCGACAAATATCTGAATCAAAGTTACATAGCACTCATAGGGTTAATCTTTCGTTTATTCGGGACGGCTTCCTCGATTACCACGTCCTCGTCCACAAGGGGGTCTATCTTGATGTCGAGCTCCGACAGGGCATCGTCGAGAATCTTGATCTTGCCCAGAAGTTTCTCGGCCTGGAGGTTGTAGCCAGGCTCCAGCATCTTACCGCTTGGGTTCAGCTTGAACAGATATTCAGCCTGAAATACAGAATAATTATATAACTTCCGACCCAATGGTCGCGTAACTTAAACTGATTTTAAGTAACTCGATTGGGTCGGAAGTAAGTTGATACTTACGAGAAAGTCGATAGGATCCTCGGGGCGTAGTTTGGCGACTTCCAGCAGAGCCGGGGTGAGGGTTGGGAAGATGTGCTGTACCAGGTAGTTCCTCATTGGCTCACCGGCCGCGGCTAATGCTGCTTCCTCCTCCTCTCGCATTAACGAGTACAGTTCCGACTAGGGTGAAAGCATACTATTAACTTTTTGTTCTAAAATACTATTTACCTACATGAAATGCTGAAACATTCCAAGGCAAAAAGCCCACACGGGCGCTTAACTGGGTAGGTAAGGTCTCAATAATTTGGAAATTTTATTAGGTCATGTCAAAGAAAACTAAAACGCTGTTAGCCTAACGTCAAAGAAAATGGCGCAGCTCTCCAAAGACATATTACAAAACACATCTAGTGTCTTAAAATCAAGGAGAATTTTGCCACGTTCCATGATATAAAAGAATATCCCACTAGGTACGTTAATTCTGATTTGTAGGTAGAGTCGGTAAGGTAGAGTCAAGTCAAGAGTCACTATGGGATCAATTAATATGTTCAAAAAGTAGTTTATTCTTTAGTGGGATAAGCCGCCAAGGTCCTTTACATACTCGTAGTTACGTGTTCTCCTAATCTTCATGTTATACAGGGTAAAAAAATCAAAGAACCCTGAAAGAGAACCATTTTAAAATCAAAATCAAAGTGCTTTATTTCCTTTAGACCTTACAGGACTCTTGGACACGTCACAAAATACAAGTTAAATAAGAAATAAAAATGGGAAATAAAGTGATCACTTTGATTAATTGTTCACTTCAATCTTTTTTAGGTAAAGTAAAGAAGCGAACAAGAAACCTTTACCTTGTTAGATTGTTAGTTTTAGAGTTGGAGCATAACTCGTCCCAAACTTTTTTGTCGTCTAGATAATCTGACATTTTATAGTAAGCTTTTTTACAAAGTATATTTTTGACAATCCGTTTGAATTTATTTATAGATAATTTTTGCCACTCACTTGGAATTTTGTTGTAGAAGCGTATACTTTGCCCTTTAAAAGATACATTAATCTTACGTAGCCTAGTAGTGGGCACAGCCAGTTTGTTCTTATTTCTAGTATTTAAATTATGTATATCGCTATTTTTAATGAACTTATTGATATTTTTATGAGTGTACATCAAATTTTCATAAATATATTGACATGTCCTTAAGATAATCCGTAAGAGAGAATCTAATAAGAGAATAAGAGAATCCTTAAGATAGATTGTTTTACATGTCAGGCCTTTAAACTTGGATGAATATAATTTTGTGAATAATTAAAGAAACAATAAAATAGCTTTTATAAACATTATAATACAACATTTTTGAGTTTTCATTTAGTTTAAAAGGAAATATCAGTTTTAGGCGATTTAGACTGATTAAGAACTCGGTCTAAAGCTAAAGACTTAATGACTTTACGCTTATTTGACAACCGGTTAATTAGTCTCGATGCTTAATTAAAATGACGTTTAGGCATAACGCGATATAGTCTCAATACGAATTAGGCCTACATAGATAGACGAAGGAATTCTTATCCATCCTCCATTTCTTTATTTAAAAAAATAAATGTAACTGCATTTAAGGATTTACTAATTCGCATGCCTCACCCGGGAATAGAACCAGCCGAAAAGATATCAAAGCATAAAAGATAAATAAATCGCTATTTTATCATTCGTTGTCGTGTGGTGCCGGCATAGAATTTCACCACCCCCACTCTTTCCGTGTGTGTCGTAAGAGGCAACTAAGGGGAAAGCATCGAGGGGCGGGCAGCAGCACCCTCTGTAGAATAACTCCACCTTACTATGATCCCAACCCCGATGCCCAGCGTGGGGATTATAGCCAATAACCCCTTAATGATGTCATCTATGCATCCAGCGGTGAACTTTTATATGCTGATGATGAAGATGATTAGGTATATCATCAATGTTCGGGCACAGATCACATTAAATTTATCTATTAAATATGTATTTGGTTTTAGAATTAAAAAGACCTTTTACGAAGAGCACTGAGAACGAACCCCTAGGAAGGTACAGGGTGGGAAAAAAATCAATGGTTACTTACTTTAATATCTAATTAGGTGCATGATGAATGACTAATCGTCTAATGGATGTTCACGTGGCGTCAGAAGTCTAATGAGCAATGACTCACAAACAAAGCATTTGCTTTAAAAGTAAAACTTGCCACTAACAAAGTGTTGATAGATAGAGAAATGTACTTACCCAATATTCCATTTTTTCTTCCCGCTCCTCCAACATTTTTTTTTCAAGTTCTTTTATTGCTTTCTCTTCTCTCGTACGCAATGTTTCCAATTCTTTTTGTTCCAATTTTTCGGCTGCTTCGATCATAGCTAAGAACGTAAAGGAATAAACATAAAAAGAGAGTAGAGATCGCGACTCGCGAAGTTGGTATTATTGTAGTGTAACCTATGCATTCTCTTATTTTAAGTCTGCAATATTAATTAAACACCTACCTACCTACTTCTCATTAATTTGGGGATAAACCTACACACCTACTTACTTGTGATCAGATTCACATTCAGATTTAATAACTTTATTTCTTTAGGCTTACACAAGACAAGTCAAATTTCATATCAATCATTCAATCATTTGTTCCGCTTACCGATCAGTTTCCCATACCGGCAAGGGCGCCCCATCCTCAGTGCGACCGCAGCATACGGCCCTTTCATAGAATAATCCGTGTGTTGATTCACAGGGACCACCAGAGGATGAATATCCAGTTCATCGAAGAAGTTCAGAGGCGTGTTATCGCGGGCGTCGCCGGCACGGAACTCATTCAGTCGTTTGAGAACAGTCTCTTCGCTCATACGAGAGTCGCTTTCCGGCTGGCGCATCGCTTTCTCGCAGATGAAGTCATCTGTTGCTTCGAGGGATACCACAATGTCTGAAATCACATACCAAAATCAAAATCAAAGTGCTTTATTTCCTTTAGACCTTACAGGACTCTTGGACACCTAACATAATATCGCAATATACGTCACTATTGATTCAACTGAAACTTTGAATTGGTGTATTTCTAAAACTGGAATGAAACAAAGGCTACTGCTTAACCCATAAATCAGTTCCCCAATAATACTCCACATTAAAATATTTTCATTGAATCTTTATAACATGGGTCATACCACGAATCAGGAAAAATCTGATTAATAATAATCATGGGATAGAAATAAGTTTTAGACGGTTCCATAGAAACCACACGTGTGTACCTGCGGACAGATATTAGTAAATCGTAGTTAGTTATCGCGAGACAAGGAGAATTCTTAGGTAGGTACCTATTGGAGTTTGTTATCTCTGTATGTATAATTTTTGAACTATCATGGTTATTATATTTAAAATGAAGATATTAGCTTTAAGCGTCATTAAAAAATTGGTCAAAGCTAAAACAAAAGGCTAGCTGCAAAGTGCGTTCCACAATAATCTAAGCACAACTCCAGTCATAACCAACTCTAGTAATAATCGAGGTTCGCCAGCGCTCATAAGGTAGGTAGAGAGTGTATTTCAAGACTAAGCATATTAAAAAATCAGTTTTCCTATTGTAATAGTATCAACAAGTGCAACCATAATCATCAGCTGCAGTGAACCATATTAACCTCTTCTGATAATAGTATCTACCTAGAAGTAAATAAAGCTGAGATTTACCTGGCAGAAGCTTCCTCAGCACATTGCTGTACAGATCAGTGTCCTCGTCGAATTGGTCCGCCTCCTCTGCTTCTTCGGAAGCCTCGGAATCGACTTCTTCGCCCTTTTCAAATACTACACAAGTGCAAAGACGGAGTTTTAAGTACTTAGTGCCTAATTTTATAGTACGTATTACAAGCATAAAGAATGTAAACTGCATAATTTTAACGTTTTTTTATGAAATACCTAAATGATAGACAATCGACACATTACGTAGGATTTGCAAAACTCAACTGCTGGGATATATAGACTATGTTATAGGTAGGCTTAGCCTAGCTAGACAAAGTTGTATCACGGGTGGGGTTCATTGACAAAAATTACATCGAAACGCCATGCAATGTAGAAAATATTTAAAATGCCTTGCCTTATTCCGTCAATAAGACTCCTATCATTTACGCATTGTATTGCATTTTCTCTATTCTAGATTAATCAAAATCGTGTTTTTGCAGCTCATGCTAAAGGGATGTAGTCCCAAGATAAAAACATTTTGATCCGTTTATGAAATGCTAGAATTTAAGTCCCGTGCGTGTTAGTGGGTTCAGAAGTAGAGAATACTAGTGGGTATTCATCATCATCATCATCACCAGCCTATAATAGTCCACTGCTGGACATAGGCCTCCCCTAATGAGCGCCATAGATGTCATTACCATTTGGGGGTTATTGCCCATAATCCCCACGCTGGGCATGCGGGTTGGGGATCGCAGTTCGGTGGAGTTGTTCTGCAGAGGGCGCTGCTGCCCGCCCCCTCGTGTGTGTCCCTTAGTCGCCTCTTACGACACCCACGGGAAGAGTTGGGGTGGTGAAATTCTATGCCGGCACCACACGGCGCCGCGGTGGCGCCATTGGGTATTAATGATTTGTTAATGTAGAGTTAAACTAACATGTAACACATTGAATCATATTTGTAGGAAAACCATCAAGAACCCATCCTCTGTTTTGTGCTTCACGAGAAATTAGCCGTTGCCGGAGATATCTGTTAAAAAGGAAAACAAATTTATAAGAAATCAATAATTAAACTTCTTTAAAATCTCAGATCGCCGAAAAGACCTGACTGAGTTATGTTTCCTCTATTTTTAAACGTACGCGATCTGAACACCTAATAATAAAAAAATTAGTAAACGCGATAAATACCCGTTAAAATAATAGGTACTAATAATTATGTTTCCTGTAATTTCTAAAACTTAGCTATAAATATGTACCTACCTACTGCCCATGTGCTAATTGCAAGTGAATCGCATTTATATCGATGTTTTGCCTAAGAAACATCGATCGGTGTGTTCCAAAATGGTTTGATGAATTCCGTAGATCTAAGTTTCATTTTTGTATAGGTTACCTACCTAGGAGTTCCTTATCCGTACGGTAGAGGAACAGAAATCTAAAATATAGTGCCTTTTTACTTAGATTTTTGTGATATAGGCGTACCACATCCCATACTAAGGCAAGTCTCGTCTTCGATAAGTTACTACAACACACTGAATTCTGCCTCTCAACAAAAAATGTACGCTACCCACAAATTTCCTCCTCGGTCACAGCCCTTCCAGTTTGCAGTGACGCTAAGGTGTTCCTAGCGGTCAACTGTGTTTCCTCGTCGTCCACCTGATCGTCTTCGTCCCCAGCGTTTGGATCCTCTTCCTCGCCCGTGGGCATCGGCAGGGCTGAAACCTCTCCTTCATTCCAGTGAGCGATACGCCACTCCTGTTTATGGTGCAACGTTACGATTTTTACGAGGATATATTAGTTCAATTCATATCTTCAAAAATGGACTTGCTAGTTTTGTTAAAGATAATTGGCCTATTTAGTAACACTGTTTAGTAATTTATAAAAAGTGTAGTTTAAATTTTTAACTTTTAATGTGTAATCTTTCTCTTACATTATACCTACATTATATTTAAATTTAATTTGTGCAACTGTTATTATACATAATTACTGATCGAACAACGAGTTCTTTTTACCATGTAATTGTTTATTAAGCTAAATAACTGTTCTCATGTAAGTGACTGTGTCTTTTTTGAGAATAAATATCTTTAAACCTAAACCTATATTAATTTGTAAAACTTATATTGACAAACAAAATTAGAAATAGTATTTACAATTGAAACAATTGAGCTAACTGCACTGTTACAAATAACAGTTAGCTCAACTGATTCATATCAATAACAGTCGGAAGCGTCATACTATGACGCTGGCTGCATTGCCTCTCTGTATAAAGCAATGCTGATGCGCTGTGCCAGCTTTCGGCTCACAGTCGCTGGTTTGCCCCCTGTAGATAATAGATAAATAATGCTGGACAATCCATACAGCAGTTTCTAGCCCCAAAGTAATATGCTTGTGGTATGGGTACCTACTGATGATATAGGTACATATTACAATATACAAAGTTAGATAATTTATATTTTACTATACATAGAAGACGACCAGAACACCTGAAAAAAATATCTCCGGATCGTACAAACATTTGTTACTTCCTGCATCACAGGCGGACCTTCGCCCCTCGTGCTACAGATATTCCCTAGTTGCCACATCCATCCGCGGGAACGTTGTGTCGTATAAATTTTCAGCCGCATGGCACATTAAATAATATTCAACACATCATCATCACCATCAGCCTATACTACTCCAAAGGACGATAAAAACTTCGTAGGGCGTGCATTATCGGCAATCAATGTGATAATGCTTGATAGATATAAAATTCTTTCTTGCTCACTCAACTAAACAACAAAATAAAAATTGCTAGAGAATTAATGCAATGCTTGATTTATACGGCAAAAAGTAAAGACTTATTGCAACAACATCATTGTTTCCTGATGGTACAAAATAAAAGAAGTCAGTTTATGGAGAGTGACTAAAACTAAAATGTGGATACATATGAAAGCTAACCAAATCCTTAACAACATCCTCGACCACGGTCTCCGTCGAAATATACTCAAGTCCGTAAGCCTCCGCGATGTGTTTGGCCAGCGTTGTCTTGCCCACTATCGGAGGCCCGTAAATCACGACCTGAGTTGCACAAGATAACGGTATCATTTCGTAACTCTACATTCTCATAAGATTTAGGCTAATTTTATATTATGAGCCAATAACTTTATTATTATCTATATTAATTTATACTAATATTATAAAGAGGAAAGATTTGATTGTTTGTTAGAATCCTAAACTATCCATGATGAACATAGGTCATAGAATATTTTCAAAAACATTAGGGTTCCCATGAAAATTGGTTTTTTGTTAAATACCCGTGCATAGCCGGGGCCGACCGCTAGTTGTAGGTATATAAATTGGTTGGCTATCTTAAAATTCATAATCACGATGGACTCACAATATTGTGTGACGTATGTAATCAATTGTGAAATAACTAGGGAATATTTCTCCATAGACCTTTGAGAAATGAAAAAATCAGTATGTCAGTAGGTCTGTATTCTCATAACAAGTTGGTACAATTTCAAAACCGCTTGAGTTGCAACAAAGCGTTCATCTATTGTCTGGGACACACATGCATGATTAATATCTTTCTGTTCATAACGAACAGAAAGATATTAATCATGCATGTGTTACGTTGTGCCATGCTGATCCCATAAGTAAAAGGCCGACGAAGTCATTTGTAACAAATGGGAACTGTAGCTTGTCTATATAAGACGAACAATTTCTATGAAAATAATGTAGTAAGAAAAATGAAAACATTGTACTACCTAGGTCTTAAAAAAATATAAGGATGAAAATATTTATTACAATTCCGGAATATCCAGCGGAATTGTAATCAATATTTTCTTTCTTATATTTTGCAATGGATTTTCCCAAATTAGCACCTGAATCTATTATGTAATTTTTATTTTAAAAGTTATTAATAATCGTTAAATATTTAATTTCACTGTATTATGATTCTAAGTATGGACACTATAAGTCCAACTATGTAAGATGTAAATGGACGTACCTTAAAAGGCTTCAGCCCTCGTGCCGTCTTGAACTCTTTAATAAGAACTGGGACGAGTTCTGCGAAAGATAACTCAGAAGTCCACTGAAGACCCATTGTCTCCACTATAAATGTCGGCTCCAAACTCAAATTCAACGTCATTAGGTCATAGATTCTTTGCTGAAAATGGTGTAAAAATAACTTTTGTTTCTTCATTCTTACATGATCAAACTAAAGGGTATTCGGGGCTTCCCATCAACTTCAAATGAACCAGTGCTCTGTGATATTCAGTAAATTACTAGGCTGACTTACAGTGACATCAGGAATTAAAAGCGCATCTTCTTTGGGAAGGCATTTGAACATTCCAGTGCCTACGATTCTTCCAAGTGGTTTTATTATCTAAAAGTAAAAATAAGCAATAAAAATATTGGGCTTTAGGGTAAGTTAACACGAGACGCGATGGCGTGATGATGCTTGAAGAGGACAGTGGTGGAGAATAGTAGTGTCAGTTGCCACGCCTTCACTCGGCTGCGTCACGTGGCGTCTAGATGAGTAGAAGATACGCCTAGCGAGCGACCTACGACGACAAGTGTGGCGCTGCCGCGGGTCTCAATAAAATGCGTACCGCGACCCTTTTCTATAGCAAATAAACTTATATTTTTAGCTAATATCTTAAAAAGCGCTGTTTCGATTCACCTCGCTTTTCGGGTTTACTGTACGGATTCATTCATACCTTCAAGGATTGATCTAATCTAAACAGACATAAGTTCGTTTGCCATAAAATATATCCATGTGTTCAAATTACCTCTCGCTGTCTCGTAACATTTTGCTCGACAGCTAGGATGTACAGTTTCTTTGGAAAGTTTATTATAAGATTGTAGACTATCCTGAAAATACAACATTTCATAAACATTTCTACGAATATCCTAACGAATATCATCTCTTTAAACAAACGAGGAAAAGATATGCTTACTGAGCTAAGTCCAAGACATTAATAATGGGGACAACGTTCGATCCTCGACCAAGCAATGGTAAAACCCTTTCACATTCCCAAGCCTTTTGAAACCAGTAGTAAAGTGTATCCTCTTTACCGCCGTAAGTTACACCCACTGCCACAACTGTAGCACTGCAAAGATATCAAATCTGGATAAAAAGCGAAGGCACAATCAAGGAAAATTATTAAACGATTACCACAGTACCTAGGTCTCTGGAGTCTAAATTATTATTATGGTTTTGTTTAAAATGTGTTCAATAGCCATATCTAGTACAAATAACTGTATTAGGTCAACTAAATAATCTGACAAACAGAATCTCTATACAAATCCACTTACCCGATCTGCGATCGATATTTCTTAGCGATGGTAATCACTTCATTTTCAATATCAAAATAAGCTCGATAATTAGGGTGAGGTTTCCTTTTTCGAAAATCTGTCTCCACAAATGGCATATCTGGATTTTCCTAAACAAACGATGGAAATAATTAAAAAAATAATTTGGAATAAATTAAAGAAGATTTCAATTTGGAACAAATGTTACCGGATCCAGTGGTTTCGTCGACGCCCAAGTCATGATTGTCGATATAAGAATCAAATATCTTTTCTTAGGTTCAACATCGCCTTTTTCGTGATTCGCCTCCAGTGACTTCTCCGGTTGTTTATCCAGAAGTAATTTAAGGACTGCACATATTGGTTGATTAGAAATATAGGAAACCATTGCAAATACCCACTATAGTGGAGGTGGGAGGGTCAGCCATTCTAATGCTTCTAGGACATTTTCTATCTTCTTTCTATTTATCTTTGTGAATACTATAGAGTACCTACACAAGTACTCTATAGTGTCTCGATAGTAATAATACAATACAAATTGCTTTGTACATTAACAATTAATACACGGTAGGTAAATTATATATTAATTGGAACTTATCTACCTAGTAAGTAAGAAATATAACTCTATGAAGAATTCTCTTATCGGAGGTCAAGACACACTTCGGGCTGTGCTTCGGGTCGCTCAGCCACAGGAGTTCGTAAGTATGGAGAATGGACTTATCTTAGTCAAACTGAGATGAAAACAGATCTTACGCTTCAAGTATTCGGCTACAGTTTTAATTTCGTCTCTATCACAGCTGATGTCTAGAATAACTGTACCACATGTCAGCATTTCCGGCAGACATTCACTCTTCCGTACAAGCCTGGTGATATGTTCTATGGTTTTTTTTTCACGTTTTAGGTAATCCAGCTTTGCATCAGGGGCAGTTCCTAGGAGATTAAATAAATCACTAGATAAGATAAAACTCGTAGGTATCGATTTTATGGGTACTTGGTTCCCAAATTAGAATCTCACCGATTATTTCGTAAGGCTGTGCGGGTGGCAGAGGTGGGAGTACCTCTGCATCTTCGCCCATAATAGTTGTAGAAGGTTCTTTGGACGCTATCGCGTTCTTTTCCAATATCTTAGCCATCTCTTTCAAATAGAACTCGCCATGGTAAGAGTCTATATTATTTACGAAATAACGCTTGTAAGAGAACTGTTTAGTCCCGAGAGTGGAGGATTCGCCTGATGATACTTTTTCTGCGGATTTCATAGTATGAGTTTCCTAAATTTGAATATTTATCTAAGCAAATGTAATTAATATATTTCGCCGTCAAACAGTCACCTAATTATTCGTCCATCCATTGGTGTTTCGAATAGAGTTCGAATACGATCGATGACAACTTGTCATGCGCAACTAATTATTACGCATGACAAGTAAAAAAAATTATTATAGGTACAACATAGATCTCCTTGATAAAACACTGCTTTCTGTTAGCCGAGGATTGTTTATGGGACAATCGAAGACTACTTCCTACTATTTTGTAAAGACTGATTGTATTCCATTGCCGAAGGTTAAAAGTAAAAAAAAGTAACACTGTCATGTCACGCAGAGAAAATGTGATGTACACCTCTGAAAAACGATCATATGGAATTGTTGTAATTGTCGAATTTGACACGGAAGCAATATTGGACTACCAGTCTCTTTCTCACAACAGTGGTTTGACGTTAGGAAAAATCAATACACACTCTTTTTATCAGCGCCCTCTTCCTGGTTTCATTGTCACGGATGCCCATTCCATTCAACGGGTTTGTTTACATGTCAGGAGAAGTCATTGTGAGATTTTTATGTTTTGCCCGTGTTTTCGACTTATTTATTGAGCAAAACTGTAATATAAATTGAAAATCATATAGAAGAGGTACCATGAAGTGTTCTGTAGCAGGCTGAGGCCTATGCCAAAGCAAAAACAGGAATCTAACCTTACACCGGTAAGTGGCTAACATTTCGTTAAATTGGTGTCTATTGTACATTGTATTGTGATATAAAGTGTGTAAAAACCTATTATTTTGAATCATCTTTATTGTGAGCTGTAGAAACCCGCAATATTCTCAATATTTCATTCACATCGCAGACATAAAAACCGGTGCTAGTGTTGAACATCATCGAACATCGAACGTTATCGATAAATTAGGTAAGATCAGTATGGGTACCTAAGTGTAACTATTGGGCAAGTGTAGAGGACTTTTTTATTACGAAAACCATTTGAAAACCATTATTAGATTCAAAATAAACTTTGACAAAAATATGACACACTGCCCCGTGTTGACTTAGAGGTGCAAGTCCATCGGACTTGAACCTCTCCACACAAGACCACCGGACACAAAACCACTGATGATGTGTTGACCTTTATAAGTTACGTATTTTTTCTTGTTTTAGTTTACCAAGAAACGAAAGCCGGCGGAGGGAATCGTAAGAAAATATTGGCTTAGAAAATATCCGGCCAGGAACTCAAGACATTCATGTGTGCACATTGCACTTTGAAGACAGTGCATTCAAATCAGAAAAGCCTCCAAAACGTCAGGCTATAACAAAATACAAAATATACGCGATCAATTCAGTTAAAACAGTGTTTTATTACATATCCTGCTCCTGCTTCACCTCCAGTAAACTCTCGGATCCAGCTCCAATTCCGAAAATGAGGGTTTCCTTCGATTTCTCCGGGATCCCACCATCAGATCCTGACTTGATTCCAATGGGACCACCTCAGAAATGCGCTCTTCATAACATAGTATAAAACAAAGTCGCATCCCGCTGTCTGTCTGTCCTTCCCTATGTATGCTTAAATCATTAAAACTACGCAACGGATTTGGATGCGGTTGTTTTAAATAGATAGAGTGATTCAAGAGGTAGGTTTACATGTACCTATAATACATGCATAATATAGTAGAGGAACACTGACAATTTAAGAGGTTTCCGTGCAAAGCCGGGGCGGGTCGCTGAATCGCTGAAAAATGTAAATATATTTTCCCGTCGCCTATAAGTAAGTTCGTTCTGACCTTACTTTACAGTGGCGCTAACTGGTGAGTACAAAAACGGTAGCCCTCATTGATACAAAAAAAATATACAGTTGAACATAGAACCTTTCCTTTTTTGATGTCGATTAAAAAGACAAGCTCGTCCATCGATATAATGTTATCGACTAGACGAACAAGTGAACATCCCTAATCCGCCATGTTGTTCTACCGATTTGTTTACATAGGTATCCAAGGAAAGTACATGCTTAGGGCACTTCCATAGACAATCGTTTTTCTGAGATGTACACTCATAAAAATAACAATAAGTTCCTTAAAAATAGCGATTGACTTTTCGTTAACGAACTTCGTAATTTTTTTCGTGTAGGTAAGCTTTTTTTTAACCATATTCGATCTTTTCAATAAGGTATGTAATAATAATAAACAAAAAATAACTGTATATTGTATTTATTGTTTAAAATATTTAAGTAACGATGATAAATTTACTTAATAATAATATAAGGCGATTATTAAATAAAGTACCTATACTTATTTTAAATATAGTAAAATGTAAAATCGATTAAATTTGAATCGCACATTTAATCTTAATTTACAATTTATATTGGGTAAAATTTGTACCATAAATAAATTTCCATTATTGAATATTCTATAAAGCGTTAATACATAAGGCATTATACTAAGTACATAAGTAATACTAAATAGTAAGTAAGAACTTAACACATAGAGTGCCCACTACGCCCATGTGGATGTGGGCAATAAATGCGTTAAGCACTTGTTTATTATATCAGAGATTCACATAGTAAATGTACCAAAATAACATTAATTGGTCCCAAGCACCACAACGTCAGTTTTCATAATAAAATATTAATTTGCTGTTCACAATTGAACAATCAACAGGGTATTTTGGTATTGCGGCCGAAATAGAAATTTTTATTTTAAATTCGTTCTGAAGAAGAAAACATAAAAAAGTGTCTGCTTAATTATATCTCAGCAGACAAGTATTTCTAAGTGTAGCCATCCATCTAGAAAATAAAGTCTTTAAGTCATTGAAGAATACAGCAAAGTTAGGAAGTATGTCAGTGGCAACACCAAACACTCTGTATATAACTAGTAGGTATCTATTTTAATTTGTCCTTATAATGACTTGAAACCACTGATACAATTGTATTTTGAAGCAGAATCTCAATAACAATATAATCTACTGTAATCTGAATCTCGGGCACATGTTGTTAAATTGATAACTACGTTTTTATATTACTTCGAAAAAATATCCATACAACGTATGACGTTTAGCAATGCATAATAAATGCCAGCCAACCAATACATATTAAACATCTTTATGAATAAATGGTGTTTAAATCTTATAACAGTATTTTATACCAATGTTTTAAGCAGCATCATCAAAGATGACAAATCATGCCATGGTATAATATTATGTAACCGTGCCAAAATACATGTTTAGAAACTCAAAACACTATAGATCTTATGAATATTTTTAACTACTTTTAGTTTTTATATTTAACGATACAGTTCCCAAAGTCAAAAGAATCTATGGAACTATGTGTTTTCTTTGTAGGTGTGTTAAACTATCTAGAGATCGTGAAAACAAGATCCACATCCGTTTTTCTTGTCGTGCGCTCACCTCAGCAATAATAATCCATTACAATATATCTCATTGGAAATTACTGCTGTGATGATATTTCTGGAATGGAATAAAAAAAATCCATTGAATAAGGCATCGCGCGACCGTGGCGCGTGAAGCTCCCGTGATCTTTAACAATTATATCGAACAAAGTTTGAACTATGGCACCAAAATTGTTAGTTACATTTTATCCAAGTAATACTGAGATTATATTGTACTAAATCTATGAATATTGGTTTTACTTTTAATTTAATTATTATTGTCGGTAAGAGGACGGCTTAGTTTAAATTTATTCTATGTATTTATTTTCTATCACCAACTTAAATATTATTTTTTCATCAAGTCTACTCCGTATGTGGAATGCAGCGTTATTGAAATGTTTAAATGGAATGCAACATTTAAAACGATACATATATTTAGTTTTTTTTATGTTGTTGTTCATTTTGCTCTTAAGACTATTTATTAATATTCGACCCATGACCCATGCATTCATATAATAAACTAAAGACAACAAAACTAAGTACTTTTCAATTGAGTTGTAGTCATTTTAATTCCCTCTACGTTAAAATGTTCCTAATTCTATTTTAAATGTCTTAATAAAAGGCACAATATTTTTTGTATAAAATCACAATTCATTAATTAGACTTATTCAAGGCACACCTTATGCACACGGCAGAGGAAGGCAGGCATAAAAATCAAAATATTCTTAAGATGACACTTATTTTTTTTAGTTCATGTAAGATAACAATTTCATTAAAATTCCTCAATATATGTACATTAAATAAAAATAATTATGTCTTAATTTAGTAAAACTGGACGAATTAATATTATTCTGACAACTACCAGCCACAACAAGATAGAAGAGGTACTTATCCCTTTCCTTCTTAATGGCTGGCTACCCCACTTAGCAATTGAATAAAATACAATAGCGAATACAAATTTGTATTAAGGCATATTCATATGACTCTAGAACCTTAAAACCACTCTTGCTAAAGGCTGGCTTTGTTAAAGCCAGCCTTTTGTATAATTAACAAATTTTTTCAAAGTGATATTCGCATACCACTCATACGAGCCACTCAAACAGTAACGTGCCATTAGTAAAATACGTTTCTACAATTGCGTTGTTATTACCGATTTACGATGAATAATAGTTATTTCCTTTTCCCCTATTCCCGAGGGTGAGCTGGGCTCTGACGTCACGAGCCACGGCGACAGAGACGATATCGGCTGGGATTTCGGCGTCACGTCTTCCTTCTTTTCTATCGGCTTCGGCGACGATATTTTCGCCTGCGTGTGTGGTGGTTCTACCACTACAATGGACACATACTGAGAGTTATTCTGGGACAGAGGACTAGCTGTCAGAGGCTCGTTCAGAATCTTAGGCGACGGCGTGGACGGCATCGATACATTAATATTTGTGGACTCATTTAATATCTTCACTTCATTCTCTCTTGCTTTTAAAATATTGTTGCATTTAAGCTGGCCAGGAGGAAGCGCTTTATTTGATAACAAGAACTTGGACTGATTGTTGGGAACCTCTTTGTCGCTAGCAGAATCCAGTTGATCCTTCTTGGCTTCGTTTTTGGAGTCGTCGCTAGTCAGCTTTTCCTTGACTAAGCTCATGAGAAGGTCGTTGAGTGGATTCGAATCCGTGACGGAAGGAGAGCAGTTGCACGGCGGCTTGCTGATAACAAGCTGAGTCAAATTACTCTTCTTTTCCTCAACAGAACTCTTATCTACTTTGAACAGAACTTTGTTGCTGATAGCATCGTCTTTTGATATCAAAACTTCTTCAGAGGGTTCATCGTGCATGAGATTTTTCGTTGAACACTCACCTTCCAGTACTTTGATGTCGCAGTCCATTAGTGATGATTTCTGGGATTTAGCACTGCTCTTTCTAGATAGAGTGCCAGTATCAACTACATTTGGAACTGCGTCAGAAGTAGAGGGCATCTCGTTCGGTTCTGGCTGCACGGTTGGCTCTGTTTTCGAGACAACGGTTTGCTTTTCTCTTTCTCGCAAGACATGGCTCTGACGGCGAGCAAAACGCTGGCTCGGCCGCCTTTCGAACTGAACTGTACGACGAGCGCGATTTTGTTGGGTGGTTTGATACTCCGTTTTTCCTGAATACTGAAATCGTGAACCCATTCTAAAGAAGTTTTGACGGGCCGATGGGCCTTTGACAGGGGCCCTCAAGCGGAAGAATGTGTGATGTTCCACAGCACATTTCCAAAGGTGTTTGCAAGCTTTTTCATTATGTAATCGGAAAACAAATGTGTGTTCTTGCTCTCGGCCTTGGTCATCATCCTCCACCACAACTAAAGTCAGCTTCTTTTTCTTGAAATCAAGTTTGCTGATTTTAGGCCAGAAGAACAAACCTATTTTTTGAGGGCCTTCAAAAACTAGAATTCCTGTAGGGGTCAACCCTAAATGATACTCGCAACTATCTTTTCCCAGGACAATATGCATGTCGACACCATACATCTCTAGCCACTTGGCTTTATTTAAGTAGTTTACTTCAGCTTGAGCAGGAGTTAGGCCTTTCAGCTTCTTGTATTCGTCTAGTATTTCGATTTCCATATCTTCTGTTTGATTCGGCACAAATCTGAATTCAGATACAGTGGCAGGGGTGTGAATGCTTTCATCGAAATCACCCAATTCAGATTGCAGAGCTAGAGCAGACAGTTCCACAGCAGTAGCATGGGGACATTCCAACCTACTCTCCAAGATATCCTTCTTCAGCTGGAGAAAGAACTGGTATCGAGTCAGTTCTTCCCTGAGATTGTTAGGTTCAGAAGAGTAAAATTTAACTTTTAGCCTCAGAGTATAAGGTGGCCCTATTTTCACTTGTTTTTTAATAGTTTTTGTTGGATCGAGCCAATGCTTTACATTGTTGGTATCAGTGAATTGTAGACCAAAATAATCTTTTTCAATGAGGTCTAAGGAGTAAAACACTTGCTCATACAGGTCTCCTGCACTTGCTTTTTTTGAAAGGTTTATAGATAAATCAGTATCATCAAGTAACATTACCTTGCACTGGATAAAGTTTTTATTTATCAATGATTTCTGATTTTGCTTGTTTCTGGTCTGACTTGAAGAGCGCCCTCTTCTGCTGAGAAACCGGAGCATCTTGGTTTGTTATATCTGTTAGAAATAAGATTTATTTTAATCACTGTAAGGTAGGGGCATTAATTATTTTATACAAGGTGTTTTAATTCCGTGTACAATAATAATGTAGAACTTTATTTAGAGGTAGAAAGTAAAACTTTAAAAGGTCAATCATAACATGTTGAGTGTGGGTGGTAGGTACCATAGAATGCTTAAGTATTTTGGTGAAGATAAGTAAGGTAAGTAGGTCCATGCACTATTACCTACCTACATGGGATTTATTTTCATTCTAAAAACACCGAATTATGAAAACCAACCGTGCTTATTATATCCAAAACGGACCAATGGACATTGGCCAAACGTGCAGGTAAAACCTGTCGGAACAACTATCTATACGTATAGATACCGTAATCTGTTCAATAGTGTGCATTCTATTGCAAAGCTCGCTGAATGGCCTGCGTCAACAACCTAATCTAATAACATTGCAATACGCTGAAATGTTAACTTACCTTTAGCTATAAATGTAATTCGTTCGACACCAAAACGTAGTTTATCACTAGTTAACCATATAATCTACATTGAAAAGGAATTATTGAAGAAAAATCAACATAAATCTTGCGCAAAAACAAACGTCCGTCCGCGTCCGCCCCCCTTGTTGACCCTCTTTCTTTCTTTTTTTCCAAAATCTGGTGTGTTGTGTTGTGTTGCCATACTTGCCTTGCCATTGTTTTGTTGACAACTGCCAACTATTAGAGCATTACTGTCATCTGTCAAAGACTAGTCATTTATTTCGTCCTCAGACGAAGGAATAAAGACAACTAAACTTGGCTTAAACATCTATACAAACAGTTAGTTATTAGAAGTGTGATGTATTTCGACAGCAGAGTTACTGACATAGCGGCATCTCTTTTTGTCTAATGAAGATAATCATGAGTAAAAAAGGACAAAAGTAGTTTGATCATGACTGAAAATGACAACATTGTCTTGGTGACGTCACTAAATACCTCTTTGCGGCCGGTCGCCATGTTTTGTGTCCGTCAACAACAAGTACATCAGTTGTCATCCGGACTTGTTTTTATTCGAAAATGAAGGAAATTTAGAGTTAATAGGCGATAATTATGCTTTTTTTATAGTGTGCAAACTTGGAGAATAATGCATTTTATTAGTGTATGTGCAGTGTTTGGCTGTCGCATGAAAATCAACAAATAACATCAAAATATAACGTTGCATGGGAAAGGTACCGAATTCATTCAAAATTTCTTACATTTTCTATTATTTTCAAACATTTTGCTGTTTGTGGGAAAGTTTATAAAGATCCGCTTGCTTTTCTTTATTCATTTAATGTTTTACTATGAATATTATGTGTTTTAGGAGAAAATTATTCGTCATAGTAAATAGAGTTAGGGTTCGGTATTTTCAAAACATCGATTATCGATAACGAATTATTTCATCGACGCAGTACCAATAACACAAAAATAAAAATAAATCCTTTATAGCAGCGTCAGCAACTTTGAACCAAGCTATCCAAGATTCAAAGGTCTAGTGCCAGGGACATAATTTTTGGTTGGGGTGGAGTTTACGGGACGCAGGACTTAGAAAATTTTCGAAGAATTTTTTTATGTATAATATATAACGTGTATTTTTTTTATGGCTACGTAAAGAGGGTCACTAGGGGTGCAACTTTGGTTCAGGTGATCCACCCCAAAGTTCAATGACCTCGGCGCTAGAGGTCAAAGTATGTCGTTCAGTTTCAAGGCGAAAAAGACTTAGAAAAGTTTCGAAAGATGTTTTTAGGCATATTTATAACAAATGTTTTTTCTTCTGGCATCGTTAAGAGGGTCACTGGGGTGCAACTTTGGTTCAGCGGTTTGACCCCAAAGTTCAATGACCTCGGTGCTAGAGGTCAAAGTGTGTAGTTAAATATGGATGCAGAAACAATAAAAACTTTACAGAGCATTCCGGGAAGAGTTGATTAGGTTCAATTTGAGTGGCGGATCCGACACAGAGTACCCCGACTCCACGTGGTCTTGTGCGTGGCGCCCCTAGGGTGTATAAAATAAGCCGGAGGCGCGAAGGAAGTACAGCCTCTCCGCCATTGCGTAACAAGGGACAGGCACCACTGCTCACCTCACCGCCCGCTTGGTCGCCTTTGAATTGAGTGCCAGCCAAAGCTTGGGGAAGTTGCAGTGTTAATATTAACTGAATTGAGCTGTACTGTACGTAGTAATTAGCGTTTTTATTCAACTTGATGAAATCTATTGTAGTATCACGTTTTTAGACGATAGGACGGAGGGTAATGTTAATGTTAATGATCCGTTGCGGATCACGTGGGTATAGAAACCTTAAACTGAACAGGGCATAAAGGTACTTATTCTTCTACTTACTCATATTTGAAAATTAAGAATTCAACTCCGTGCAACTCAATTACTTACTTATCGATATTCAATGTTAAAATACGCGCAACTCTACGGCAGGCCGCCATCTTTGTGCCAGACTAACTTTAGGTATGCACGTTTTTTTCGTAGGTATTTCAAGTCAATTTTATTCCTTCGTCTGAGATTTCGTCCGAAACCACGACGAAACGTTCAAATACTACAGTACCATCAATAGGTTCAACATAATCTAATAAACAATCTTGTAGTGCATTGCATTGTGCCAGATGCCTAGTTATTAGTCAAGCACCGAATTAAATTGTTAGTTTGATAGGGGCTCGTAAGGAGCGAGATGTGACGATCTAATTAATGATTGCTCTAAGGCACCGACCGAACGAGCACCTGTCAATGTCTGACTGACTGAAGACCAGACCGTAGGACTACTAATGTCGTTTTATGTTGTCAGAGGTTCTTGAACGCAGCACTGCTGCGCACTGCCTTTTTTCGCTTTCCTTTGATCAGTTTTTAGGTTTTCTTGACAAATAATCCACAAAAGACAAAAACAATCAATAGAATCCGAAAATCATCACTGTAAGTACCGTAAGGAAGTATGAATAGTGAAAAATAGTTAGCACTAACCTTACATATTTTGGTTATAAAGTTTGCTTCGTCACAATGAGCCACCTAAGAAACATGTACCAAACCAAGCCTAAGTACAGGAATACCGTTCTTGGCAACGACTAGTGTGGTTTATAAATATAATAATTTAATTAATATAGTAGTAACTAAAACCGTTCGAATTTCAGATGCCAGTCCTTGATGAAATCCAGTCCTCATGGGCTGATGAAGTAGAAATCGATCAAGGAGAGTTACCGCCTCCATCGGAAGTGGTAGAAAATGGTCTCAAAATTGTAACCGAATACAAGTATGATAATGACAACAAGAAAGTAAAAATTGTCCGAACATACAAAATTGAAAAGCGTGTTGTTTCCAAGGTAAATATTGTTATCCTCATCTATTCGGTTCAAAGTCTCATCTCATTTTGTTATCTTGTGCCTAATAAGATCTTTAACATTCTAAGTTGTTTCCAAAGTGAAATATGGTTGATTAAGGGTTGACATTTCCCACTTCTGGCACTAGCACACACTATCTAAATCGAACAATATGTTGAAATATATAAAACATAATGTTCAAGTTACATAAGCAATGTTTTTATATTTTACTTCAGAGTATTGCCAAGCGGAAAACTTGGAGTAAGTTTGGAGATTCCGCTAATGATAAACCAGGTCCCAACCCAGCGACTACAATGGTTTCCGAAGATGTCTACATGCAGTTCATCACCAGTAAAGAGGAGAGCCAGCGTCCTGATGGAGATGGAGACCTTGATGGTCTGAAGGTAATTATGAACTTTTCTGTAGCAAAAGCTATTATCTATTTTAATCAATAACTGCAACATAATATCGGGTTCAGTATGTATTTGGAATTTGTGTTGGAAGAATAACATTTCAAGAAACATTGCTATGGGATGTTTTGACACATTTGTTTTTTTTATTCATATAAACCAAAGATTTTTGCTGATACTATTTTTAAAGATCTCAGCAGATGCTGATTTTGATCTTTAAATAAGCGTATGCTGTTGCTAATTTTGGCTAAATGGGTGCTGGAAAAAGAGGGCTCAATAACAAGTAAAAGGGGGATAGTTCAAATTTGCAAAAAAAATTAAAAAAAAATGTATTAAATAGGACAACTTCCTATTTAGTCAAGTCAACCTAGTTGAGAGATTGCAAGAGTTGCCTTCTGTGGGTTCTAATCCCAATGAGTTTTTCTTGGTTTCTCTTTCTTCTTACGCTAAAGCATAAAAATTAATAAATTTTATATGATGTAACATAATTATATGGAACTTATTTTGTGCTATTACACTCATACTTTGTCTGTTTAATTTAATTAAATAACTAAATTACCAACTTTTACATGGTTGTATTATTTGTGCTGCAATAATTAGTTCTTGTCAAATTGTACAATTTTATCAGGTAAATGGGAAATACTATTGCTTTTATTTTCCTTTTTCAGGTTTGCATACACCATAGCATAAACATGTCATGGATGTAATTGTGTCACATTTTTTGTATGAAAAATAGTTTTAGACAGGCTTATAATTTTCCATGCAACATAGATACAAAAATTATAAATATTTAATTATTTCTTGCTTTCATTCACGCAAAGCTTGCAAGAGTAGTAAAATAATTTGGTTTTTAAAGTGGCATTTTCTCACGATAACAGAAAAAGTAAGGCAACGACAAGCAGACTAAACTGGACTTTTATATCTGGCACAAGGAAGTTTAGTAAAAAAATGCTGCATTATTCATAAATGTTGTTTTGAGCCAGTTGACGTCTAGAAACTTATGTTTTATTTATATTTTATTGAGGAGAACTCTTATTTGTGGAAAATTAGACCGAGGATTGTGTTCCCTGAATCCAGAGATTCTCCAAGAGACTTAGGAATATAATTTCAGATAACCAACAAATATTAGGTCCTTACATATGAAATTGGCGTTTTGTATGGGAGGAACAAAAAGTCGAATATTTTTTAATATAATATATTTAATTAATCAAAGTATTAATCAAACCATTATTTTCTATGCACTTTTGCCATCTTATAGGTAGTTCATTGATCCCTTTACTAAAAAAACCAGTCGGACGGGAATCAATAAAATCTTTGAAGGCGATTTGGACTGCCCCATCGGAGTTGAATTTTTTCCCTTGCAAGAAGTTATCCAAATTTCGAAAAAAATGCTAATCTGTTGGAGCAAGGTCCGGGGAGTACGGAGGATGTCTTAGACTTTCCAATTGAAGCTCTTCTAATTTAGTAGCCGTCTGTTGCGCAGTGTGTGGTCTAGCGTTGTCGTGAAGCAGCAGTGGCGTGGAGCGATTGACCAGCCTAGGTTGTTTAGCCGCTAGCTTTTCCATCATGGTTTGCAATTGCTGACAATAGACATCAGCCGTAATAGTCTGGCCAGATTTGAGAAAACTGTAATGAACAATACCGGCACTAGTCCACCAAACGCTTACAAGTAACTTTTTTGGGGTTAATTTTCGCTTGGGGCAGGATTTGGCTGGCTGGCCAGGATCCAACCATTGCGCTGAGCGCTTCCGATTATCGTAAAGAACCCATTTTTCATCACAGGTAATGATTCGGTTTAAAATACCTTCATTATTGTGCCGGTTTAGTAATGTAACGCAGCAGTCGACGCGCGTTTGCCGGTTTGCTTCAGTCAATTCGTGAGGTACCCACCTTTCAAGCTTTTTAATCTTCCCAATTTGCTTCAAGTGAATTAAAACAGTTTTATCACTAACACCGCAGCCTGCAGCTAACTCGGACGTGGTTTGCGATGGATCCGCTTCCAAAGAGGAGAAATTTGTGATTAAAGTGGCCAGTACGAAAAACGCCAATTTCATATGTAAGGACCTAATATATCAATCTTGTTTCAAGACGAGAACCATAATGATCTCGCTCTTCTGAATACCTACGTAATGTCTCGGCAATATCCGACGCTATCAAATACGAATTATAATATTCTTAAATATAAATATTATTGGCTGCAATATGCTTCAAACACACTGCTACCAATCTTTTATCCATTTGTGCCTATGTAACCTACATAGGCACAAATAGATCACACTAATGGAAATCTAAAATATTAAAATAAACATTGTTGAATCTCAAATGCACACAGATTGTGTAACTGTGGGGTGAGGTGAACATACACCTCACCCCACAAGTTATAATAAAACTATGTACGAAATAAGCTCAAACTGCCCATCATAATCAATTTGTCCCATCATATAGAAAACTTTTTTCCAGTAGAACCCAAATAATATTTTCTTGGACGCTTTAGTACATATTTTTTGATTCTGTTGTAATTGTCTATAGAAGTTCAGAGAAAGTTCATACCAAGGGTCATAACAAGTTATTTTTTTCTGGATAGTCTAGATGTTATGTTTATACTTGTAATTAGAAAAATATAATTAGATAGAGATGTCACATTCATGAGCATACCATCATCATGCTCCATTGAACAGATTATGATAGATTTAATAGTAAAATGCAGATGCCCGCTATTTCACTAATAAAACCTTTATTATTGCACCAGCCTCAAACCAGCAGTGTAATCTACAAGTGCAGAACCTGCCAGGGTGACCACTGGACCCTCAACTGTCCGTTCAAGCACACACAGCTTGCCCAAGCAAAGGCCAGCGAGGCATCTAAAGTCACAGGTAATGCTATTATGTTAGTCTGTAAGTACAAAGTAAGCACAAATGCTGTAAAATCATGATATAACCTAGTATAGTTGCAGCAAAAAAGCTAGAACATGATCTGGTAATATCTAAGTTTTGAGTAATGTAATGAGTTTGCCAAGTCAATTAAAAACTTTTGTTAATCTAATGATGGTGATAGAAATGAAAGTATCCTACTTCTAATGGGGCTATTAGATTCAATCAGAATCATCTCCTCGCGGTTTTCAGACTGAAAGGTATTATTTTACTAACAACATTCAAGACGTCATACAAAAACAATTCAAGAAAACGTTAATCTAACCTTTTACATTATTTGCTTCTCAGATACCAAGACAACTCCGACCAACAAGTATGTCGCGCCTTACCTGCGCGAGGGCGGTGCCGGCCGCGGCACCGGTCGCGAGCCGCCGGGCGCGCGTCGTGACGACATCGCAGCCATCCGTATTTCCAATCTGAGTAACTTCGCAGTGGAAGCTGATCTTGAAGATCTTGTGAAGGGCTTTGGGCCGGTACAGAAGCTTTACTTGGCCAAGGAAAAGGTGAGATTTATTTTTCATCACTATTTTGTTTGGTACACATACAAGATTTGGAGCATCATGAGGAAAGAATGTTATAATGATGAGAACAGTGTGGAGGGATAAATGGTGAGGAAGACCAAAGAAAAGATGGATAGAAAGTGAGAAGTATTATGTAAGTTGAGAGTGTGTTGATGAGTGATGCTGATGAGTAGATGAACCAACATTAACGTTGTGCCGAATTCACCTAAAGAGAGTAGTAGAGGAAGATTCACATAATGCTATAATTATTATGAAGGGGTAATTGTTAACATTTTATTGATTTTCCTTCTATTTCTCTATTTCAGAGCACTGGCCACTGCAAAGGATTTGCTTACGTCCACTTCAAGTTCCGTGCTGATGCTGCCAAGGCCATCCAGAAACTGAATGGGCATGGTTATGACCATTTGATCCTCAATGTGGAGTGGTCCAAGCCACCAGCAAATCAATAAAATGTATTTTTTTGTATTTTGTCAAACATTTCCACTTTATAAACTGTTGAGGATTAAACAGGATCAAGTAACCAATGTTTTAATGTATTATTTAACAGTAGTATTTTTCAAGGTTAAATGAAACTATAAAATATTGAACAATATTTTATTTTAAGCATTCAGTGACAGGACTAGACAGCAATATAAATGTGCAGAGAAAATAAGTATTATATCCCACCTTAGCCTACCAACATTCACACATTTAACATTTCACCCAAAAGCTCAAGCACTTTAAACATAAAAAAACTTGTATCTAAATATCAATATCATATCTTTCATCATCACTGTTTGGGCTGTAAGGAGTTGTTTCTTCTGGGGGAAGGTGGAGCTCACCACAAAACATCAGCTCCACATAGTGAAAGTAATCTAATGCAATATTGGTAAGCATAGCTCCAGAGGTCACTCCCAGTATTGTGCCTATAACAGGTCTCTGGCCAACTGAGCTTCTAAGAATAGCCCATAGGAATATGGATCCAAGTGGCCAAAGACAGCCACCTAGAAATGCCCATGAGAATCTACGAGCTGGTGTGGCAGCTGCCATGTGTGGCCTTGCCCAGAGCCATAAGCCAGCGCCACTACCCGCTGCGAGGAACAGCACATCAGTAATATCTCGTTTTGGGAACAATCTGCAAATGAACAGAAAAACTTGTTGAACATGAAAATTTTGAATTAAAAAATGACACCTATTAGTTTTACATTAGTTTACATTATTCAAAACCTTACAGAATCTAAGATACTAGGTTTTAATTCTCACCTGACCATCAAATGTGGGTTCATAACACTGACGGACAGGGTTGTGTAACTAACCAACCCTTGTAGTGGTACATAGTAGTAGAGAACATTTTCTTTTGTGAATGGCGGGAGTCTTACATTCACATTGCTCACTGATTTGTTTAGAAAATCTACAGTCTTGGAACCTGTGGCTGGTAAGTTGACGACCTGCCGTTTTAGGTTAATGTAAATCTTCTGAAGAGCTTCCATATTAAAACCTTCCAAATTGAGCTCTATGATTCTGAAAGGACTCGAGATACTGTACTTTAAACGAGGACAAACTGTTGTAACGGGGTTACGTCGCTGCACATAATTTGGCAAGTGCTCTGATTTGTAACGGTGCCTATACTATAATTATTATCCATATAGACTTTTGTTTTCTCGATAGGTTAGTGCAAAGTGCCTATCAAACAAACACTGACTTTGTTTTCACACTCTTTCTTTCATTCTAAATCATTGGGTGGGTGATTTTTCTTAGCAAACAAACAAAGCTGCGCGAGAAATCGAAAATCTAGATCAGCTGATTTTTGACTTTGACATTGAGATAAAATTGCTAAGTAGGTACTGCAAAATTTTGTTGTCACAGTCAGCAAAGAGAATACTACGTTCTAACAGTCAGCTGTCATTTTATATTTACAATTTTGATCGGCAACGGCGGCGCGCGGTGCTGCCGGTGCTGCCCGGACCCCGCCGCCGCCGCGCCCGTGTTGTGCGCGAAGGCCGAAGAACGTAGCGTACCTAACCTACCTATAGGTAGGTAGTTCACTAGCCAAACTCGATGTGGAGTGGAGTGCTTGTAAATAAACTGCTTACCGAGGTACCTACCTACTACTAAAATAAGAAACAATAGGTATAAAATTTTCCGCACACGCCTTTTCAAAAATGTCCCACTCATCCTAAACTTGACGAGAAATCCTATTGATATTGACAGTTTATAAAGTGGCTATAATCTCAAAACGAGATTTTTTGCGATGGTTGGTATCGCCCTATTTCTATTAGGGTTGGTTCATGAACCAACACTCTCAGAATAAGAATAGGTACCTATGAGAGTGGTGGGAAATTTAAAAACCGATGTTAGCATCTTTGGTATGGCTCCATCTATATATAATAAATTACCACAGTGTATAAGGCTGCTGCCAAATTTGGAGTTCCAAAGAAAGCTAAAAAATATTCTTTTAAACAAATGCTATTATGATATAAATGAATTTATTATTGATAAGAATTTTACATCCTGACATTCGTTATTTTTAAGTTTTATTATTATTATTCAATATCCATCTTAACTGACCATTATAATTTTTCTAATTTCACATAACATTTAAATTTAATTTTTCTGTATTAACTTGTGTACTTAATTTTAATTATTATGACTTTGTAAATCAGACATTGCACACTTAACAGTAGAAATACATTGAATCACATTTTATACTAGAACACCTCTGTACTTACCTACCACATGTATTTCAAGCAATAAATAATACTTTTACTTTACTTTTACTTAGTATTTTAATTTCTTTAGTCAGATAGTAGACAAAGTCTGTTACATAATTAAGTTCCTTGACATAATATAGGTAATCAGATCCAGAAATTTTAGCATGTTTTAATAATAGGTACCTATGCAGACAGCTAGGTAGGATAAAAAAGTGATTTGTTTTTGTTTTCCACACATTCTATATGACTTACGAGATTACCGGCAAACTATTTCGACGACCTCTGTGGCGCGGTCGGCGAAGGTCCGCCTGCGACGCCGACGCAGGAGGTTGCGGGTTCGATTCCCGCCTCAGGATAAATATTTGTACGATCTGCAGATATTTGTTCAGGTGTTATGGTCGTTTTCTATGTATAATAAAAAATATCTATCTACGTAATAATGATGAATATCAGTCATCTAGTACCCATAACACAAGCTCTGCTTAGCTTGGGGCTAGATGATGCTGTGTGGATTGTCCGGGTGGATCAGTTCAGCTACCTGTAGATTGTTGGCAACAGTCTGCTGTTACGTCAATTATTATGTATATACTAGTTCTAATTAGGTACTGTTATTTTATTGTAATTTTCTTTTTTAATAAAGGTTATATTACTTATGTACGTGTGGTGCCGGCATAGAATTTCACCACCCCAACTCTTCCCGTGGGTGTCGTAAGAGTCGACTAAGGGAAACACGCCGGGGGGTGGGCAGCAGCGCCCTCTGCAGAACAACCACCGTACTGCGATCCCCAACCCGCATGCCCAGCGTGGGGATTATGGGCAATAACCCCCAAATTATGAATAATGCCATCTATGGCACTCATTTGGGGAGGCCTAGAGGTCCAGCAGTGGACTATTATAGGCTGATGATGATGATATTACTTATGGGGTAGTGGTCATGGTCAAGCCACTGTCTAGGAGATAGTACCACAAGACAAGGCACATGGTGGGCTTGACAAACAATAATTGTTTGAATGTAATTATTACATTTACTTCATGTGTGACTCATATGTACAGTGCACGTCACTTATAAGTACCCCCCTATCTCAATGTATGTGGGAAACAATAGTGGTTATTGTTGGGAATTTCAGATTTTGAGTATTATGGTGGGTGGTTCGATCCTGAGCGATCATGAGCGTGATACATTTTTGCAAGTGAAAAATTTGTGCTAAGTTGCAAGGGAATTCGAAGTAGTCGTAAATATTATGGGTCCTGTCCTTAATTCTGATGCGCACATAAGATATAGGTATATCTATGGATATCTTCTAGCTAGGATTATTTAACCACAAAAAATCTTTGGCATTGAGCTAGGAATTGCAGGTGCAGAAATGTATGTATAAATAAAAAAAAATTAGATTTTCAATTTGAGTTTCATTAGTTTCATTTTTATACTAGCTTTTTGAACTTGTGAAATTAAACTTTCCCCCAGTGGACATTGTGCTTGAATATCTAGCGAATTGATGTTTGTAACTATATCTTCGTTTCTCTTCCATTTCTCCAATCCATTCCATGCAATCATCACACCATTATCAGTACATAGTTTAGGTACTGGTCTGTAGATTTCATAACTCTCTTCATCACATAGTATTTTTAAGGATTTGTAAATGTAGTCATTGCAAGCGACTCCCCCTGATACAACTAGTTGTTTTCTATCAGTAATTAGATTATTAAGCTTACAAAATTCCATAGCCCTTTGTGTTCTATGAACCAAGTGTCTGCAGACGGTCATCAACATTGATGCACACAAGTCATTTATTTCAGGTATTAACTGATCAGCTTTAATGTTGTGTTCTTTTTCTTTTCTGTGCAAATGAAGAAGTGTAGATGTTTTTAGTCCATTAAAACTAAAATTGCAATCTTTATACTCTGCTAATGGAAGTACTATATTAAATAAATTTGGATTGGTTGCTTTCAAAGCAGCTATTTCTATAGCTTGTCCACCAGACAGTTTAGAATACTCTGGAACATTGCGTAACTTCATTCTTCTAGCAACTTTATCAAACACCTCCCCAGGTGCACTATCCATGCTCTCCCCGAGCAATTGAAAATGGTTCACATCTTGTACCACGGAAAGTAAGCAGTGCCCGCCAGAGATAAGCAGAACTAAAAATGGAAATGTAATATCATTGTGCATTCTGGCAACCAATGCATGAGCTTCCATGTGGTGGATAGGTATGATAGGTTTATTATGCCGACGAGACAGATGTTTGGCATATTTCTTTCCAATAGCAAGGCTGAGGGCTAGCCCTGGTTTTAGAGTGACCGCTATCGCTGTGATTTCTTCCATACTAAGCTGTGCCTTGTTGAGAGTTTCAGTTACAACATTTTCAATATTAGCTCGATGGAGATCTTGCGCAACATCTGGAATTATGCCGCCATTTCTCAAGTGGATTAAGTTTTGCGAGTTAATGGTTTCCGATAGAAGTTCGCCCCGGCCATTGATGATTGCACATCCTGTGTCGTCACACGATGTTTCTATTCCAAGAATAGTAGTATTTTCCCTATGTTCATAGGTATTTCTTCCTGAGTGCATGTACCGGCTTATGTCATTTCTGGACAAAACCCTTCTGTAAAGTGCTTGCGAGACCCTGGTAACCATATTTAGCTGCTGAGAACTTATGCAACTTGTGATTAAGTATTTTGCCTTCGATACTGCTACAAAAATATCACTCAGGGTTCTTTTTCCAAATGCAATACAAAAGAAAATTTTCTTGCTCGAAGTGTTTATTTTGATTTTCGTAGTACCATCAACAGACTGACAGTGACTTTGAAATTGACAATTTGGAAACAACAGTGCTTTTTGAACGTTGAATTTACTAGGACGAACGAAATCTTAAGGATGGAGAGAGCTGAGCTGCTGTGCTGTATATTCGCCCCCGCTCTTTGAGTATCTAGAATGGGAGTTCAACTCCCGTTCGGTCAGGATACCCCTCTGTTGGTCACAAGACTTTACTGACCATAGACGAATAATAAAACTACTTCACTCGTAACTTCGCGGCCATTTGCTGTCGTTTCGTGTCGCGAGGTAGTGCTTACTAAAAATGGTGAATTGTGCGGTTTATGGGTATAAAAGGCAATTGGAGACATTCAACTTAAGGGTACATAGTGTTTCCTATCACAGTAAGTGATATTTTTCTGAATTGTTTTTTGTTATATTGTATAATTTCGATTTTAATAGAATATCAGTTGCGAAATTTTTATTCCTTGGTAGAAGGCGTAGTGCGGGGACAAGTTGAGTGAAATTGATTGAACGAATGATGGAATGAACGAAAAATTTGTGTAAAATGCGATGTTTTTGTAACAAAAAATCTATTGATATAGGAAAATTGGTTATGCAAAAGTATACAGATACCAGAATCCATTTTTTATGGAAAAAATGTGTACGTCACATTTACAATAAATTATTCTATTTTAAATGTAATATAGATTTATAAGAAACAACAAATAAAATAACACAAATAATGATAGGTATATAATAATGTAGTATAAATAATATAATGATATTATAAGTCAAAAGCAGATTTATTTATAAAAAAAAGGAATTACAAAACAACCTCGATACAGAAAGACTCAAGCGAAGTGATGATAGACAGCTCGTGTTTTTTCTTTTAGTAGGAATTTTCTCCATCAGTTTATTAATATTAATAACATAAAAATACCCTTTTTATAAGTAGCGCAGGAACACCGCACTGATCATGACATGAAACACGGCGGCGGGGCGGCGGCGGCCCGATCTACATAATGTTAATATAGATAAAATTTTGTTATCCCTGTACCCTGCCTGTACCTATCACTATAAATATATTTTCTGTCTTTCTTTCTCTCTTTCTAACTGCCGCTTTTCTTCTCCTGCTTTCTATGAAAACATATAGTTATAGATAACGAAAACTTTTCGATTTGCATAAATAAAAAAAATAATAGTCCCTAATAGACGGGGCGTCAATTACAAATTATGGTTCTTAGTTAATGTCAAATGAAAGGAAAACCAACTTCGCTTTTCTCTCATTCGGAACAATTTTTTTTCTATATTAAAATGCATGTCTAAAATCCCTCAGTAATAAACAATACCTTTATAAAAAAAGCATTGTATAATTTTAACAACCCTGATTTCATTCATTCGAAATCATTCTTTTTTCGGTCTTTTTACATCCAGCACTACTTTTTTGTGTTAGTGTGTAACTAAACAATAGTGTAACAACACTAATTCTATATATGTGTGCGTGTTCTTTTGTTTGTGTCCAGCTTTTACTTTAGTGTGCGTTTATATGGACGCTTTATTTTTCTGCATTAGTAGGTATGCGTGATTATGTGAATGTGTGCTGTACCGTATTACCTCGCCCCCCTCGAAATCTGACAGAAAGATTTTAGTACTGACAGAAGCGCTTGGCAACTCCCGTTCTAGATACTCAAAGCCCCCGCTGCTTCATTTGACTTTAACTCTTTGAGTATCTAGAACGGGAGTTGGCAAGGTCAGGATACCCCTCTGTTGGTCACAAGACTTTACTGACCATAGACGAATAATAAAACTACTTCACTCGTAACTTCGCGGCCATTTGCTGTCGTTTCGTGTCGCGAGGTAGTGCGCACCAAAATCGTGAATTGTGCGGTTTATGGGTATAAAAGGCAATTGGAGACATCCAACTTAAGGGTACATAATGTTTCCTATCACAAGTAAGTGATATTTTTCTGAATTGTTTTTTGTTATATTGTATAATTTCGATTTTAATAGAATATCAGTTGCGACATTTTTATTCCTTGGTAGTATCCCTATATAGTTTGTGATTCCTTGGTAGAAGGCGTAGTGCGGGGACAAGTTGAGTGAAATTGATTGAACGAATGATGGAATGAACGAAAAATTTGTGTAAAATGCGATGTTTTTTGTAACAAAAAATCTATTGATATAGGAAAATTGGTTATGCAAATGTATATAGATACCAGAATCCATTTTTTATGGAAAAAATGTGTACGTCACATTTACAATAAATTATTCCATTTTAAATGTAATATAGATTTATAAGAAACAACAAATAAAATGACACAAATAATGATATATAATAATATAGTATAGATAATATAATATTATTATAAGTCAGAAGCAGATTTATTTATAAAAAAAAGGAATTACAAAACAACCTCGATACAGAAAGACACAAGCGAAGTGATGATAGATAGCTCGTGTTTTTTCTTTTAGTAGGAATTTTCTCCATCAATTTATTAATATTAATAATATAAAAATACCCTTTTTATAGGTAGCGCAGGAACACCGCATTGATCATGACATGAAACACGGCGGGGCGGGGTGGCCCGATCTACATAATGTTCTAGATAAAATTTTATTATCCCTGTACCCTGCCTGTACCTATCACAATAAATATATTTTCTGTCTTTCTTTCTCTCTTTCTAACTGCCCCTTTTCTTCTCCTGCTCTCTATTTTTTTTTTTTTTTTTTTATTGATTTCTAGCATATTGATATATAGGTAATACACAAGAATAATATTACAATCTAGCCATACATTTGGCTAATGGGTAATTTAGCTTTAACTTAATTTTATAAAAACATATCACTAAGAACGTGTCCATCGGCACTTTTCTTATTGTCTCTACTTAAGGGGAAGACACTTTGTTCATGTGTTCTTTAAAATTAGCACTTATGCACTTGAACTAACTATCACTACACTAACTCAAAAGGTTTAGTTCTTTTGAGCCTTCTCACTATGTCCGTGTTGTCGAGGAGCTGGATCGCCTCGACGTTCACATGATGATGAAGCCTCTGTTCATGAGCCTCTGCATATTTTTGTATAATAGCATCGATGAATTCAATCTTCAGGTCCCGATGAAGATCATCATTTCTTAAAAACCAAGGAGCATTAACAATTGCCCTTAGCACTTTATTCTGAAATCTTTGTATAATTGCTATGTTTGTCTTTTTGGTACAGCCCCAGAGCTGTATGCCATAGGTCCAAATTGGCATAAGGACTTGTTTGTATAATAAAACTTTATTGTGTACTGCTAAAGTAGAATTTCTTCCGATTAGCCAGTACATATTTTTGTAGCGAATCTCTAGCTCTTCCTTTTTCTTTTTGACGTGAGCTTTCCAGCGCAGCTTGGCGTCAAGGGTCATGCCTAAATATTTTGCTGTGTTTGAATATGGTACTATGACTCCGTTGATAAAAACGGGATGATAGTCTTCTTTTTTGTTTGTGAAATTGATATGAATAGATTTTGATTCATTTAGTTTGATTCGCCATGTTTTTGTCCAGTTGTGTATCTTATTAACAGCGACTTGAACTTTTTCCGCGGCTTCTGCTTGAGTTTTTCCTGTGGCTATTATGGCAGTGTCATCAGCAAATGTAGCGATTGTATTGTTTTCATTTTCTGGGAGGTCGCAAGTGTATAAAAGGTAAAGGACCGGACCCAATACACTTCCTTGTGGCACCCCTGCTTTGATTTCCTTTATTTCAGAGTAAAAGTCATCTTGTCTTATTCTAAAGGCTCTGTTTGATAAATATGATTTGATTATCTCAACATATTCTATGGGTAACATTATTTTCAACTTTTGTACAAGGCCTTCATGCCATACTTTATCAAAGGCTTGCGCGACGTCTAGGAAGATTGCAGTACAGACTTCCTTATTCTCCAAAGATTTTTCGATCAGAGTTGTGATTCTGTGAACTTGATCCACCGTGGAATGTTGTTCTCTGAATCCAAATTGATGTTCTGGGATAAGCTTTTTAGTTTCTAATAATGGTTTAAGCCTTTTCAGAAAAAGCTTTTCAAATAGCTTCGACATTATAGGCAACAGGGAGATTGGCCTGTAAGAGGTGGTTTCCTGGGGTGGTTTTCCTGGTTTTGCTATCATTATAACTTCCGCAATTTTCCAAAGATCAGGAACGTATTTTAGTCTGAATGCAGCATTTATGAGATTGGTAAGTTTAACCAAGGCTTTTCTCGGTAAATGATGTAAGACTTCTCCTGAGATTAGATCGAACCCAGGAGATTTCCTAGCATTAATCTTTAATTTTATTTCACGCCAGACTTCTCTAGGTGAAACAAGTTTTATATCTAGGTTTTCATTGCATGTTTTGGATACGTTGTTATCACAGATGTCTTGGCCTTCATGTGGGGTGAAGATTTTCTCTAGATATTCTGCAAAAACTACGGCTTTTTGCTCATTGCTTACGGCCCATTCCCCGTGCCCTATTTTTAGTGGCGGGATCTGGTTAATAGGTCGTTTCATGTTCTTAGTAGCTTTCCAAAGAGAATAATCGGTGCTACGGTCATTGGTGAGGCTTTGTAAGTAACTATTTGTTGTGTCACTGTTGTGTTTTTGGATTTGCCGTTTCAATTTCTTAGTAAGGAAGTTAAGTTTATTTTTGTCTAGCGGAGATCTTGTCTGATGCCAGCGGTTTCTCTGTTTACGTTTTTCCTCTAGAAGTTGCTTAATTTCTATGGGATATACATTCTTAGTTCTTCTAGTTTTAATGGTTGGTGTATTTTCCCATGCCGTTTGCTGTATAAGCTTTACATACTTTTCCAAGTCTTGGTCAAGCTGCATTGGAGTTTTCAGTGGTACTTTGAGATCTATTTTAGAGTCCAGATCGATTTTGAATTTTTCCCAGTCTGTATTTTTATTGACCAGTGTTGGATTTTTTTCAGTATTTACGACTCTTTCGCATACCTCTAAACGGATTGCAGAGTGATCGGAGTTCATGTCAAAACACTGCGTCGCTCGTAGATAGTTAGAAGCTATGCTTTTATACACAAAAAAGTCAATCAGGTCCGGAATTTTTTGTGGATCGGTTGGCCACAGTGTTGTTCCGGCTACGGCAATTGCCGTATTATACGGCTTTCGGGTGGGTAAATCGTCAAGAATACGGCATACGGCAGACATTTCAAAGCCGTATATTATTTGTATGAAATTATACGGCCGGTATCAGAAGCGTTGATAAAAACGATTTACGACGAACGCACTAGCGACAGGCTTTTTTCTGGCTAAGGGTTTCCCTGAAGTCATAAACTAACCTAATAAAATACTTACTAGTGTTGGCACACCTAGCGACTTTATATTTTGTCACTTATTTATAAATGTTGTATTGTTCTAGTGTGTGCAATGTAAATTTTGTTTTTAATTACAACACTTAACTTAGGACGGCCCTTTCATTTGAAGACTTGAACTTATTTCTGCAATTATTGCTTCAGTTTTCAGTTATATTAGTTTAAAGTTATCTTTGCTAGATTGTTACACTGAGATGTTCAATAAACACTAAAAAAATAAACAGATCAAAACTCAGCACACCAAACCAAAATCTATGAAACAGTGACGACTTTTATCCGTTTTATTTTTTATTTTTTTGTTCCTTTACGTTATAATCCGCCGTTTTTAGTAATCTACTAATGGTTAGGATTTTATGGCGTCGGATTAGCGTTATTTGTTAACATTTGTTATAAAAACTGAATATACGGCCCGTTTTTCTGATTTTGCCCTAAAATACGGCAATTTTTTGATTAGGATACGGCCACCCTAAAATTGACTTGGAACAACACTGGTTGGCCAATAAGTGGGTGTGCCTGTTGAAATAACATCACATTTTTCTTCTCTCACAGCGCTCAGTAGCTCTCTCCCTTTTGTGTTGGTTAGTCTTGAGCCCCAGTATGTGTTTTTGGCGTTAAAGTCTCCCCCTAGGATAAATTTTTCACCTAGAGTTTGGAAAAAGTTAACGTACGTTTCTTTTTTGATAGTATATCTCGGTGGACAGTATATTGCTGCTACCGTGAGGTTATATCTCTTTGTGTCAATACAAATTGCCACTGATTGAATATCTGGCTCTTCATATTTATTTTTCTCGTGATGTTTGATGTTTTGCCTTACAATGACTGCACTACCGCCTCTTCCTGTGTTAGCTGGGTGAAGTGCATGATAGACTTTGTACCCTTTAAATTGGATTTGGGATTGATTGGTCAGATGTGTTTCTGATACTAGGCACACGTCTATGTTTTCAATATCTAGGACAACTTGCAGCTCGCTTTGGTGTTTTGTTAGTCCATTGCAGTTCCAAGCCATTATTTTAAGGTTTCCAATCATTTTGAATGCTTATTTATAGCAGTTTTGGTGCTATTCTCTATTTTCTTTAAACGTTCGTCAAAACTACTCATAAACTTTAAAATTTCGTCAAGTTTGTCATTTTGTCCATTTTTTTGCTCGGCGCGTTGGGTTGTTGCTGCTGATTTTCCAGCAGTTACTTGTGCAAAAGATATTCTTTTGTTTAAAGCTGGCGGTGGCAGCGCTTGTGACGCGTGACTTTTAGCAATAGGCTGGGAGGATGACTCTCTGTCTCTTGAGGCTTGTAGTTTTTTTGTTGAAGATGAGTTCTTCGTTACTTTGTTGCGCATTTTCTGCATTTCCTTGGCTATCATGCAGCCTCTGTAGCTGGCAGGATGTGGCTCACCACAGTGCACGCACTTCGGTTTCTCTGCAATGAGCTTTGTGCAGTCCATGGTCAAGTGTTTACCAATGCATTTTACACACCTTGGCTCCTTCGCACAGTACTTTTGTGTGTGCCCATACCCCTGACATCTTTTACACTGTGGGATCAGTTTGGAGGTTCGGAGAGGCTGTATCTCAACCATACATCCTAGAATGTACTTAATTTCGTAGATCTTCTTTAAGTTCTCACTATTATCGAAAGAGAGCGTGAACATGTTGAGTGGCTCCTTAGTTTTCCAGCTCAATTTATTCACTGCCGATTCTATCATGAGGCCCTTATTTTTTAAGTCTTCAATTATTCTTTCTGGGTTACAGGTAGAAGGCAGTTTCTTGGCTACTACCCGTATTGGTCTTTCCTGTTTATTTTCGAACGAATGCCAAAGGCAGTTATTGTCGTTCAATGCCTTAGTTATTGAACGATATGTTTCACCGTTACAGGCGTTCACCTTAACGCTTTTACCATTTAACATTTTAAGGTTGAAGGTTTCAGCGGAATGTTCTGCGCACAAAAAGTCATAAAAGTTTTGGTAGTTCTCCACACCATCCACTATGATCGGTGGTGGTGGGGGTATTTTCTTTTCCTTTTCTTTTGTTGGTATGTTGGTCTCTGGTGAGAGCTCCGGTGACGAGTTCAGTTTTCGTTTCTTCTTAGACTTCACTCTCACCCAATTAGTTTCTTTGGCTAGTTCTTCCTCGTCCGTGCAGTATTCAACATGCCCGTTAGAGGTCTCCATGCATGGTGCTTTTGATGGATTGACTACGGTGTCTGAAACGCATTTCAGTTGCTGTTGTAGTATGCTGATTTGGTTCTTGAGGTCTCCAACAAGGCTCTCAAGTTTTTCTCTCTCTTGTCTCTCATCTAGATAGCGTTGTAAAACTTTATTATGTTCCTCGGCCAAGAGACGTTCTGTTTCCGTTTTTATTGAGATTGATATTTTTTGCGGTGTATTCATTGTTACGGAAAGCAAATAGCTTTGCCTTAACAATAAAATGTGATGTCGTCGATCAACATTCCTAAACGTGATGATCCAGCAAGGTCATGGCGTTCGGGCCGTGTCGCGAGCGACGTTTGTTGTGATGCGTTAGCACTTTGCACTGACGGTACGCGCGATTGCGTGTGACACAACTGATCTCGGAGAATACTGAACGATCACTGGACGATCACTTCTCCTGCTCTCTATGAAAACATATAAATATCGATAATGAAAACTTTTCGATTTGCAAAAATAAAATAAAAAATTGTCCCAAATAGACACAATAGTCAATTACAAATTATTGTTCTTAGTTTATGTCAAATGAAAGGAAAACCAACTTTTCGCTTTTCTCTCATTCGGAACAATTTTTTTTCTATATTGAAATGCATGTCTAAAATCCCTCAGTAAGAAAGAATACCTTTATCAAAAAAGCATTGTATAATTTTAACAACCCTGATTTCATTCATTCGAATTCATTATTTTTTCGGTCTTTTTTTTACATCCAGCACTACTTTTTTGTGTTAGTGTGTAACTAAACAATAGTGTAACAACACTAATTCTATATTTGTGTGCGTGTTCTTTTGTTTGTGTCCAGCTTTTACTTTAGTGTGCGTTTATATGGACGCTTTATTTTTCTGCATTAGTGTGCGTGATTATGTAAACGTGTGCTGTACCGTATTACCTCGCCCCCCTCGAAATCTGACAGAAAGATTTTAGTACTGACAGAAGCGCTTGGCAACTCCCGTTCTAGATACTCAAAGCTTTAACTTCTCCGTCCTCGCCAATAAATTAGTGCTTGCTCAATCTCTCGTGCTTCCAATTCTTGATTATCTGCTACCTTGACCAAACCGAGGAGCAGCTTATATAATAGGTATTGTTGAACGGCTCCAAAACTTACGTTTTGTCCGTCGTCGTCATCGCGGATATTCGCATATCCTATAACTTCTCTAAAACATTATCTTTAATGGTCATTCCTTTGAATTCCGCCACGTTCTCATCCTCATCCTTTCCGTGTCCTTTGGTTGTCAGAAAATTTGTTTTATGATTTTACCTATTAACCTAACCTAACATTTTTGGTTCTTTTTCTGGTGAACAATAAAGTATTTTGGTTTTTAGGTAGGCACCTAACCTATAAGGACTTGGTATTCTAAGATTAAGCACGGTGAAGCACGGTCTGCTATTGAATGGAAATTAGGTAGGTACCTAGGTAGTTATCTATAAATGAATTGATCTAACGATTTTGGCAATCTTTTTTCCACTACCAGTTTAACTGGTCAACTTGATTGTTAGCTACTACTACATATTCCTACCTACAGGCACTCATAGATCATTCTAGGTAATCATCTTAACTTTGGTAGCAGGTAGTTATCAAGTCCACACGTCAGTATTATCAATTTAACAATCACGTGCACAAAGTAAGTACCTAAATTCATCCAGATTTTTATTTTGTCTATGGTATTATTATTATAATTCTCTCGCACTGCATTATCAAAGTTATTTTCCCTATCTTATTTTGGTTAGAGGTCCACGACTCCATTTTTGAGCAGAAATAGGTACCTACCTACCTAGGTATATTCCCGCCAAACTTGGTTTGAAATATTTTTAAACAAACCGTCATAATACTGATAAATTTTAAATTTGAGATTGTCCCTAAACCACTGAATACTTAGTTGTGTTGTGTTACTGCCTACCTTAGCCAGCAAAATGTAGTTATGGATGAATTCAAATAGTTTTTTGTTCATTCTGCATAAGAAGGTAGGTACCTAATGTTTATGTGCATCTGATTTCAAACCGACGACCGTGCCTGCCATCTGATGCCTTTGTTCATCGACGGGCTTCGAGGTCACACCTTGTTCGTTATAATGTTCAAACGCATTTCTTCTCGCGAAAATAAGGTGCTATCTTTTGGTAAATACACTCACGGCTCGAAAGTGAACTTGAATTTAAATTTCGAAGATATTCCCGGACCGAGGAGTTTTCCTATGATAGGGACTTTACACAAGTATTTTCCCATTATTGGTAAGTTATACCATGTTATGCAACTCTTGGTAGGTAGGTGGGTGCTTTTCATCAGTGAGGTGTAAGTACCTACCTACTAATAGTACTAGGTACCTACTTCAATGCTTTTCATTTATATAATGCCATTATGTAGAAAGGTTGAGTTAGTTTTATTTTAGACCGCAAGAAGTTGCATTGCTCGAGCCCATTAGAAATTCAAATAAATGACTATTCCAAATTATAGGTTTGAGTGAGTCAGGTATGGGAATCGGTATGGGTATCTTTGTCCCGTGCTTTGTTTTGTTATTATATAAACTATGGTTGATAATGTAGGTACCTACCTACAGTTGCCAACCAAGTAGAAATGAAATATTATGATTTTTAATTTAATAAAAAAAAAGTTTCAGAGATGAAAACAGTTGTTAAGATGTAATCTATATCTATATCTATCTATACTAATATTATAAAGAGGAAAGATTTGATTGTTTGTTTGTATGTTTGTTTGTTTGAATTGAATAGGCTCCGAAACTACTGGACCGAGTTAAAAAATTATTTCACCATTAGAATCCTTAATTTTACATAGGCTAGGTATATAATATTTTCAAAAAAGTTAGGGATCCGCATGAAAAATTCAATAATTGAACCATGGGCTGTACATTCAACCTCTTTTTCTATTATGGCGCGTCAGAATAGAAAAAGAGGTTGTATAGCGCACGGTGCTTGCTTTTTCTCTACGGCCAGTGTCAGTTTTGGAATGTCGAGTCAATGTCAAAAACCCCAATTCTGTTAAAAAAAGTAAAGATCCGTATGAAAACTGTGAAACCCATCGTTTTAGTGTGTATAATTTCTGAACTTTTTGTTTAATACCCGTGCGAAGCCGGGGCGGACCGCTAGTATAATAATAAAAAGAGGAAAGATTTGATTGTTTGTTTGTTTGAATTGAATAGGCTCCGAAACTACTGAACCAATTTGAAAAATTCTTTCACCATTAGAATTGCTAAAAAATAAAAAAAAGAAATTGCTAAAAACTGGCATGCGCTATAGTGAAGTACCTTTTATTGAAAAGCTCTGTTTAGAAAAACAATTTGAATGTTGCAGCGTATACATTGCGTCATATAACTTATACATATTTTGCATTTATAGAACACCTGATGCCAATGTACGATTTTTCATGGAAAATTTAACGAAACTTTTTCATTAGGTACATGAGTTTGAAAGGTTATTTATAGCTGGTGATTTAAATATAAACACATTAGTTACAAACAAAGTTACGTCTGACTTTCAAGAAATACTAATGAATTATAATCTCTACCAACACATAAAGCAACCCACCCGTCAGAAAAATTGTATTGATCATATAATAAGTAATTATCGTAATGCTGTAGGAGAACTACTTCACTGGGACATTTCGGACCACAATACTGCGCAATTGTTAAATGTCCCAATAAAAAATAAAAGTCATTATAGTGGATTATTTTATTTACAAAAGGGACTACAACTTAGATAACATAAATAAATTTAAGGAATGCCTGCAAATCCTTAAGTTTAAAGAAGTGTATGTAGGCACTGATTCAGCATATAAAATGTTTCATGACATAATGTCTTCTTTCTATAATCTATGTTTCCCTATAATTCTCGGCTATTAAATAAATACATAGAAAAAGCTGTAAAACTATCAAATGATAAAGTTTTAAAAAATTCTAAAAATATTTGTAAATCAGCTTGGAAATTAATTAAACAGGAATCATATAACTTGAAAGGTAGCCTAATAACCGAAATAAAAAAAAACAATAAATTAATAAATAGCCCTACTGGTATTGCCGAAGAATTTAATAGGTATTGGATAGAAACTACAAATATACAGAATAATAATATTCGGGTTACACAAAAAACATACCTACCTACTTAAACGATAGTATGTTTCTTTGACCCTATGATTATGACGAAGTTAAAAAACTTATATTATCTTTACGAAATACTAAATCTGTAGGACATGACGGTTTTGCAACTGATATCCTTAAAAAATGTTCAGATGAAATAGTTCCAGTTTTGACTCATCTTATAAATATGTCTTTTGCTGAGGGTTGCTTTCCCAGTATTTTGAAAAATTCTATAGTAAAGCCTCTCTACAAAAAACATTAGTTGCAAACTATAGACCTATCACTTTGATATCGGTCATATCGAAAATATTTGAACGAGCAATGCAAAAACGCCTTTTATCATTTATTAATAAACATAAAATCTTAATAAATGAACAATATGGTTTTCAAAAACGAAAGTCAACGACTCTAGCATGCTTTCATCTTATGAAGAATGTTATTGATGCTTTAGATTCAGGTAAAAAGGTGACAAGTGTTTTTTTTTGACATGTCCAAGGCCTTTGACTTCGTTTCGCACCCATTATTGTTGGACAAATTAGATAAATACGGTATAAGAGGCCCGGCACTTAAATGGCTAGAATCCTACGTGTCCAATAGACAACAGTGTGTAGAAATTACTAACGTTAATACTAAAAATGAAGTAGAGATGTTTCGCTCAACATATAAACATAATAGATATGGTGTACCGCAGGGTAGCGTCCTTGGACCTATTTTATTCCTGCTCTACATTAATGATTTACCAGCAGTTACTAATAATCAATGCACTCTATTCGCCGATGACATTTCAATTTTAATAACATCTAATTCTAATTCTGACATTAATAATTATACTACTGACATAAATAATACAATTGACTCTATTATTAAATGGCTTGACGCAAATAATTTACAAGTAAACTTGACTAAGACTAATTTTATGCAATTTAACAATTCCAATAAAAAATGCAAAGGTCTTGACATATATTATAAAAAACATGAGATAGTAGCTGTAAGAGAAACGAAATTTTTAGGTATAACTTTAGACGAAAGATGTAACTGGAAAGCCCATATTGACCAAGTAAAAAAGAAACTAAATAAATTTGTTTATATTCTTTACAAGCTTCGGAAAACTTCCAGCCTGAATACAATTTTAACGGCATATCATGGATTCGTAACCTCTACTTTGAATTACGGACTTATTCTATGGGGTAATTCTACAAACAAAGATCTTGCCTTCATTGCTCAAAAAAAATGTGTACGCGCAATCGGCTTCTAGTTGTTACCATAAAAAAGTGTATATAAGAAACAGTAGAAAGAAAAAAGTCCATGTCATAGGGTGGAATAAATTTGTTAGGGAAGCTCACAGGGATGCTCGGCTACATTTTCAGGAATGGGTTTCATACGGTAAACCCTCTTCTGGTCCTATACACAAAAAAATGCAATCATCAAGATCAAATTTTAAAGCAAAGCTGAAATGGTGCCAAAATCATCAGGCACAAATTAAAATGGATATTATTGCTTCACTTCATAAAACTAGGGACTTTGGTAAATTCTGGAAACAAACCAGTAAACTGAATATGCGGCCGAGTGTACCTATAAGTGTAGAGGGTATTAGTGATCCCGCTCAGATTGCCAACCGGTTTAAGGAGCATTTTTGTGTATCACCATTAGCGCCTGCAGCTGGGGGGAGGGAGCAGGATGGGATGCGCGGGGGTGAGCCTATTGTACAAATCACAGCGAAGGAGGTGGCGCGGGTGGTGAGGAACATGAAGAGAGGTAAGTCCCCGGGACACGACGCGTTGAGCATTGAGCACTTAAAGCATGCTGGGTTCCACCTACCGGGCGTGCTCGCAATGTTCTTCACCCTCTGCGTCGGGCATTCATACCTGCCGGCGGCGATGATGCGGACTGTGGTTGTTCCTATCCTTAAGAACAAGACCGGTGACTCATCCAGCTTGAACAACTACAGGCCGATATCACTCGCCACGGTCTTGGCTAAGGTGCTGGACGGTGTGATTGATATGTATTTAGAGCAACACCTTAAACTGCACGATGCACAGTTTGGCTTTAGAGCCGGACTGTCCACTGAAGCCGCAGTGTTAACCCTCAAACACACCGTCCAGTACTACACGAGCAGAAGCACTCCTGTCTACGCCTGCTTTTTAGACCTATCAAAAGCTTTTGATCTTGTTTCGTATGACAGGTTGTGGCAGAAGCTCGCGACCGAGACTCAAATTCCTCCGGAGCTAATCTCGCTGTTTAGGTACTGGTACGGCAATCAGGACAACAATGTAAGCTGGGCGGGATCATTATCGGATATGTATAGGCTGGAGTGCGGGGTGAGGCAGGGCGGGGGGACTTCACCGAGGCTATTCTGCCTATACATAGATCGTCTGATCCGTGAGCTCAGCAGCACCCGGGTCGGGTGCTCGATTGATGGGGTGACCATAAACAATATCAGCTATGCTGATGATATGGTGCTGCTGAGCCCATCGATCAGTGCCCTCAGACGACTGATAGGCATCTGCGAGTGCTATGCGGAGGACCACGGGCTCAGGTACAACGCGAGCAAGAGTGAACTGATGGTCTTTAAGGCGGGTTCAAAGACCTACACCACAGTCCCGCCAGTTACACTCAATGGCAATCAGCTGAAGTGCGTGTCAGAGTTTAAGTACCTGGGCCACTGGGTCACCGAGGCACTCACAGATGATGTAGACATGGAGAGGGAGCGGAGGGCGTTAACGGTCCGAGCTAATATGCTGGCCCGTAGGTTTGCGCGTTGCAGTGCGGAGGTGAAAACAACATTGTTTAGGGCGTTCTGCCAGACTTTTTACACGTGCAGCCTATGGATAAAGTATACGCAGAAGACCTGGAACGCCCTTCGCGTCCAGTATAACAATGCCTTCAGGTGGCTGATGGGGCTGCCGCGCTTCTGTAGCGCATCAGGCATGTTCGCGGAGGCGCGGGTCGACGGGTTCGCTGCGATCCTGCGCAAGAGAACGGCGTCGCTGATGAGCAGGGTGCGCGGCAGCGCCAACAGCTACCTGCAGGTCATTGCAGGAAGGCTGGATACAGCCTCCCCCTTCATGCGGCACTGGACTAAGGTTCATGCTGTATTGAAATAATAATTTGAATTGTGATGTGTTTTTAATGTGATATTTTTATTTATTTATTAGAATGTTATTGTATGTTTGAATTTTTTTTTTTACATTATATGGACTGTATATGTAGATATTTATATTTATGTCTGAAATAAATGATTTGAATTTGAATTTGAATTTGAATTGTCGGAATACCTCCATGGGAATCGTGCAGGCCTATCTTCATTAAATTAAAACTACTAACATTGCCCAGTATGTATATTCTAGAGGCTGCTAAATTTGTAAAGGAACATTCGAATTTATTTACTAAAGCTAGGGATATATACCCTAGACGTGTACGTAGTCGTGTGGTGCCGGCATAGAATTTCACCACTCCCACTCTTCCCGTGGATGTCGTAAGAGGCGACTAAGGGAAACACACCGGGGGGCAGGCAGCAGCGCCCTCTGCAGAACAACTCCACCGAACTGCGATCCCCAACCCGCATGCCCAGCGTGGGGATTATGGGCAATAACCCCAGATGCATAACGCCACCTTTGGCGCACATTACGGGAGGCCTATGTCCAGCAGTGGACTGATATAGGCTGATGTTGTTGTTGTTGTTGTTGTGTACGTAACCCTGAACAAATTGTTCTGTCTAGAACTCCTAAGACAAGGCCTTATATAAAAAGAACTGGCTATGTGTGGTTCTATCTATATCTATACTAATATTATAAAGAGGAAAGATTTGATTGTTTGTTTGTTTGTATGTTTGTTTGTTTGTTTGAATTGAATAGGCTCCGAAACTACTGGACCAATTTCAAAAATTCTTCCACCATAAGAATCCTAAAATTTCCGTGATGAACATTGGCTATAAAATATTTTCAAAAAAGTTAGAGATCCGTATAAAAACTTCAATAATAAAACCATAGCGCTATACATCAACTTCCTTTTTTTTCTTTTTTTGCGCAGCTCGCTTTTGCTGTGACCTTGGCTGTGACTCAACTTCAACTTCTTTTTTTATGGCACCGCTTTTGCTACGACGACTCCGCCAGTGTCAGTTATGGATTGTCATAGACATCACAATTCGTTACTGGGGTGCGAGAGGAAACTCAATGTCAAAAAATATAAAAACTTCAAGATTGGAACCATGCGATGTAGGCTCAGAAAAACTCTGAAAAACGATCATATGGAATTGTTGTAATTGTCGAATTTGACACGGAAGCAATATTGGACTACCAGTCTCTTTCTCACAACAGTGGTTTAACGTTAGGAAAAATCAATACACACTCTTTTTATCAGCGCCCTCTTCCTGGTTTCATTGTCACGGATGCCCATTCCATTCAACGGGTTTGTTTACATGTCAGGAGAAGTCATTGTAAGATTTTTATGTTTTGCCCGTGTTTTCGACTTATTTATTGAGCAAAACTGTAATATAAATTGAAAATCATATAGAAGAGGTACCATGAAGTGTTCTGTAGCAGGCTGAGGCCTATGCCAAAGCAAAAACAGGCCGAATCTAACCTTACACCGGTAAGTGGCTAACATTTCGTTAAATTGGTGTCTATTGTACATTGTATTGTGATATAAAGTGTGTAAAAACCTATTATTTTGAATCATCTTTATTGTGAGCTGTAGAAACCCGCAATATTCTCAATATTTCATTCACATCGCAGACATAAAAACCGGTGCTAGTGTTGAACATCATCGAACATCGAACGTTATCGATAAATTAGGTAAGATCAGTATGGGTACCTAAGTGTAACTATTGGGCAAGTGTAGAGGACTTTTTTTATTACGAAAACCATTTGAAAACCATTTTTAGATTCAAAATAAACTTTGACAAAAATATGACACACTGCCCCGTGTTGACCTTAGAGGTGCAAGTCCATCGGACTCTCCACACAAGACCACCGGACACAAAACCACTGATGATGTGTTGACCTTTATAAGTTACGTATTTTTTCTTGTTTTAGTTTACCAAGAAACGAAAGCCGGCGGAGGGAATCGTAAGAAAATATGGCTTGGTCTAATAATCCCCTTAAAGATTCCCCTGCGAAGGGGATTATTAGACTTTTTGTCTACAAATCCCCTTACAATCACATTTAGCTGAGGCAGGGGATTATTAGACAAAAAGTATAGTAATCCCCTTAACCGTAATTTATGTTGGTGGAAGGGGGTTATTAGACAAGAATAAATAAATACTCTTAAACCTTTATTTTATTAAATGAAATAAAGTTAATTCGTATAGGCCGGGTGAATTAGCCATAACTAGAAAATATGCGGCCAGGAACTCAAGACATTCATGTGTGCACATTGCACTTTGAAGACAGTGCATTCAAATCAGAAAAGCCTCCAAAACGTCAGGCTATAACAAAATACAAAATATACGCGATCAATTCAGTTAAAACAGTGTTTTATTACATATCCTGCTCCTGCTTCACCTCCAGTAAACTCTCGGATCCAGCTCCAATTCCGAAAATGAGGGTTTCCTTCGATTTCTCCGGGATCCCACCATCAGATCCTGACTTGATTCCAATGGGACCACCTCAGAAATGCGCTCTTCATAACATAGTATAAAACAAAGTCGCATCCCGCTGTCTGTCTGTCCTTCCCTATGTATGCTTAAATCATTAAAACTACGCAACGGATTTGGATGCGGTTGTTTTAAATAGATAGAGTGATTCAAGAGGTAGGTTTACATGTACCTATAATACATGCATAATATAGTAGAGGAACACTGACAATTTAAGAGGTTTCCGTGCAAAGCCGGGGCGGGTCGCTGAATCGCTGAAAAATGTAAATATATTTTCCCGTCGCCTATAAGTTCGTTCTGACCTTACTTTACAGTGGCGCTAACTGGTGAGTACAAAAACGGTAGCCCTCATTGATACAAAAAAAATATACAGTTGAACATAGAACATTTCCTTTTTTGATGTCGATTAAAAAGACAAGCTCGTCCATCGATATAATGTTATCGACTAGACGAACAAGTGAACATCCCTAATCCGCCATATTGTTCTACCGATTTGTTTACATAGGTATCCAAGGAAAGTACATGCTTAGGGCACTTCCATAGACAATCGTTTTTCTGAGCAGAAAAACGAACGATGTAGGCGGTATAACGGTGTGAGAGAAATGTCAATGCAAAAAAAATAAAGGAGGTAAAGGTACAATTTTAAAAAGGAAAGGTTTTATTGTTTGTTTGTGGTCTGAATTGAATAGGTTCTGAAACTACTAGACCTTTTTGGAAAAAAATCATAATTACAATGATAAATCATAGGCTATAGAATATTTTTAAAGTTAGAAGATCCTAAGAAGATCCTTAAGAAAACTTCAATAATAAAGTACCTTATCTAACGTGTGTGTGTGTAAGAACTTAAAATTCTTTAAAATACCCGTGCGAAGCCGGGGCGGGCTGCTAGTATATAATAAGATTCCAAATGACATCAAAGATTTACCTTTATCAATATTTATAAAAAAGTTAAAACTATGGCTCATTGGAAAAGCTTTCTATAGTGTCAAAGAACTCATGGACCTCAATTTGAAAAATAAATAGCAATTATTGACATGTTTATAAAATATTATGTGCCTTATTAGGTAATTTAAATAATTTTTAAATTACGTTGTAGCTTTACCTAGTTTTAGAAATTGTTTGCATGCCAATGTGTTTTGGTGAAGTATGTGACACTACCTATTCTGATGTGACCTTGTATTATGACCATATTTCTTGCAATAAATGAATTGAATTGAATTGAATCCTAAATTTTCCGTGATGAACATAGGCTATATAATTTTTTCAAAAAAGTTAGGGATCCGCATGAAAATTTCAATAAATAAACCGTGCGCTGTATATTCAACCTCTTTTTCTGTTATGGCGCGTCATAATAGAAAAAGAGGTTGAATATATAGCGCAAGTTGCTTGCTTTTTCTCTACGGCCAGTGTCAGTTATGGAGTGTTGAGTCAAAAACCCCAATGCTGTTAAAAAAAGTAAAGGATCCGTATGAAAACTGTGAAACCCATCGTGTTAGTGTGTATAATTTCTGAAATTTTTGTTTAATACCCGTGCGAAGCCGGGGCGGACCGCTAGTTCTAAATAAGTTAGTAGGTAGGTAGGTACGTAGGTACATAGCCTGTTGGGCCCTGCACTGTTTAGAACAAATGAATATTGTAGGTATTTGTTTATAAGTCATAGCTAGCATCTAACGCAGATCTTCAAACTACTCAGATAACAAGACACAAAACTCACAATAGGCCTAAACGAAAATAATTGTAAAGTGGACTAGTGTTTAGGTATTTAATGTATTTATTGAAGGGTGACGGCATGAATAAATTTATGGGTCTACTAAGCATAGATACAATGTAATGTATATGAAAAACAACAATGAAAATAACAAGTAAAATATCATAGCAAAATAGTAGGTACCTACTTTATGCAGACCAAGTAACAGAATTTCCCATTATTCCAGGGGATTACAACGCAGAGACCCTCGACAAGAATGCATGGTTGAACTGGCGCCGCTACGGCAGCCTTGTCCGCGAGGTTCCTCTGGTGAAACTCCTCCATGTTTTCGACCCTGATGACATCGAGTCTGTCTTCCGACAGGACGACCGGTACCCGGCCCGGCGGAGCCACCTTGCCATGAACCATTATAGGGTTAACAAGCCAGACGTTTATAATACAGGAGGGCTGCTTTCCACGTAAAACTCCTTCAATATTATTTTTACATTTTATACTGTCTCACAACCCAGCGTAAGTGTTTACCGTAAGGCCGATAATAAGGCAGCCTAGGCGCTAGGTTCCTGTGGTGAAACTCTTGCATACCTACCTTCGGTCTTGAAGACCCCGAATCGTCTTTCGGTGGTTCGTGGTCGTATCGGCCGATTGGTGCACAAAATTAATGGTGATAAAAATTAAATGAAACAATCGATTGCGCATTTTGGAGACTTAGAATAGGGCCTCTAGCCCGGCGGGGCGGAGGCACATCACCATGTAGGGTAACATTACAAGATTAACAAGCCAGACTTGTATGATAATATGATAAAAGATGCCTGCCGTTCACATAACTCTTTTTTTTTCAATACTTCCAATATATTATGTTCAGTGTCTTAAAACGGCTTTCGTACGAAATTTAGGCCGATTATAAAGCAGCCTAGTTTGCGAGGTTGCTCTCATAGATACATAGATATGTAGATAGATAGCGTTAATTAATAAAAAAATCATTGTATTTTTTATGGTAAGTAGAATCTTAAATCCTAAACTAGGTTTATCTAGATACTACAGTCTAAGTTTATGGAACTGCTGCATATGTTTTATCGTGACATCATCAAAGCTCTCACAAAAAATAGGCAAACGAAGGCTTGCTGACCAGCTCGCGGCCGACGGATGACCACTACACTACTTTCGAGTTCATGAGTGGTGCATGCACTTCTAATGCCGCAAAGCAATAAAGTACCTGAAACAATCATCATACTCATGAAGTCCGTTATCATCCATCTATACAGTTGTTTATAAAAACAGGAACGGGCCGGAATGGTGGAGACTACGCAGCACCTTTCAGAAGAACTTCACAAGTCCAAAGAGCGTCCGGGGGCATATCGGTAATACTGATGCCGTGACAAGAGAGTTTGTCCAATGGATAAAGAAAAGAAAAGTTGAAGAGGACGAAGATTTTTTACCTTTTCTGAACAGATTAAATTTAGAAGGTAAGTTCACCAACCATTGTTTGGCTATGTTTTTGGGTGCTTAATTCGAACTTAAAAAAATCCAATTACAAATTTTATACATTCTATGGTAATTCGCCCCACCCAGAAACCCCCCCACCCACTCCGGAATCCCCATATAGTAATATTCTAACAAAATATTTAATTCGAAAATAATTGATGTTCTTTTGTCGTTTCAGTTATTGGTAAAGTGGCCTTCAATGAAAACTTCAACAGTTTTTCAGAAGAAGAGCAACACGATGAATCTAGAAGTAGTAAAGTTATAGCAGCGGCTTTTGGCTCCAACAGTGGAATTATGAAGCTAGATAAAGGATTTCTATGGAAATTCTTTCCAACACCCCTTTACAAGAAACTGGCGAATAGTCAAAAATATTTAGAAAAGTAAGTCCAATTAAATATAACATTAGTCGCGTTACCAATAACCTACTTATTGAAATTAGTATTTTTTTGCACGAGCTGTGGCACTAGTTTATTTGTTGTACCTACCTACTTAGCATATTTGTGATGTAGGCCGTAGCATTATTGTAGAACATAACGTGAACAATGGGCAGCTCTCGTGTAGCTTCTATGCCTATAAGCAGCAGCGGCGTGCGGCGCGGCGTAGCACATTACGTAGCATTAGCGTAGCTCTTTTTATTCGTAGAACATTACGTGTAGCGAAGCGGCTCTTTGTATTCCTACCTCTTCGAATGTATCACGCGTAGTTCATACTGCTTAGCTTGGAACTGGTGTGGTGTGTAAAAAGTATATTAAATTTCAGGGTATCCACAAACATTTTGATAGATAGGGTGAACTTCTTTGAAACCCAGAAAAATGAATCGGACAGTTCCCTGTTGGCGTCTTTCCTCCAGCAGAACAACATCGATTTCAAAGACATTGTTGGAATGATGGTTGATATTTTGATGGCTGCTATTGATACCGTAAGTAGTTAAAGGACCAAGCAAGACCTTCTCAAAACATGGATTAAGTTAGAAATAGAGGATTCCATTTTAATTTCTGAATTGGTTATCTCAAAACCTGGAATCCTGGGATTACCTTATGTCAATCCCAAAATCCTCATAAAATTATCGGACGACAAAGCGCCTATACTGCTACGCTGAGCAAGCATTCAATGCTTGCTCAGCGTAGCAGCATTGCTCATCCTAAAATTTTATCATTTATCAAAAGTTTGAAGCTTAGCTTTCATAATTTTTTTATAACATCCATTTCTAAGAAACCCTGCGATAGGTATCAAACAGACTGACAGAGAATTTGACCAGCGCTCTATCAACATCGGTTTACGGTATAGAATCCCCTTGATGCTTTGATTATAGGCGTCTTGATTGGCTTACCTAACCAAAATCAAGTAAACCAGGTTGTTGAAAAAAACCATATACCCTAATAATTTCAGACTGCATATTCGACCAGTTTTGTACTCTATCATTTGGCGCGCAATAAGACAGTACAAGCAAAATTATACGCTGAAGTGAAGGACTTTTTACCGAACAAAGATTCAGAAATCACAGCAGAGACTCTGTCTAAAGCAACGTATGTTCGGAGCTGTATCAAAGAGAGCTTGAGGCTTAATCCAGTCTCAATTGGTGTGGGGAGGCTACTGCAGAAGGACATCGTTTTACAGGATCATTTGATTCCTGAAGGGGTAAGAATTATAAGTATAACTACACCCAAATGTATTTATTGTGCAGCTGACGACTTAAGTCTGAACAGTAGATTGTAGATTGTTTGCCATAGTTAGCTAATTTTATTGTGACTGTTGTAAATGCTATTTATAATTTTTGGTTTCTGTTATTTCAGTAATCTGATTTAGTCGAATTGAATTTTAGTACCCTGAAGTTTAGCATAAAAAAATATTAACAAAAATTGGATCGAATGATCCAATTTTTGTTAATATTTTTTTTGTCCGGAACATAAAAGTGTTGTAATGTTATTTAATTAATAATTTTAAGGTAATATGATATGTATAGGTCAGCAGGATGTCCTAAGAATTAAAACTATATACATACTACATGTACCAGTAAAATGTCAATATAAGCTTTTGATACGGAAAACTTTGTATTTTATAAATATTAAATAGCCTGATAATGCTGACTACAATGGCCTTTTTCAGACTGTAATAGTAACACAAAACATGGTAGCCTCACGCCTACCACAATTCGTTAAAAACCCTTTGGAGTACAAGCCGGAGCGTTGGATGCGAAACTCCCATCATTATGAAAACATTCATCCCTTCACCAGTCTGCCGTTTGGGTTTGGACCACGATCCTGTATTGCAAGACGATTGGCAGAGCAGAACATCGCTGTGTTTGTTATTCGAGTAAGTTAAACATTCTAGAAAATCACCAATATTGGAATAAAGGTTTCGTTGCTATGATTCTACTGTTCATACCACTTTGTTCACCCAAATTATATCAGCAGATGCTCATTGAATACACCATTCATAGATTAGTTTGGTAATGTTACTTCAACCCAGTTGCTATTGTTTGTAATTATGGATAAACTTTACCGTGTTTGTTTGTTTTGTGAATATAATGAATTTAATGCCGCGAACCATAAGTATCCCATTCGCATATTCCGCGCCATGACGTGGAGAGGCTTCTACCCATATTCCACAAATTTATGAATTAGGACATCTTTAGTAAGCCTAGCTAATTATAACTGCAAAATATACAACAAAAGTTCCTAAGCTTAAACTAAAGCGATACCTATTTCACTGTGTCCTTAGCAGTGCACGGTTTATTAAATTGTTATAGTACCTACCTATTACACTGCCAGGTGGGATGACAATCTGCGAAAGACTCATGGCAGATCCTAGGTGCGATAAGCTGAAGACAGGGCGCTATGGCGCTCATAAGGGGAGGCCTATGTCCAGCAGTGGACTAACATGGGTTGATGATGAAAGTACATAGGTAAAATTATGACATTTTTCCACAGCTTGTACGAGAATTCGAAATTGGATGGAAAGGAGGAGTTCTTGGAGTGCGGACACATCTTATCAATAAACCTGATCAACCAGTTACATTCTCCTTTACACCCAGACCTAACTAAATTAGTAAGTTTTATAAGTTTCAAATAAAAATCACACTCAAAACGTAGATCGTTTATTTATTTCAGAGCAAAATTCCTAAGGGTAAATAATGGTCGATACAACTGGGGGTCTTTTGGAAGCCGGGATTGATATTAGCTCAAAAGTCCTTCCGTAGTCAAATGCTAAGTTAGGCAGAACTCTTTCAAGTATGATGTTCTGAGCGCAATCAGTGGGGATTGGCTGTCCGTCAGAAAAATATACCGAAGGTGGGTAGAATGCTGACAGTTGTGGTGCGGATGGAATAAGAACCACCCTCTTGGATTCCTCTATGACGGTGGGTCTGAGAATTTCAGGGAGAACGAGAGGGGGTAGTTCTGGTGGTGGAGGTAGATCGACAATATGGGTATTGAGGTTGGGGATTATTGGCTGAATTGGCTCTTCTATAACCATCGGAACATCAAGGATCATTTGATGGTCGCTTTCGACATTTTCATAAATGACGGCGTTTGGTAGTTCTTGAACAGTAACAGGAAGTTTAGGAAATTCAATGAGCGTAGGTAGTTCTGGACCAGCTGGGATTACAGGGTCCTCAATTACCACCTGAATGTCCGGTAAAGGTTCTGGAATCTTTTGAATTTCTGACTCCTGTACACCAATCGAGGGTAACTCAGGAATAACTTCGGTAATAATACGAATAGGTTCCACAATAGGTTCCTTTTCAATTAATGCAACGGAAGCTACTTCAGGGGTAACAACGTTTATATTGCAGTCATTCAGAGGTGGGATTACGATTTCTCTATCGATTTTGGGGATGCCTCCAGGCATTACAACTTGAGAGTTGAAGAAGAAGTTTGCTCCATGGTGGAAAAGGTTCGGTGCAAAAGGCGGTTGTCCTATCCCAGGTAGAGCAAGTTTGTTGTCTTCTTCCTGAACCACTGTTATCTTCTCCGGTCCGTCATATTTCACCTCGGTTTTCGTTGCAGGTTCTCCGAGACTTGTTCCGAGCAAGAGTAATATAGTCCCGATTAGCAACTGCAAATTTGTAACAAATTAATAAAAATAATAATGAATTTTTTTTATTTTACTGGTTATCTCCCCTATTTTACAATGAACCGACAACTTACCATTATGGAGACTAAAGGTGTGTGAGTTTCAAATTTCTGATGCCTACCAATTTATAGCAACCGTATGTACTTTTAATAAAATGCAGAATCTTTGAGATTGTCGCATAACCTGTTAAATAATCATTATTTTTCACTTATCCAAATATTTTCCATAATGAGTTTGGTATTAGATTATTTAAATCCAGTTTACTAATTATAATTATGGTATTATGAAACCTTATTGAATAAATACAGTGGAATTGGTTCAACGATATAACATTCAGTCATCGATCATTGTCGTATCTATCACTTCACAAACAACTTCTCAACAATGAATACTGTAAGTATAACTTTAATTCCTCTTGTATAAAATACTAGCGATCCACTTCGGATTTGCACGGGTGTAGTGCTGATACAAAAACCTTCACCTTGAATTAATCTATCTATTAAAAAAAAAACCGCAACAAAATCCGTTCCGTTAAAGCGCTTTGAATTCATAGAGACAGACAGACAGCGCAGCGGATAGCGACTTTGTAGTATGTAGTGCAGTATAATTTCGCTTTAGTTTCTAAGACTTTTTATCAGTCCTTCATACTTTTAGAGAGTCCATTTACGATGGGATTCATTAATCATCGTACAACCTGTGATAATAACCCCACTCTTTTCAGATCATCGTCCTTCTTATTTTGTCTCTCTCCTACGCGGTCTCCGCTCCTGCCGAAGAGTCCCTGAGAAACCTTCCCGCCCTGCAACACGAAGAGATCCACGACGAATACGGTCAATACTCCCTCCGTTATGTCACTGCTGAGGGAACCATTGTCGCAGAAAAGGGACGCCTCATCCCCAACCCTGATGGGGCCGGCCGCGTGATGGTTGTAGAAGGAGAAGTCACGTATATCGGTGATGATGGGAAGGTTTACACCACAAAATACACTGCTGGTACTGATGGCTTCAAGCCTATCGGTGATCACCTACCCGTCGCGCCGACTGTGCCAGCTGTTGTAGATGCTCCCCAATAAAATGTTTTAAATTAAATCTCTTATTGTTTTATCGCATAAGAAGCTACGAGTACCTACAAAATCCCTTTAAAGTACCTACCTATTTACTATGGCACTATTTCGTAACAAAACTCCAAATGAGTTGCAAACTTGCAAATATTAATCTCAGTAAATGAAATCAAACTAATTGTCAAAACCTTGTAAAAAGGCTCGCTATATCAAAGAGCTATATAATATCAGTTTCACGATTACCGTAAGCAATCTAGAGGATTTTGCTCCTACTCGAAAACGAACAACCCACAAGTTAAAGGTTTCTTGTTCACTTCTTTACTTTTAAAAGATTGAAGTTAACGAAATTCAAAGACTCTTCTTTATTTCCTAGTTTTAATTGTATATTTTGAATCTTATTGCGTATACAAGAGTCCAGTTAAGTATAAAAGTAAGAAGCACTTTGAGTTTGAGTTTAAAATTATCAATTATTATTCAATATCTATAGCAATCTATTGCTAACGCTATTCAATAATTGAATACTAAATACATACAATAAAGTTTAAATAAGTTATTAATAAGGCATAATGTAAGACGATGGGAGAAGTTCCGGACAGGAGTCGATTATCTTTGACATCAAATGTTTCATCAATTCCTATGTATATGTCCAGTTACGTTTCAAAAATACAACTCTTAGGGAACAATCAAGTAGGTATCTGAAAAATATGCAAACCTAGCTAAGCAGGATACTTATTAGGTATACATATAACCTATGGCCTATGTCCAGCAGTGGACTATTATAGGCTGGTGATGATGATGATGATACATATAACTAAAATTCCATATAAGATATGGAACCACAAACAACTCACTAATTATTGTGCGTTAATAGGTTTTAGATTTAAAATAAATTGTTGAAGAAATTTACTTTTGCTGGGTTTGCTATAAATAGCATGTTAGAATAGTTTTCATCACAGAAGCAAGTTTGTTTAAGCCTACTAACAACCACTCAATCGGTTAATACAAGGTAAATACAAATTATATTATTTCCCTTTCATGGAAATTTTTGGAGTTTTAAAACTTCTTCAGGCGCGTAGGTACATCACATTGCATCTTGAAGAGTTTGTATGCACCGTTTCTTCGTTCCTTCTTAATATATGCTCTATCAATTTTTTTGGCAAATTCAGCCTGTAGTTTGCTATAGTATTCAATCTTCTGATTAATATCAGTTTAAAGAAGTCTTTGAAACGTGACCTAGAGATCATTTTATCTTAAAATCTGATCAATGCGCAAAGATTCCTTATTTTCCCCAAAACGTGGAATAACGCGAGATACCTGCTTATTAAAAAGATACATAAAAAAATTATCTCTCCGTAAATCCTCATATTATTATAGTGTTCTTTCATGTCCAGTCTATCTCAAGGTTGCCTGGCACCCTATTAGTGTCACTAGCGATAAGGCCCTTTATACTTCCTCTATTTTAAGCCTGTCTGTTATTGTCCTCTTTCTTTGTGGTATGGTAAAGAATTTTCTATCTATCTAATGCTTGGGTAAGAATAGTACAATGTTACCTACTCGAAAACATTGAAATTAAACAACATTTTTTTTACCAGATGCTGCTGTTCGGAGTTTTCTGTCTGATATCATTCGCGATTGCTCTCCCGACTCCTGAAGGTGAATCGTTGGTGCACGAAAACCCGCTGAATGAAGAATCAGAAATTCTTTCTCCCATTCCCGACCCTCCTGAACTAAAGCCACTTATTTTTAACAGTGAATTGCCAGAAAATAAAGACAAAGATAAGGAGGGGATGAACGACGAGAATGTAGATATAAGTCAAATTGTAAGTCCACCCGATACTGTTTTTGTTGGTATACAGGAGAACAAGCCACCGTCGTTCATTTCTAACCTGTTTTCGGTTTTTTCGTGGCCTGGATTGAATAATATTGAATTGCCAACTTTCAACCTGCCTACCTTGTCATCTATTTCAAATTGGTTCGGAGGTGGCAACATCGTTTACACCAACCCTAATGCACGTTACGTTTTTGTTTAGTTTGTGAAAATATAGGTGCATACAGTTTGGTTTTAATATTTTCCTTGTGTAGAGAATACCCAACTATGTATACATTACTTGGAATTAAAATTAATAATTTTGAATTAAATTGTTTTATTATTCAAAAACCATCAGACCATGGCGTCAATGTGGGAATGGGGTGAGGACCTGAAGCATTTGGGGCAAGCGCTCGTACAGTTGTGGTAGTCACTTGTTGTGACGTCTGACTCCAGCTAGGCTGAGTGGTGAGATCGTCCCAGTTAAATCTGTGACTTCCTCTGCTGGCAGGATGCTGCGTCGCTTGTGTGATCGGCTTAACCGTTGCAGCAGTAGGATGATAATAAGAGGGTTGAACGGGATTCCTCCTAGCATCATTCCTGTGATGGTTTACCATATTTGTGGAGATAGTAGGAGGTTGGGGTCTGTACGGCGCCTGAGTAAATTCAGGTGCCTCGGGCATCTTCTGTTCCTGTGGTTGGGGCACAGATGGTGCGGTCACCTGCTGCTGTTCAATATGAGTGAAATCCGAAAATGCTGGCTTGTTTTGAAACGGTTTTTGTGATTCGTAGTGTGGGAAACCTTGTTTCTTGAATGCTTCAGACAAGTCAGACCATTGCGGAGCTGGGGGTGGAGACGGCCAAGGTGCATACTGAACCTGATTTTGTTTACGTGGAACGGGTATGGGGGTTGACGGGAAAGGTGCTGGATTGTATTGATAACTGTATTCATTTTTGACGTGGGGGATTGGGTTGGAGAATCTTAGATCGCTGTTTTGAGGAATATTTGCGATTTCTGGTACAACTACCGGTGCGACTGTGGTGGTGGTTGTTTGAGGTCTCCTGTGCATGTATAATCCGAGGCTCTCGTCTCTCATTTCAATCTGCGGAGGCTGATCCCGCCTTAGTTGTTCGAAGTTGAAGATGAGGTTGGAGCTGGGGTTAACTCCATGGTCTATCGCAAGAGCCGCCATTGGGCCCAAAAGTATTAGCCCAAAAAACAGCATTTTGCGTCTGCAATTTTATAAATAGAATCCTTGATTAATTTAATTTTAATAAATAGACTAAAGTAACTAACTAACTACTAACTTACTACTTTATATACTCGCACTTACCTGAGCTAACCACAAAGTTGACTAAAAGTTTCTAATCGGCAACTGCACGAATTTACAAAAATCACCATTATTTATGGAAGTTTGCAAGTAAAAGTTAGCGGCAGCCTAAACAAGTAATTCTAGTTGAGCCATAATGATCCTAAGAAGCTTGAATCTATTAGGGTCAAAACCTGTATGTAGGTGACAAGTTTACGTATAGTACCTACTAAGTATCAAGTTTAATGAGTAGCACTGCCGGGAAATGTCGTAAAGGCTAACCATATTTTTTTCTTCGAATAAATAAAAAAACAACATAAATTAGAATATATTTATGAAGATCAAACACGGATTAATTGATAAGTAAGTTAATTAAATTAAGTACATATACATATGGGTGCATCACTTAATTGAACAAACTATTATATTATGTTATATACGAAATTACGAATAAAGGAAAAAATAGTGCTGATGTTAAATTATTAATATACCCAAGAACATGTTACAGGAACAAGTTGACATTAATTTATATCATTGCAAATATGAACAATCAATGGCAAATTATTCGCTATAACTTTGAGTCTTATCCACCTTATTTAGTTTAGGCAATTCATCTACATGAGTCATGCTATATGCAGTCGTGTAGGCTCAACATCATCATCACCCACCCATGTCGACCCAATGCTGTTTATAGGCATAGGTATATGTTCATGTGAATGAGTAGGCTCATGTAATAATAAAATATGAAACTTTTCAACCTTTACGGAGCAACTTCTCTGATTTATGACCCATGTTGAGTAAATTACCTTTTTAATGCAGTATACAATGATACAACACGTATCTATTACTAAAGAACGTAAAGAATCTACACAATTCGTTTATTAAAAATCTCAACATAGCGGAGGAAACCATTCGTTTCATATATGGGAAGGTAATCTTGATCTTGCACGAGCATATTATTTCGAGCTCGATATAGAAGCTGTCTATCCAAACATAGCGCCTACACTTAGCAATCTTACCATTTGCCAAGAGCAAGATTCAGAGCAAAAGCAAGATGAGTTCAATGACATTGTCCTAATGTATAAACATCATCGCTCATTCACCTTATCCATTTATAAAATATGAATAATTAACTGTAAATCTTTCCATTTTTGGATTTTTATTATTTATCTGTCGTATTTTTACTTGATTTGCTATATCAACTCTTCTGGACACAATCAAAAGTACCTATCTTGTAAAATAAATTCTGATTTCTGATAGGATTTTTTCTAACATTGGTTCAATGGCACTGGAATCGATAGCATAATCGTATCGCATGAAAGATTATGTAACAACCACAAAAACTACAGTAACTTAATATTATTGACTTCATGTTGATCATAGATTCTATTTACAATTCTATACTTAGCACGTACTTTTGTTATTTTTACACCATTAAATGGCTAAGATTCGCTTCGATCGATCAAATATTCGCTTTATCCAATTGCCTCTAGTTCATTTGAACTAAAAATACTGATAAAATAAATTAAATTAGGTAACTTCAATTCTCACATCACGATTTAACACAGATGTAATTTGTTTAACATTAGTTTATCGGTCTAGGGTCGTACGGTGTGGCATCGTGACCTACAAACCTATTGTTTTTGCGAATTTGAAAGCCTTCGCCTGGCGCCGTATTGTAGTAAATCACTCTACGAATACCGAATGGGTCCACATAACCGAAACTACCAGTCCTTTCGTCCGTACCTTCACTTTCTTCTTCGTGGTACTGTTTAGGAAGATAATAGCGGAACCCGTTTCTTCTGAAAGCTACTCCGTCGTATGAGGAAAACTGAGGAGTGTAACCGTCGCCTATTTTAGCACCAGGCTTTTGCCTTCGTTGCCAGTCGTCAGCGTGCCTGTAAGAATTAGGATTGTAGACATCATGTCTGACACTGTCGCTGGCATAGTAGCCGTCGTCTATCGTGTTAGTGTTCGAGGAGTCGTAGTCATAGGGGCTATGTGTCGAGGTTGCTTCGCTGGCTGTGATCGGTGGAACAGTTGGTCTGAAGTCATAGGTGGTTGATGAGTCGATGGAGTTCGGTGATACGATCACATGGGGCGTGGAGGTCGGATGGAGGTAGGCAGGTGGCGGGGTCACGGTGACTTCCGCCGGGTACGACTGGGTGGACCGAGGAGGCGCTAGGGTCGATGATGGCACCCGCGGAGGACCACGCGAGCGATGCACCACTGGCGCCGGAGCAGGCGTGACGCCGTACCCAGAGTCAGTTGGCGCCGTTTTTGCAATGTTCAATGACTCCTGAAAATAAAGCTGTTTAGCCGGATACTCAATTATCTTATAATTATATATTAAAATATAATATACGCACTGAAATTGGCCGATTCTCTCCGACGTATACAGTCTTTGACTTGTAGATTCTATATCCTTGGCTGTCTGCAATGTAGTCTTGTAGGCGTAGATATCCATCAGCACCCACCCAACCTGTCGTGCCTGTAAAAATAAACAACATTTCTTAATACTTACAAAGAATATTTTGCCATCATTCATACTTGTCAAGTAGGTAGACTTGAAGATACCTTGAAGGATAACAGGATGAATTAATAATGCGTAAACTATATCACTTAGGTAATTTTGTTTCCATCCAACAATTTAAAAACAATTGAAGAATAAGCCGGTTTCAAGGACCTATGACTTTGAAAAGTCCTTTTAACTAGTTTGTTCATGTTATGATACCACAAGTTCTGGTTCCTGCCAAGAATACTAGGTAACTATTGACGTTATTTACTTGACTCATTTTAACAGCTGTCCCGTCTTTAAGTAGCTCAGAGTTCTTACCAACTACAGATCCATCTTTGAGTCGCCTCTCCTTCCTGTACTGTCCATTGTGTGTTTGGTAGATGAAGTAGCGGTCTTCGTCACCGTCTGTCTGAATGTGGAACTGGTCGGGGTCCTGCTGAGGGCTGTAGCCGTCCAAAGCAGCCAGTGCGCTGCAGGCACATACCTGGAACCAAGGAGTATGATCGCCAGGTTTTTTATACATTCAGTTTTAGCATGAGATCGTAGCCTTGCTACTCTAAATGACGACCTCTGTGGCTCGGTGGGCGAGGGTCCTCTGACGCCGGCTGCGGTTTCGATTCCCGCTTTGGGACGTCAAAAATATCTATGTAATACATTGTATTATGTATATCAGTGAATTGTCCAGCATTATTTTTTTATTAGTGTTTATTGAAATTCTTGTGCCTCTTTTCAGTCCTGTCTAGTCTTATCTAAAATTAGGTTGGCCCAAATTTTTTGTTTAAGATCTGATTAGTCTTTGTAAATCTATAATTACTCCGGAATAAAAGAACTTTCATTTATTTCGTCCAAGAAATTGCTACCTTGGCATACATTTTCATCAAAGTTAATTGAGCAAATCACAAAAATGCGGAATTTAATGCAACCTTTTAAAACAAGATGCCATTAAATAGTCGTATGATTCCACTCTACCGACTGCGCTGTTATTTGCGCTTAACCTAGAATGAATAAACTTAGTAAATAAAGAATATAATAAGAGTAATGATAAAATCTAAAGGGTAATGTACCTTATAGGAAGCTTATTAATAGCACGATATAATGCTACCTTTGTTGCAAGGTCTGTTGATTAGGTACTGATTATGCTGTATAGAATAAGACAGGTAAATCGTGGAGCGTGGGAGAGGATTGTTTGTGAACAACAGTCTATTAGCAGCAGCTGTCGGTGCCAAGGACCAGATGGAGGCTAGAATTGTAAAGAAAATTCTGACTTAAGAGTTATTGTTCTTTATTCTTGCTACCTTCAAGACTTGAAAATATTTACACTGTTCATGGTGACATTGGCATCCATGAAGTTTATTGTCGTGTAGTTTACAACCCAACATGTTGTTGGTTGGACATGTGCATTATGCGTAAAATCGAGCAGTCGAGACAATGGCTTACCTCTGCCTCGGATTAGGGACGGAATCAGTAATTTACCGAACAATAGATGTTAACTGAGCCCCGAAGGCTAGGATGAAGCAATAACTTGGACCTTCTATTGGATGGAAAATTGTTCAATAAATCGAATTGGTTTTGGAAAATTGCCATCAGGTGATGTCTATCGGTTTGGATCATTGTTCAGTTGAAAATCTTGTAGAGCACCAATTGAAATGAATTCGCTGATTAAAGTAAACATTATTAGCATTGCCATACAGCGAAGCAATGTAGCCAGCATCTTGGGTACACTTCCGAACGATATTGATATGGATCAGTTGAGCTACCTGTAGTCTGCAGTTAGCTCAAGTGCTTCAATTGTAAACACTAGTTCTAATTTGGTTGTTAAGTTATAATTTTCATAGTTAATAAAGGTTTTGCCCAATTAAAAAAGTAAACACTCATAAAGTAAATTATGTTGCTCCATAATGTCTGAGCAACCACCCATCTATCTGGTCAGCAATTTCCAAAAGAGCATTAGTCAACAGCCATGCTAATCTTATAGAGGTAATAAAATAGCGATTTCTCTTAGGGAAACGTCCAAGAATAATGTTAGAAGTGACATGTAAGGCCTTATTTAGTCGATACTCGTAGAATATCAAGCAGTTGATTGAATACGACCTATGGGTAGTACCGCCACAGCCTCGCAACCTACGTGGCTTGATAGCAAAGAGCCTACGCGGAAACATCATGCATTGCTGATTAGACAGCGCATTTAACAAAAAAACTATGGTTCATTTGTTCCAAATATTTTAGTTCCGTGATGAAATCGGAATAAATCAAAATATCACGAGTTTTACAGCATGATGAAGTAAGAATCTAAACTTCATATATCAAGGTTGGTCATAAGAGCAGGATTTTGAAGACAAGCCCATTAGTGATGCATTGATGCAGCTGACGAGAAAAAATGTGGGAACAAGTTAGTTGAGTTCTTGAAAATAAAAAAAACCAATGACAAAAACCTTTCTTTATTTATCTGCTTCCCTACATGAGGTTCCACTTGGTTGTATGTATTTGTATAATTAAAACGATTCGTTGCACGTAGGTACTAATAGTTGTTTCGCATTGTTATCTTTTCCGCATCTAGTCCGAAGTGTATGTAAACATGTTGAAAAAAATTCTAAGACAAACATTAAAACTAATTGAGTTTATGATTATGGAGTCAGGGTCTGGTTTAGGTGCAATAGTATCTAAACCACCTAAACCAGACCTTGGCTCTAATTATAAGTTCATTATCAATAATAGACATTTATGAATTCTTCATTATTGATATAAAAGACATCAAACTTATTCAATTCACCAGTACTGAATCTGTCACATACAGTCATCACGTCAAAATGAAATTGGTAAGCACTCTACTTATTATAATTGATTTGCTATAACTAACGGATGAACTTGTTAAAAAATAACCTTTATATTTATTTGACTACAGTTCATTGTCGCCTGCTTGATTGCCGCGTCCTTAGCGGCTCCCAACGTAGACCCAGAGATCGCAGCTCGGAGAGCCCTACCAGCTCTAACCCACGAGGAAGTCCACGACGAGTTTGGCCAGTACTCCCTACGCTACGTCACAGCTGAAGGGATCATCGTCTCCGAAAAGGGCCGCTTAGTCCCGACCCCTGACGGAAAAGCCCGAGTTCTAGAAGTAGAAGGAGAGACCAGCTTCATAGGAGACGATGGAAAGACTTACACTACGAAATACTTCGCCGGTCTTAACGGAACGCGCGTGGAGGGCGACCATTTACCTGTTCCAGTCGTTGTTAACGTGGCTTCGGCATGAAATAAATAAACTGATATGTTGCTAGAATCTTGACCCTTAATATTTGTATCAATTCCCAAGCATTTGATTTCTGAAGGAACTTCCTCAAGATTAATTTATGTAGTATACACTAAGCGACATTCGGGTGTATTGACTCAGTTTCCTTTTGCCGTTTTACCTGTTCATCGAATGGTGCACCTTAGCGAGGTGACGTTATGGTCGATGAGTCATACAACTTATAGACTTGATGGCCATAAATGGAAACATTTTTACCAGCCGAAAGCAGGTTTTATCTAAATTAGATAAATAAAAGACTTGATTACTTTTTTCGCAACTCTAGCTCTGTATAAAATGATGCTAGAAAAGCCTATTCTCGTAATTTTTTTTGTTCAATTAGCTGTTGATGATGCAAAAAGATTTTAATTGGGCATTATTATCCTACAGAGATTAATAAAAACCATTTGCTTTCCCAGGTTAAGCATAACATAATGCGAATTTAAATTTGATGTGGGTAAAAAATGTGACGGATGAAACACAATCAAACCTTCCGCGTTCAGGAGTTTTTGTCCTAGTTTTTCTATTGAAGTTGACGCATCAAATTAAAAATTAAGATATCTGTACCGTATAAATTAATATCAACTATTGTGACAAGGAAAATATGTAGGTAGGTATATGAGTATATGTATGAGTTCAATCAAATAGCTTTACTTTAGCTTATAAGGACGTATAATTTTATTCGTAATTCCAGTGTGGGTAGAGAATTATTTATCCAAGTGCCACATGTAGCTTATTGCGATTCGTAATTGATGGGGGCGATTTGCAAAGTATGTAGGTAGACACTTCTTGCTCGAAGGAGAAATATTAGCAAGCTAGAGGATCATGTTTATGATCTATCATAGCTTAGTCCTTAGTATGCATTTATCGATTGACAATAAGTTGCCTTCCTGCTATTAATTGAACGAGTAGTTACATTTCGATCAGAGGACTAGCCTTGGATGAATGCTGTGCCCATCATTCACAGCCTAGGCTTGGCCCTATAACTATCAATCTGTAGTGTACGTGCACTATAAAATTATAAATAATAATAATAAATCATTTATTTTAGGCAACATAAGAACAGTTAAGGATGTTAAAAAAATGTGGATTGCCACCTCAGTGGTTTGTCGGCCATAGAATATTTTCAAAAAAATTAGGGTTCCGCCGATTTTTTTCCGATTTTTATGTTAAATACACGTGCGAAGCCGGGGATACGGACCGCTAGTTTATTATATTCCTTGAAACACAAAATATTTGACGACTATAGTCAAATTTAGGAATCTTCATCATAGTGGTAAATGAATCACGAAGTGCTGCGTAGATACTATATCGGAAAATTTCGCTTGAAGTTGCTCATGCAATTCTGCTGATTAACAATCTGTTGCTGAGTGGGTGACCGACGACGGCCGTGAGTTCGCCCACTTGTGGGTTCTAGGGCACAAGTCCGCATTCAGCAAAACACCTCGTAATTTATATTCGAATTGCATTCCTCGTTCGTTCTTCATTAGCGATAATGACGGTTTGACGCCGAAATTGACAAAAACAGCTTGCGGATCTGTCGATTAAAGGGCATCGCCCACCGATGCAGCAGCGATGCAGTTGAGATTGTGGAGGTTCGAAGTTAGGGTAGGCAATGGCTCTAAGTATTTAGGGTCGTCATTTTGTGTGTCGATGGAACAAGCTGCGTTTTGTTCTGATGTTTCATTCTTTATAGGTCATTAACATCACATAAGTCTATGAATATCTAATGTGGTGTAGTAATTTATGATTTCAGTTTTGAGTTTTCCAATAACTCCGCCTGTAGAGTCAAGGAGCACATACGTGAGCATAAGAACTAGGTAACTGTGAAATCTGCCATAGCGGAGCATCTTAGAGCTTAGCTAGAGTCAGGGTCAAACCACTGGGTCGAATTACACAATCCACAAGTAACCTCAGCTACTTTACATACCATGAATGGTATAGGAGGCCATTGAGATTACCAAACACAGGAACTTCAACTGAGAGGAAGGTTTCCTGGGATTAGAATGTGCAAAAACCGAAGAATTGTAGTACCGACTGGGCCACTTTCAGATACCGTCAGTGTTGTGAGTCGTTATCGAGTTGTGTTTCTATAAATAAACCGATGGCAAGCTTCGCAGCAAAAGATAAAGAAGGAGGGTAGATATATCTACCGATATCTGCCAATAAAGACTGACTCGCAGAGATTTCAGCTTTCCGCTATCATAGCGCATGAAATTGTTCCGAAATACTGCAAAACTCAAAACTCAAATCATGGTACATCCCGTCATAAATAAATGACTGGACAATCCACACAGTATCATCTAGCCCCAAGCTAAATAAATCTACATCATACATGTGAGTAATCTGATTGCAACAAAATAAGTAATCTAGGTTAGAAAGTATGCTCAGGGGTCTTTGGTGTAATAGACGCTAATAAAATAAGCGTATGTAATAAAGTCGCAATCACAAAATTTACTGCTTTAATAATGTTGACCCATCCTAATGAATAGGTGTGGCTAACTACATATATAGAGGATGGATAAAAATGATTCAAATTTAGTGGATGACGATGATGAAACTGAATCAGCCGTGTCGGTCGTGGCGTGAGAACAGACCCCATCCGGCTTACTCCTAAAAACGAAATGCAAGTTTCTGATAAATTTTTATGCTAAAGCTATATTTATGTTAGTAATTGATACTAAGTTAATAAGTAGGTAAATTATAAGCTAGAAAATTAGTTTTTAGTGTTTAGGGTAGTATCAAGGGTCAAGGGACCCGGTGATTTCGTAAAAGTCCAGCTACATTCTTCTGTTACTACTTTAGCAAATCCCCCATTGGATGCAAGTTGAACAATGGACTTAAGAGTGCTGAGGATGGTGGTGATGGCAACTGAGTACTATCTCAGGAATTTTCGCGTCGGCATAGAAGAAAAGAAAACCCATAGAAACTCAACAATGCCTCTAAAGTGAACAACCATTGACTTCAGAAACTCATTAGCTGCATTTGTCTATATAAGGCAAGTGCATTTTGTGGCGACCGGCGCCGGCGCAGTCCATTGAAATTCCATGCCGTTTCTATGGGCCTATGTCGTTATTATAACTGTAAGTCTTGCAGCCACCGTTTAGTTCACATTCGCATAGGAACCTTTTTCTAAGAATGCAGCTTAGGTATAATATTTACAGTAAAATTGTGGTCCAACAAAGTATTATTTTATAATTAATCACTGGATGCTCAATGCTTCATGGGTGTGCAAAATAGGTACAATTACGAAAAGTGTACGTGAGCTGATCATCATCCTCATCATCAGCCTATGTTAGTCTTAGTATTTTTTCTCGCTTACACGTGCTAAAAAGGATGAGTCAAATCTATTTAGTAAAAATAGCCCTTGCCAAAACTATCAACAACATTCGAAAAGTATAAAACTTGTTGTATAAATAGCTGAGAAATTATTAAAATTAGTTTATCTCAATCCGAAAAATCAAGGTTCCAAATATTTATTTAAATAAAAGCCTTCGCAAACTATTTCAGATCCTAAAGGACTCTATAAACATGTCATGATTTTAGAGCGTTGACAAATCATCATAATCATTGAGGACAGTTATTTTACATGGCAGAATATATTCATGCATAACTAAAAAGTCTCTAATTTTTTATGTGAGCTACGCAAGCTTATTTCATTTTGAATTTTTAACTATTGCATTCTTAGTGAATAGTTCGGTACAAGGAGTAATCGCCGCAGAAAACTCGCGGATACGTGTTATATTGTAACCGGAACCTTCAAGAAACTATTTCAGCAATTAGTTTGAGTACCTAAGTAATTGTTACAGTTATTCCGTCTCGTGCCAGGTTCCGTAGAAGGGAAGTGATGTGCACTCGACGCAGGTACGGTTCTCACGCGACGACGAAAGCATGACGTAATCCATCTGTGACATGAGCTCTGTGTTTGTGCTTGTAGCGGCTTGATATTTTTAAATTCGCTTTTGGAATCTACTTCGCAAATAAATGGTAATGGATGACTGTCAAAAGTTTAAATTGACAATAAATCCAAGTTTTGATCCCGTTCATTGAAACTAGTAAAATGCAATAAATTAAAAGGACTTAGGTATATTATTATACCCAAAATGTAGTTTACGGTCGTTGTAAATGAAATCACTATATTTGGTAGGTTTTATAATGAGTAGGTCTCGCTCGACATATTCAGGTTATAATGTCCCATCGTGTGGTGCCGGTGTAGAATTTCACCACCCCCACTCTTCCCGTGGGTGTCGTAAGAGACGACCAACAGAGGCAAACCTGGTGGATAGCAGCACCTGCATGTCCAGCGTGGGGATTATAGGCAATAACCCCGAAATGATAAATAATGCCATCTATGGCGCTCATTAGGGGGAGGCCTATAGACTATTACAAGCTGATGTTGTTGTTGTCTAGAAAAACCAGTTGTCCATCAAAGGTTCTACTACTAATAACGCCTGAGTTTTGAGTTACTTAGGCTGGTTTGCGTATTACTTGACCAAGTGTTCCTTGTGAATTTATAGTAGATTTTGTTTTTTGTACTGTATCAATTACCACCTTAAATATAACCACAAACATTGGACTTGGTGAAAAAAGTCTCCACAATTTTAAAATACCTCTATTATAATCCGGGTAAAATCCATTTTTATTTCACACAGTAAAACAATCGAGTGCTGAATAAAGCTCGTGAGAACCGTTAAAAATATATCAAGATATAAAGGCTTCAGGTTTATATAAAAACCTTAAAATTTTTCGATTCGAGCTCAACCTACCGATAATTCTGGGTAGAATTTACCGAGAACTTATTCTCCTAATAATGTTAGTATTTTTAGTGGAACCATGAAAATTTAAAATAGATATGTTGTGAAATGTTGTGTTGTACTTCAAAAAATGTTTTTTTTTTCAAGTACCTAATCTTAGAATAACCTTGTGTCAGTTTTAGTTTAATTCTTTCCCTCAAGCCATACATCTGGTTTTGTGTGAACGTTCAATTTCGCCCCAATTTGTTAATATCGTTTCCGCACCTTACTTTATGTAACGTGTAATAAGCCGTGCAATTATTTTATATTCGCTTATTTTATTTAAGCCACAACTTATCTCACAATAAAAACCGTTACGATGTTTTTTAATAATTTGGCTTTGCAAATTTAAAGATTAAATTTTCTATAGAATTTGGGAAAGAAAAACATTAAAATAATCTTTAAAAGAATAATTCTATATTTGGTAAATTGAAATCTACTGGAAACTTTATTTAAATAAATGTTGCTGAAGAAACTTTGTATGAAAATATATTTATATTTGTTTCACTTTAAATTAACATATCACATGGATCGTTGAAAAGGTCAAGGCAGAGTCAGCATTTACAAGACCCAAAGGAAACGACGACGATAGTTTCAGTTATTGTCATCGGGCATATCCCTTGGTTAAAAAAAGAAAATAAAGAGATTCGGGATTTTTGGATTTAAATGGTTTATTTGCAGGAAGTATCGATACTTTCAATTCACTACTATTTAAAAAAAATGCCAGTGTCCACTACTGGAGTAGAAACACATTTTTTTTAAACCCAGTACCTTCCAGTTGGGTATATCTCAGTGGTGGATAACGGAAATTATCCAATAATGGCGGCACTTTGAAATTCTTCGTGTAATATAAATCTTTATCGGGGTCAACTCCTGTAAAGTCAACACAGAAATACTTTAATTTTATATTTTAACTAGAATCTGTTTTTTAAATTAAGAAAACTAGCTCTTACTATAAAAACAACAAATTTACAAAACTAGTTAACTCGAAACCTGTCCAAGGCTTTCCTAACTATCAATGAACTCACTGTACCCTGGTACATCTATATATATATTACAATCATAGATATATATGATACATTCACAAACAATTACCTACTGTACACCCAGTGCGCATGGCTAACTAAATTGACATGTCCGTTCGGAAATCACATTACCATACCTACGTATTACAAATGTTACAACCAATGTTGCAATAATTTCTTTTAGAGTTTCTTAGACAGGTTGGCATTTATTATTTGCGCTTTCTATTGAACTTACCCCCCGATACAAAGGCGCAACTCTAATTTAAACAAGTGTTATATTACTTTTTGTTGAAGATTTGTTCGAACAAATATATTGTGTCAATTCGAGGTTAACGCAGTTTTTTACAGTTTCTTCTGATGTCATTTAGGGGAGTAGAAGTCTAATTTTAAAAAAGTGTAATTATTAAAGGTGAACCCTTTATTACTCTTTATCCTTTATCGACTCGCACTTTCAGTTGGAGTGGTTAAGGGTAAAATATATATTTGATCTGGTAGAGAAGAAATAATGAAGTCAAGTTTACTTGGAAACATAGACTAGTAAATGTAGACATACTTACGGAAAAAAACATCAAAGTCGCGTACGCAAGTTCTCGGTTCAAGTGAGCTAATGTAGGTATTAGGTAATTACAAAAAATGCTGTTAGCTCACTGCTGACTGGTTCTAGTAAAGGTATTACGACTAATTTCTCTTCCCAACATCCTCGCGTTTCTATAATTGGATGGCTTATGTATGCGCTAATTATTTACCATGGAATTTCCTTGTTGTCAAGTAAGGGTTCTCAGGAACTACTGCTTTCACTCGCTGGAGATAGAACTTCTCAAACTATGCTCGGTTATGTCATTTGTCGTGACCCAACTGGCCGTATCGCGACACCAATCAAATTTGAGATAGAAATATATACCTAAGTCTGTAATGTGCACTGCGAAATCTTAGCAACGTGACTTGTATCTGACAAAATTAATGAATTTCTAAATGAAAAGAGTTAGGTAAGTAGACTATTTAGCTCATGAGCCTGATTAATGACATCACAGCGTCTTAAAAGATTGATAAGTTGAGCAGGGACTACATTAACGCAAGATTTTTTTTAGTTATGGAAAGGTTCACCGTCAGCAATGACAAATGATTTGGACTACATAGATAAGCTGAATGTCGTAAGTCAATAATAATGCAATGAGCAGTGAACTGCTCATCAACTGAAACTGAAGTTTTCGTTATTTGTTATAAACGTTTCTTACATGGCAAGCACAAACATATGTCCCTTTGTATAAAGATAGCAAATGTACCTAAATAAAAGTATTTACTTGGGTAATCATTTTCCATTAATCTTACCAAATGTATTTTAATTTTTAAGTCAAAGCACAGGCGAGGTTCTTTCTATTCAATTTATTATTCTTTAAAACCATTTCATTTTGAAAGAATAATAAAATTGTCCTCGTACATAATACTATCATTGGTTTTGAAAATCCCGAACCACAAGCAAAATATATTGCTTGCGAATTGGTTCCGGGGCATTCCTTACTAACATAGAGGATTAGTATGTGGGTGTGCAGTGTTAGTTTATAGATGGGTATCTTTAGACAACCAATGAATTGTGTATGTGCGTTATCGCACATGGAAGTGATTAAATAAGACATGGATCGAATGTAAAGTATTGGTTACAGCATCTACCGACAGCGTTCATGTGTCACTCATGATAAATAGTCAGAAGTTGTTAAGCATGCAGATTTCAATGTTGAGGTTTTAATTTATGTTAAGTTATTAGGACTGTATTGTGCTTCTTACTGAATGGAATACACGTACATTTTTTTACAATACAATACGGTACAATTTTTGTATGTACTACTTGCCGTATTATCAACAAATATCTAAAGCATTTTACTATAAGAATTTTCGGAGTTGACTATGCCACCCTGATGAAGGCCTTCTTCTATAATGAAGAACGCTGTTGTTCTTCTTCCAACACAAACGGTTGGAAGAAGAACAACAGGTTCGTATTTAACCCACTAAAATTTATAATAAATAATAAATTTACATCACAGTAATATAATAAATGTTTAGATGGATTTTTTTCACGGAAAAGATTGAAATTTTACACAGATATAGTTTTACACTTGAATAAATTGATATAATATACTTAAGCTAGGTAGTGCCTATAAAATATAAACTGTAAAGTTTCAGAAAAATATAGATACATATGCAAACACGCGGTTGCAGTAAACATTGTACAATTAGTTGCGGATATATTGTACATTGTTCGTGAAACGTTTCTGGCCTCCTTTTCCGTGATTTGTTTACAATTTAACAGTGACCTTGCATTTACAGAACAATGAGATCATCGATGAATATTATATACAGGGTGGCACATTAAGATCTGTATGGGAAAGTCTGAAACTATAATACTTACGAAGATCTTTTCTTAGGAACTATATCATCGATTTAAGTAAAAAGAACAACTACATTGTTACTTTTAATAAAAGTTGTACTCAACGCGGGAATCGAATCCGGACGTTCTGAAAAATAAAACGAACACGTTTCGATATCGATTGTGTAGGTCTTAAGTATTAAATGTTACTTTGAAACGTCTAAAAAGAATAAAATGCATTGTTTCCATACCCTTTTCAATACAACATTCTACCCGTATAAGTGTGTGAAATTGTCTCTATGGTTGTGTGAAGATTTTCGGTGGGGTTGAAAAAAAAAATTACCACCTGAAGATACAAAACGCAATAGTAAGATTGTTGCTTGTAGCTTCAGCCTTTTTTATACAGTCCGATCTAAATGTGCCACTCTGTATGCGTTGGTACCTTTATTCATAGTACCTGTAAGCAACGTATCTATAACACCAGCCTCGAGTTAATAGTGTCTCGAATCGGTAAATACTAAGTACCTACTTCGGAGCGGCATTCATCATCATCTCATGCTGCCATCCTGGGCCTTTATTCTCCAAAAAAATAGGAGATTCCTTGCCCAAACCGTGTGACGTCACAATGTATTCTAAATACGATTTTGTTCGATTCCACGCCGCTGTATTGTCATATCTGTGAAACGCGTTGGGATTGGCAATAGTGAATAAAGGCCCTGAACGTGTTTGGGATTCCATATTTGTGGTCAGCCCTCCTGATTCATCTGCACCACTATTCGCATTTTGTACCGTGTCTGGAGGCAAGCCCATAGTAGCGAATCAGCGGAAACTTGTTATTAGCTGTTAACAAACATGCGTTGGTCTCCAGGTATGTTATATTTCTGCATCTCAATGTTTGTACGCCTAGCTGTAAGTTTTTTAAAATTTTCGTATAAATAAAGATCATTTTGGATGGTTTTCGTCCAGATGGACCTCTTTTGCCTTCTTCTATGGCTAAAACTTGTTGGGTCATGTTGGGTCATTGAGTGCGTTTTTTTTATTTGCCTGTAATCTTATGGAATTAATTAAGGTTTGTTGATTGTATTTAAATATTTAATCATTGTATAATTCATGTGTTTTGAACAAAAAAATTTTTTAATATCAATGTGGTTTTCGTTACTACTTAAAACGTGCCTAAACCAGCACCTAAACGGCTGTTTCGCATTGTGTGCTGTATTTCAGTTACTTTAAAGGTATAACCTATGCTGATGTTTTTGTGTCAAATTCTTGTAACAACGCCAACACAAAGCAGCATTTTCATAACTGCAACAAACATTTTCTGCTCTTCGCATTTTCGTGTATCCCAGTACTCCTGATCTAAATTTGATAAAAAGCATAGCTGGTCTGACTGCTCTCTTACACGCAATGCTTTTGGTTTTAATGGACATTTTGCGTCACAGAGGACCTTAGAATATGTCCACTTCTTAAGCTAGCAAGTATTAATCTGATTATTTATATCTCATTCAGAATTTGGTATGGGTTCAAGGTAGGCATTTTATTAAAATATTGAAGTGATTGCTGTAATTTGTTACAACCTTAAAAATATTTTGAACAATAGAACCTTCATTAGATCATGATGCAACAATTTGTTTTAGGAATAGAATCATAAACTTAATTGTTGTTTCCATAAGGTACCAACAAACATTTATTCATACGCCTTAAATGTAATCAAGCAAATGTTAGTTAAGTGGGCGAAAAAAAACACGTCATGTTACCTATGTAACGTGTATATTTGCCGTGTGGTGACGGCATAATATAGAATTTCACCACCCCAACTCATCCCGTGGGTGTCGTAAGAGGCGACTAAGGGAAACACACCGGGGGGCGGGCAGCAGCGCCCTCTGCAGAACTACTCCACTAAACTGCGATCCCCAACCCGCATGCCCAGCGTGGGGATTATGGGCAATTACCCCCAATGATAAGAACCGCCACAAAATGGCCCCCAGTTCCCGGCCGCCTCGCTATTCCTGGCCATGGTAGCGGCCACGGTAACGGCGGGGCAGGGGGTGCTAGGAATCTCCGGGCTACATTAGGCTACCACACCCCACACAAACTGACCCTGGCAACGTTTAACGGACGCACTCTGAGGCTTGATCACCATCTAGCGCAGTTGGAAGTGGAGCTAGAGAACATTAAATGGCATGTTCTAGGGTTATGTGAAGTCCGTAGAGAGGGGGAGGACACTGTAACCTTAGACTCGGGTCATCTTCTCTACTTTCGCGAGGGTGATAAAACATCCCAGGGTGGCGTAGGTTTCCTCGTCAATAAGGCCCTCTCTAACAACGTCGAAGAAATCTCCAGTGTGTCGACCAGGGTAGCGTACCTGATCCTTCGGCTGTCTAAGCGCTACAGCTTGAAGGTCATTCAGGTCTACGCACCGACCTCGGCACATTCGGATGATGAAGTGGAGGATATGTACGAAGACATATCCAAAGCCTTACATCACACCACCAAGGCTCACTTCAACGTTGTTATGGGGGACTTTAACGGCAAGGTGGGAACCCAGACTGGCAACGAATCCCGAATAGGCCCGCATGGTTTTGGTGTTCGAAATCACAGGGGACAAATGCTCGTCAACTTCCTCGAGAAAGAGGGGCTGTTCTTAATGAACTCTTTCTTTAAGAAACAGCCCCAAAGGAAGTGGACATGGCGGAGTCCCGATTCTGTGACAAAAAATGAGATCGACTTCATCATGACGGATAGCAAGCATATATTCAGAGATGTCTCAGTGATCAACAGGTTCAATACCGGATCTGATCACCGACTCCTTCGAGGCTCTCTGAATATAAATTTGAAGCTTGAAAGAAACCGTCTGATGAAGTCCACGCTCCGACCGAATCCAATCCAAATCATGGCGGGCACCGAGAAGTTTCAGCAGCTTCTCGGGGATAGATTCGCTGCCTTGGAACCCACTGATGACGCTGACGAGACCCTACACAATCTGGTAGAAACGCTGAGGGACGAGGGCATCAAGTTTTGCAAAAAGCAGCGTACTGGTAAGAAGTCCAAACTCTCGGATGAGACTCTTGGGCTGATGACAAAAAGACGGGAAACCACCCAAGCGACTTCGTCAGAGAGGTCAGACCTGAACAAGCGAATTGCGAAGATGGTACGACGCGACCTTCGGACCTCTAATACACGCCTCATTGAAGAGGCGATAGAGCGAAACCGAGGGTCCAAAGTATTCACTCAGCAGCTTGGAAGGAGCCACCTGACGAAGCTTTCAACGCACGACGGAAGGACCGTATTGTCGAAGCCGGAGATATTGAGATAGCCGAGATAGAGGACTTTTATGGCCGTTTATACGCTGAACATGCTCCCCGTTCCCAACGAGACGACCACGATTCTAGAGCCACCTTGATACGCCACTATACCGACGAACTGCCAGACATCAGTCAAGACGAGATCGTGTTAGCTCTGAGGCAGCTTAAAAATGGAAAAGCCCCCGGTGAGGACGGAATAACATCAGAGCTTTTGAAAGCTGGAGGATACCCTGTTATACAGGAGTTACAGAGCCTCTTCAACGCCGTCCTTCACAGTGGGAGAACTCCAAAGGCGTGGAGTGGGAGTTTGGTGGTGCTCTTTTTTAAGAAGGGAGATAAAACCCTTCTTAAAAATTATAGACCCATCTCGCTCCTAAGTCACGTCTATAAGCTTTTCTCACGAGTTATATCGAACCGTCTCGCCAGGAGACTCGACGAGTTTCAGCCACCGGAGCAGGCTGGGTTTCGCGGAGGATATGGTACCATAGACCACATTCACACAGTGAGGCAGATTATACAGAAGTCCGAAGAGTATAATCAGCCCCTGTGTCTGGCTTTTGTGGACTATGAGAAGGCCTTTGACTCCGTTGAAACCTGGGCTGTTCTACAATCCTTACAGCGATGCCAAGTAGACTATCGTTATATCGAGGTGCTGAGATGTCTCTACGAAGCCGCTAAGATGAGTGTCCGAGTACAGGACCAGCAGACTAAACCGATCCAACTGCGCAGAGGAGTGAGGCAGGGGGATGTCATATCCCCGAAACTGTTCACGAGCGCGTTGGAAGATATGTTTAAGACGCTGGACTGGAAAGACAAGGGCATCAACATAAACGGCGACTACATCTCACACCTGCGATTCGCTGATGACATAGTCTTAATGGCGGAGTCGCTAGAGGAGCTGAACCGGATGCTGGACAGTCTAGCTTCAGCCTCCCGATGTATCGGTCTTGGCATGAATTTGGATAAAACCAAAGTCATGATCAATGCCCACATTGATCCAAGACCGGTGATCGTACATGGCCACCTTCTCGAAATTGTTTCTGAGTACACTTACCTCGGGCAGATTTTGCAGTTGGGTAAAAACAATTTCGAGAAGGAAGCCAAGAGGAGGATCCAGCTAGGCTGGGCAGCGTTCGGAAAATTACGTCGAGTCTTCTCGTCATCCATACCGCAATGTTTGAAAACGAAAGTTTTTAATCAGTGCGTCCTACCAGTCATGACCTACGGAGCTGAGACGTGGACACTCACGATAGGGTTGGTCCACCAGTTCAAAGTCGCTCAGCGCGCTATGGAAAGAGCTATGCTCGGAGTTTCTCTGAAGGATAGGATTCGTAACCAATTCATCCGACAGAGAACTAAAGTCATCGACATAGCTCAGAGAATTAGCCAACTGAAGTGGCAGTGGGCCGGCCATATTTCGCGAAGAACCGATAACCGCTGGGGTAAACGTGTTCTTGAGTGGAGACCGCGACTCGGTAAACGTAGTGTAGGACGCCCTCCGGCCAGGTGGGATGACGATCTGCGAAAGACTGCTGGCAGATGCTGGATGCGACAAGCCGAAGACAGGGCGCTATGGCGCTCATTAGGGGAGGCCTATGTCCAACAGTGGACTAATATAGGCTGATGATGATGATGATGATGATGATGTTACCTATGACTTACGTTTCTTTAGTGCAGGCCTTGCGTTGATCTTAGTACAGTTTCTAGTATTTTGTTGGCACCTCCTCGCTAAATGGGAAGGTTAGAATTGGACCTTGATTAAGATTTGTGACACATTTAGATGTTTAAATAGATAGCATTTCAGCCGTATCAAAATCCGTTGCGTAGTTTTAAAGATCTAAACATACATAGGGACAGACAGAAAGCGGGAAGTGACTGTGTTTTATACTATGTAGTGTTTTTTTTTGTTTTTAATGAAGCCTATAAAGTATAATAATATCTTTGGTCGATTTTTAGCTACGTCGGCAGCAAGTCTTAATCTATGATTGTATAATATTCCTTCACTCTAATAATCTTACCGAAGTATAAACCACAATAACAGCCGAACACTGTAATCATTATTTGCGTGTGTAGTTGGTATTGTACGAATCAAGGCGAGAATACTTTGTAGTCGTCATTGATCGTCATTTGTCGTTGCTTGTCAGTCGTGGTTACGTGCAATAATTGTTTGCTATGATTATCAGGGGCGCCCCTCAACACCATCAATTAAGACTAACATAATATCCGTATTAACTAATTTATTATCAAAGAAAATTTCAATGAAATAGAAAAATAAATTAGAACAAGTATATAATTGATAGAACTAAGCGAACTGCAGATTGTTGAAAAAAACCTACAGTTAGCCCAACCATATTAATACCAATCGGTAGCGTCTCCAAAACACTGGCTGCATTGCCCCGCTGATGCGTTACGCATAAAATCATAATATTTTATAGGTACTAATTAATAAAGCCTTTCCATTAAGGTGCCTGATAACTATCCTATTATTTATTTAAATGGACGACTTGCCCACCGAACTACCCCGCTGGGTTGGTGCGATATATATTATTTTAATAATGCCGGACAATCCACATACTGGTCAACTGATTGTCGGGTCTTTGGAAAGTTAGCAGTTATGTAGACAGATCTTCTCATTTTGAATAGTCTGCCAACTTAAAGCATATCTGATTCTCAGTCTGGCTTCTTCTATTGAAATAAGTCAGAGTGAGAAATAACAGTACTTAGCAACTGATTTCAGTTAAAAGACCATAGTGAATAACGGGGCCTATCTCTATATTTAATTTTCTTGAAATGCACCTTTTTGGAAACCCCCAACGGATCAATTCCAAGGACTTGCTTAATATTTGGCCTGGCTCTAAAGAGGTTGTATTATGAAATGGAGATAAAGTTTACATAGTGAGCTTCTATTAGTTTAGCATCATAAAGGCAGAAGTGTAGTCTTAGACATTGTGTATCCCAAAAATTTACGACCCAAGAGGTATTGGATCTCGTAACCTTTGACTTCGTACGTTTGATGATGTAATTGTTATTTGTTTCCAACAACGTTATCAAGTTATCCGGGCCTGTTGAAAAACTTGGATCTTTCTATGGTTCATGTGAGTTTTACTATATAAAAATAAACGAATTAGATTTAACCCTTAGTGAGGTAAAACACTATAAAAAAACCATAGTCAGAGTAATTGGTGATCAAAACAGTGCGCTATATGATGTGTTGCGTGTGGTGACCAATCATCTAAACACTGTCGCATGCAATATGCCATGTCTCGCGATGAATAAGCCTTGACTCGATGTGTACTAACTAGCCAAACACGCAATTTTCTGTCCTATTAATTATTAAGTCCTTTGCAGATATGTGTGATTTAAAACGTATTTATGGTTTTTTGTAAAAGTGAAACAGATTTATATAGGACTACATTAAAACTTTTTAATCTTTCTCAATTTGTTAACATAATTATTTATTATTTATTGGGTCACCTCTTTATACACATTTTTTTTACCGCGATGTAAACGCCGGGGAAATACTCGTAATATCACACGTTACGGGATAAAAACTAGATAAATAATCATTACATAACCAAATGATTAGGATAATAATTTGGTTCAATATTATGAGTTTTTTGAGTTCTATTGAATAAAACATGATAGGCTTGCCTATAAAATCTTAACAAAATATCTAAGTGATTCAGTCTGGGCGACCGGTCAAAAAAGAGAGCCTCTCAGGTAGAGACACTTCTTGGGTAGATAAAACAACAATGTAATGTAGCAACATAAAACCTAATTTACATTGAATGACTGATTGCATACCTGCAGATGTAGTCTATGACCTTGCCAATAGCCGCATTCTTTCAGACTCATCAGCCATCGACATTTGGTGTCATAAATATGTTTCTTTGTGGATTGCAGCATCTTACGTAGATGAAACGCTTTAGCTTTTGATTTATACCGGTGTTGCCTTCGTGACCTAGACCGATTTGCGACATGATGGTCAACTTTTAATCTAAGTAACGATGACAAGTTAATGTAAATGCGAAACTACAGCACTGCAGTTGAAATATTGTGTTTCTGTTGGACTCTATTCGTTTTTGTTAATAAATAAGTTTTCGTGATACTTTCAGGAAGTAGGTATGCTTTAAATTTTTACAACAATATGATACAAGTTAAGACCATTTAGGTCGAAGTTTTTCAGAATATTTTCATTATCAAATTACGACCAATAGGTGATTCTTAGTTTACCTCATACAGCTGTCATATTTGGAATTAAATGACCACAGAAAACACAGAAAAATAATAAGGTTAACCTACCTAACTACAACTAGGCGTCTTATGTCGAAAATAAAAAAATGAAGTAAGAAACCCAAGAACAAAAAAATTACGAAAACACGTTGAATATTTAGAATTACATAACGGCACCTACCTGCATCTAGTGACATTGAATCTATTAATATGAAGACGAATTTTTTGTTTGATGAAAATATTAACTCTGAGTTAACGTAAGATTTTGAATATTTATGGTTTTAGATTGGGACAACAAACATTTTAACACTCATGTTAAACACATTTTAACGTTTGTGCAATACGGAACAGAAAGTTAATCGAAGATTACCTACCAACCTAGTTAAGGTACCTACACTTTTTATTATTTAAGATAACTCAACTAGTCCAATATTTATATTTAAACATAATGATTATCTTTAAATATAGTTTTCGTTTCTATATGTTATGTACATATGCAACGCTCGCATATTGGGCTCTTTAGTGGCCATATTCGTGTTCACCAACTTGTATTATTAACTTTATATTATTTTTGTTTTATGTAACTTAACTTATTTACTACATTATATCGTTACTTAACTGAGATGACCGCATTGAATTCAATCGAATATTTAAATAGGTACCTAAACTACCACCAACCCATAGAATCCGATGGACAATGTAACTTGCAAAGGTGCATAAGTGGTGCATGTTTCATTCATGAACTGCATTGTACTGGTTGAGCCACGAGTCGCTTGTACTGATGAAGGGAACCGATAATAAACGATTTGACAAGGTCGTATTTGAATGAACAGCGAAAGTGAACCCAAACGTGTGTGCTTGACCAATGAAAGTACAGACGAATGAGAGTGAAACCACACTTGGGTCTACCGTGTAATTGGTGATGATTTAACCAATTTGATTGAACGAAAATGAACGTGCTTCCGATCTTTAAAAGTTTAGCTGGTTTGCACGTGATCTTTGAATCACTCGCATGATTCTACAGCAGATTTGTTATGTATACCTCAAAACAGATTGACCTGAAGATAAAGTTAACAATGAGGAGAGAAAAACAGGGGCCCTGAGAAAATTGGCTTGTCTTTGCAAGTTTCACTGTTCTTATAAAGAGGTTCTTAAATACCGTGAATAAAATTAATGTTGACAGCTGTAATCGTCCAAGTTATAAAATGTGATAACGGAAATGAAAGTGCGTTCACGTACATAAGAAGTGTAATAGAGGGTAAGCATGGGAATATGTATGCATGGTTCGATTTATGAAATAGATAATCTTCATAAGCATGCGAAAATTCATTGTAAATCGATGAGTAGGTGCATATCATTAACATAATTTATGCTCCGTTAACGCAAAAGCTTTGTAAGCTATTAGAAATGTCGGCGTTCGAACTGCTTTAATCAAAAATATCCAATGACAAAACAATCAATAAAAGCCCAATCAGTAAATATTAATATGGTAGCTTGCTTAACTATGATTTTGCAATGGTATCTATTGAATTATACTCAACTTCAACATTAATATAATAGTAAAAGTTGACGTAATGCTGCCTTAAGTATCCTACTGACGTAGATATATGTAGTTGGTCAAGCAATATCTGTGTAAGTTATCCAAACTGGCGACAGTAGTTGTTCAATAGTTTATATAGGATTTAGTTTGATAGATAAATAGTTTCCTGCCAGCGAGGAAACTCCCACGCATTTAATCAAGTATTATTTGCGTAATGAATATACTTACGCAAAATTCAAGTGGTTTTATACGTAAACCAATTTTGTAATGAATTCTGCATAATCTGATCCTTTATGCTAAGTAATGTAATAAGTTTGATTTTGGGTATCAGTGAAGCCGGTTTATTTCCGACATTTAATGAGTTCCATTTAGGTCCATCAGTACTGGTTACCTAATATAAGAAGTGTATTAAATTTCAATCCTGCTGTTTGAGATGGAATGGCTGACTAATTCCAGAATCATGATTCTTTTCCTGAATTTTAATAGGGTTTAATCCTCGATCTAACATTTATGGCGCTCATAAGGGGAGGCCTATGTCCAGCAGTGGACTATTATAGGCTGTTGATGTTGTTGTTGATGTTGTAACATTTATTCGTAATGCATTTTGTATATTATTAATGAAAAGCATCGAAAAAAAAACATGAGTGGCGTTTTTGTTTTCTTACCAATCGAAGCCATGAATGCCTTAACAACTTTTCTCTAACTCGTAATAGTTTGGGATTGGGCCATCCAAGTCCATATCAAAAAACCCCCTATAGACGCTATCTTGCTTGATGCTGTATTTGGAGAGCACAATGGTCGAGATTATACTCTGATTAAAGTAGCCTTGAAAAACTCTCTCGCTTGTAAATCGTGGTTTTGCAACTAGGTCAAAGCAATAGATACCCTATACATGTTCTACCTATGTAAATAGTGGGCGTATCTTAATGGTCAGTTAGAATTTTAGGGAAATTTGTGGGCTGATGTACTTGGTCCTAAATGGCTGGAGTCAGAATATTGTAACTATATTTCAACAGAAATTATAATTTCGTGCTAGGATATGACAATTATACAATAATTCGCTTGCAGAAAGTAGTGATATATAAATACTTTATCTACAAATGGTTTTTCCGATATGCACGAGTTCAACTTAGAAAATTACTATTAAAAACCGAAATTAGAACCAGTCTTGACAATTGAGTTAACTGCAGACTGTTGCATACAAACTACAGGTAACTCAACTGATCCATATCAGTCGGTAGTGTCTCCAAGATGATAGCTCCATTGCCTCGCTGTATGGCAATGCTGATGCGCTGCGCCAGATACTGACAGCTCTAGGGTCACCGATTCGCCGCAAAACAATTTCAAAAAATCTGGAGAGCTTCGGTATCCTACGAACCTAGGATAAAGTGTTAGATTTTTCTCTACTGTGACGTTTTGTTTATGAAGAGAAAAATATGTGTTGTATATTGTACATCAAGAGGGAGGATATTCAAATTAGTCTAAGCATTATTTTAAGAATCTTTTGTATGTCTTTGTAAGTGAACATTTTTTGTTTTTATGAGAATAAACATCTTTAAACCGAAGACTCGTATCGTACAGAAACGGGTTTTAGATGTAACAACTTAAAAGTCGGCTAGCCCTATACGCCAGTAGCCGGTGCATTACGCAAGCGCGCGCAAGTAGCTCGGAACTTGATCCACTTCCCTTTGTCTCGTGGTCGCTGAGATACACTTCACTGACCTATTTGTTTGAACGCTTTTAAAATTTAACTTTCATAAATATGAGATGCTTTCCGTCAGGTCGAAAAAGGTGTCCGCAATTCTCATACAACTTTTTCGTTCCAATCAACAACTGTGAAGAAAAGTACCACGAATTTGGGGCGCGTTGATGTCTTTTGAATGAAAAACTTTAATGGTACTCTCGATTTTCTTTCGAAATAAAAACAATAAAAAATTTATTACAGAAAAGTTTTGATTCACGCTTCCGACTGATATTGATACCTATCAATTAAGCTACCTGTAGATAGTAAGCAACAGTCTGCAGTTATCTCAATTGTTTCAAATGTAAATACTAGTTCTAATTTGGTTCTGTTACTATCTTTGTTAATAAGGTATTTTAATTCCCAAAAACATTGGTGCTTATTACACGTGCCAGAGATATTGTTTGTTATAAATTATACTAGTAATTGTAACACTTTAACTTGTTGCTGCATAACTATAGCAAAAAGGTTGCATATGGAGGAACATTATGATAATGTGAATTGTATCGTTTTAATTTATTTTATTTTATATTTAAAAGGATTATAAGAAAAATAAATTTAATAGGATTCTGGTATTATAACTGAGTCTGTATCCAAAGCTTTTAAGTAGAAGTAGGTACGATTATTTATTGAAGTGACATTTTTTTAATGGCGAATCTATCTAGTAACGAGGTCTAAATTACCCCTTTCGTCACAAACTTGCAGACATAGCTAGCTTTGTCAAGAGAGGTGTAATTTTGATCCAATTATTTATTGTAGATCTAACAGGAAGTACAGGTTAGATTGAATCCAGCCCTTTCAATCGTAAACCCGTGTTTATGTAACACGTGTTCGCACGTAATCACAATGCAATCAAGTTTTATTACGATTCGGTTGTCCTGTGCACTGCCCGTCGGAGGACTTTCACTGTAGCGTGACAAGAACTTATAAAATGTTATTTGAGACTATAAAAATCCGTGGTCAGATTCACCGTGTTTTTTTAATTGGAATCATTATGAAGCTGGCACTGAACTGTGTTAAATAAACAAAGTTTGGTGACCGTTTAAAATGGTTGTGTTTTTTATCATTGGTATTATTTGTAAGCTAATACTGAAATGTGTGAAATAAACATGGGTTGGTGGCAGAAAATTATATCTAAGTTGATATTATGCCATACTGGTGTTTTAATTTGAAAATTATTCAAAAATAGCAACGCAGATATAGCGAAACGTTTGTTACTTCTAAGTTCCTACACATACACCAAAACTATTGAAATAAGGTCTATTGAAGAAGCTGATACCTACAAATTTAATTCGATGTCTATAATACAGCCGACGTGCTACTCGTAATTAAAAGACGGAAAAAACATTAAAATTAAATCGCATAGCATAAACAGGATGTCTTCCATGAAAAATAAGTATTCATATATTAATTATGCTGGGTCGTTCCAATTAAAATTGTTTTTCAAAGCTATTATTAAAGAATTGTGTCATGCAACAATACATTGTTCTATTTAAGGTACTACCACAAACAATCAGTATCTGTTACTCCAGTAGGTACTCGTACTATAATTTAATTATAATTTTATATTGTTTGTTTTGTACCTATATTCTTCAAGTACACCTAACAACTTTAAATATAAAGCAGCATTGTTTATTAATAAGTGCTTTATTAACCTGTTCTTAGCCAAGTTCTGTCGTTGTACACAGATCTTGCGATCGGACTGTACATTTCTTTACAGATTTGTTGTTTCTTAGCATAGTAGCATCTATATGTTTTCCCACCCGGTGGGTCGTATGCCATATTACTCGCTCTTCGTCCAGATTCTATTCTCCCACTGTAGCCGCACCAAGTTTCTATACAATTACGTTTCAGTATAACAACGTATGCACCAGATTTTAAAAGAACTGTTTCAGCTGGTTTTACGCTTTCTTTTAATCTAAGACCGTCCTCAAAAGGTACAAATGCATCTAGATCGCAATTTATGATTTTGTCTTTACTCTCTTCACAAATGTATTCGTCCTGAGACAGTACGTTTGGCTCCTTCGGCCTCGCTATTGCCCCAGTATCGACCAATTTGGCGTGTGAATCGGCACTGTCCTTCTTATGGCACACACGCCCACCGTCTTGGTAAACTAAGCAATCGACAAAGTAAAACGTTTTGGTCGGTATGTTATTTGCTAGAAATAGAAGCTTATCGGCAGTTATAAAATGTTTATATCTTATTGGTTCACATTCGTAGTCATCAGCTTGCTTGTAACATGCTTTCAGATCAGTCAATGGAGCTGTAACTTGGGTAATTGATGATAGAGTTATTACATCGCACTCTAGCTTAGAACAATTGTAATATGTTGGGTTAACTCTTGGAATATATGGATCGTGTGAAGGCATATCTTTATGTACGCCAATACCACTCCGGCGATCCGACTTTGGAACTTGTTTGCATATTGGAGGTCCGTCCTGAAATGTGTTATTTTTGTAACTAGTACCAAGGTACCTTGATAAAGAATAAATATTCAAGGTAAAATTAGTATCAATTCGTCATGACTTGTCAAGCTGCTTAGCCCAGGTTTTTTCCAAGGTTAATTTCAACTAGGTACTTATTTATTTGTGTAGGCAGTGCAGTTTTAAATAACCTTAAAAACATTCATGACGACTTCTATGGTAAAGTGGGCAAAAGATGCACCCGCTACGCAAAAGGGTTGGATTCTCACCTCGGCAGAAACATTTGTACGATCTGCAGATATTTGGACCGGGTGTTGTGGTGGTTTTCTAAGTATAATAGTACAGTTATCTAGTACGTACAACACGAGCTGTGCTCAGTTTGGGGCAAGATGAGGCAGACTGGATTGTCCAACTCTTTTATTTATATATTTATCAATTCCAAAAATTACCTTTTCAACTAAACAAAGAACATCTTTGTTGTAAATCTGAAAATATAAAATACTGTACATAAAATTACGCACCATACCTATATATAGTGAAACTCCACTCCAGTAATAAGTAGTTAGGTACTAAAAATAACTGATATTAGTAAATCGAAAATACTAGTTTACAATTTAGACTTGTCAAAAGCTTTACATTGTACACACCATGAAACATTAAGGCGCATACAGCACCTAAACTAGCGCCACCACCTACTTTATGTTATTATTCTGTTTAGCAAAGGAATTTACAAAAATTTAGGAAGAGATACGAAAATAGATTTTGGTGGCCACCAAGGGCAACTTCGTATCTCTTCCTAAACTAAATAGAATAAAACTATTACAGAGGCATTAAAAAAAAGCTTATGATAGGTATCACAAACTGGACGATGGATTTTTGAAAATTCCTTTGTTAAACAGAATAATAACATAAAGTAGGTGGTGGCGCTAGTTTAGGTGCTGTATGCGCCTTTACCAGGAAACTAAATCACTATGGAATAAGGGAAACCTATCTTCTTGTATTTTATTTGATCGATAGGATACAAAGTTAATAAAGGTTTCATTTTAAAATAACCTTACCGCCCTAACTAGGCAGGGTAACCACTGGCTGATAATTAATGTTAAAACAGAGAAATTCATGTCTATCGCATTACATCACTCGCATCTGCGAGTAAAAAACAGGGCAGAGGCAGTAAAATGTTAACTGCTGTTTGCTTCAATGAACATAAATGGACTAACAAATTGAAAAGAGTTGATAACGAGAATAAATTAAATTGTTACAAAATGTTTTATTGTTCTGTGATGCTGTAGATAGAAGTTAGTATTAGGAAAAATATTTATACATGAAGTTATGTTCACTTCTCAAGAACTTTAGAAGCATGTGACTTCAGACCACATGTCTTGTAAACAGGATATTTGAATATTTGTATTATTTATATTATATACATTTGTATATAGGCGTTTTTAAATAAAGGTAAAGCTTAGTTTAACCTATATTTATTTACATTCATCCTGAGCTTATCTAGGTTTGACCTCATCTGTACCGAATAATATTCTACGTGCAAGGAAAATTTCATCTAGAACTATTTAGTAGGTAGTTTTTTTTATTATATCATTTGCATTAAATATACGGAGCAACCTTACCATAAGAATTATTTCCTGCTTCAGCATTTTTCATCACCAGTTAAGAAGACTCTGAAACAAAAAATATTCTTAATTACTTTATTCTATCGAAGAAATCTTAATTTGGCAACGATATTTATTAAACTAGATTGAAGGTTATAGGTTATTGAACGATATTTATTAAACTAGATTGAAGGATTGAACTAGCTTGTTAAGAAATATTTTATCGCAGCAAAAACATTTGAATTTAGCTTAATTTGATCCGGCCTTATATGTAGAGATAAGCAAAGATCAAACAGTTTAGTACGTGCTCAATTGCTCTAGTTGTTTGACAAGGCCAAGATGTAGGCGGCACTGTAACGCGGATGACATTGACACGACAAAATGATTTGACGATCAAGCACCATGCAATTATAAATTCACGGTTCTGTTTGGTCTAGAAAAATGTTTTGATTGTGTGCGATTCACGCAAATAATGTACATATTGAGTATCTGGCTTAGCACAATGCATATACGGGCATTGTAGTATAATGTATAATATATATTTCCCTTTATGAATAGCCATACAGGTCAATATAGCCAGCGTTTTGTGTATAATTCCGATTGTTATTGATTTGGATTTGTTGAGTCTTCTGTTACCTAAAGAATGTCCGCAACAGTCTGCAAATAACTCAATTTTTTTGGATCTAGTTATTCTTGATTTGCTATCAGTCTAAAATGCATACATTGATTAAGATTCTGAAAGAAACTATTCATGTAAAAAATTATTAAATTTTCTTCAATTATAAACTTTCCTGCCTTCACGCATATCGGGCTTCGTAACTGTCATGTCAACGTCAGTTGTCTGGAAGGGCTGAGGGAAGGGCACTGCAAAACTAAGTTCGACTTAATTTACTCGTATGTATACGTCAAACGTTTTTTTTCCGCAAGAGGGCGCGCTAACGTAAACATTGGTTCAAACGATCTCCAGTTATTAAATTTGATTTCTTTAAAAATACGAAGTGATTACAATAATAAACTGTGTAACGAGACAATATAACGAAAGATACAAGTGTGAAAACGTTTGCAACACGAAAAATAACAGTCTAGTAAAGTTATCAAACAGAAAAACATTACACCGTTTGTATTCGAGTGAGTGACAATTCTGGGACAAAAAGTGAAGCAAACTAAAGAAAAGTGTTATATTCCACCAGAACAGAACTGTGTGCAGTGTATATATTAACAATTCCCGTGCTTTTGAACTTTTTTTTGTTAAAGTAACCTCTAACGAAAAAACAAATTGAGTCATGGGGACGCCACCAATCAACGCCATCTATTGTTGAGTTGCTGAAGTACAGTTAAAAAAATTAAGAAAAAGAGGGCGCCACACATCAACGCCATCTATCGTCGAGTAGTTGAATCAAAACTTAAAATAAATCACACTTCTTGAAACGTCACACATCTTGGCTCCGATCTAGACGTCGTTGGAAAATATAGCAAAAGCCGAAAACCAGACAATAAAAAGGTAACAATGGCAATCGATTTGGAACATCTACTGCATGAACTAAGACTACAGATCAGGAGCGACAATAACATTACCGCCATTGAGCAAGAAGAACGAATTACTAGTAGCATAAATAAAAACATCGACGAGAAGTTTAATCACATTCAAAAAGAGATTGAAGAACTAAAACGAACTAGTGAAGAGCAAGAAAAGAGGCTAACATTAGTCGAAAAGCAAATTAGAGCCAAGAATTTGATATTTTTCGGAGTTGAAGAAGGGGAGAAGTCATACGAAGACCTGGAAATAAAACTTGTGACCATCATCAGTAAGATGGGCATAAAATGTGATAAAAGTAATCTAGAGATGTTGAGAAGAATGGGAAAACCGACACCTGGAAAAATAAGACCCATAAATACAACATTATCAACATATGGGATTAAAGTAGCTATTCTTAAAAACAAAAAGAATCTCGAAGGTACAAATATATACGTTAAAGAAGATTTCCCACCCCAGATATTAGAAGTTAGAAAATCTCTACAGGAGCAACTAAATAAAGAAAGGGATGAAGGGCGGATCGCCTACCTTCGATATGATAAAATTATTGTTAAAGAACCCAACCAAACCAAACGAGATGTCAACTCTAAAAAGAGAGAACTAGAAATATCCCCCCCACATATACAGAAACCATCCGAAAATAACTCATACCGGCTGGTTAAATACCAAAAGGCGAAGAAGAACAAAATATCAACGGAAAACCAAAGCTCTATAAAAACTTTTATGCAAAAACGAATGGAACCGACTACATCAACATCTGGTTGCTTATCTTCAAACATCACCGCCGAAGAAAATAGCCAATAGCAATCAACAAAGCCTTCCTCCTACACTGCCGCCACAAACTCTACAAAAAACAAGAATAATGAAAAAATCATGAAAAATCCTCCCTCAGAATGGCTGGTCCCCCACGAGGGCAGTAGACCACAACCCTCCAATAATAAAAAACAACAAAAATAAAATATACATTGCGACATTTAATGTCAGATCTCTAGCAAGCGAGTACAGGATCACTGAACTAGAATACGCCCTAACAACAATTAAATGGGATATTTTAGGAGTAAGCGAAGTACGACGTAACGTCCACGAAATTGAAGATAGAAAAGATTATTGTCTCTACATGTTCGGACAAACTAAAGGAAAAAATGGTATTGGGTTCCTCGTCAAAAAACGAAACTATATAGCAGTAGAAGATTTTATCGTAATTTCAGAAAGAGCTGCGCTAATTGTCGTCACAATATATGATCAAAGGTTCACAATTGCGCAGGTATATGCACCTACGTCGAGCTCAACGGATCAAGAAATAGATAACTTCTACGAATCTTTAGAACGATTAATGAAAGCAAGTTCGCCTAACTTCATACTATTAGGAGACTTGAACGCCCAAATAGGATATGCAAGAGACGAAGAAAGTCATATAATGGGAAAATATGGATATGGTAAGCGAAATAAAAGGGGAGAAATGTTTATAAATTTCTGCTTTCAAAATAATCTAAAAATAATGAACACCATGTTCAAAAAATCCCAAAAACTCAGATGGACATGGCTATCACCAGATGGTAAAACGAAAAATGAGATAGATTTCGTCGCTACAAACAAGCCGCATCTCATAGAAAACTGTAGCGTCATACAAAACTTCAAACATTCGAGTGATCATCGCCTAGTAAGAGCCACTCTAAATATCAACCGTAGAAAATGTAGAGCAAACTTCTCATCAGACTCACAAAACCGTTTCATAGACAGTGTCAAATACAATAATGAACTTTCGAAGTATGAACTTAACAATACAGCAAATAAACCAGTACAAGAATATTACAGCACTTTGTATGAGAGCTTTATTGAAAAAGCTCTCATACAAAGTGCTAGCCAAGCGAAAACAAGTAAAAAAACATCAAGAAACGAGGCAATCATGACAGAAAAACTGCAAGAGCTAATAGAACAAAGACACAGCCTAAGAAACAAAGAGAATAAGTCAAAATTAGACAAAAACATATTGAGTAAACTATACAGAAAAATAAACAGAGAAATAAAAAATAATACGAAAAAACATAGATTAGATATAATAGAAAATCACCTGGAAAAATCGGGTGCAGTCAAGAAAGCCTTTAAATGTCTTAATAAGTCAAAACAGATAATGACTCAACTGCAGGATAATTCAGGTGTTTCAGTCACGAACAGAAAAGAGTTAATGAAAATAGCTACCGACTTCTACACAAACCTATACATGAAAAACTCTAGAACCACGACGAACATCTCAATAAGCTATATGAATGAAGATCCCGTACCTACATTTAACAAAAATGAAATAGAGCACTCGATTGACATGTTAAAACCAGAAAAAAGCCCCGGCCCAGATAAGATAACAAATGAAATGCTTAAAAGTGGAAAAGAGATGCTTATACAGCCATTATCTAGCCTATTTAACCTTATACTGAAAAGCAAAGTAATTCCGAAACAATGGTTTTGCTCTAACATTGTGCTTCTATATAAAAAGGGAAACCCCAAGATGATAACTAACTATAGACCTATAAGCCTCACTTCTTGTGTATACAAGGTATTCTCTGCAACTCTATTAAGACGGATCAGTAAGATCTTGGATGAAAATCAACCAGTAGAACAAGCGGGATTTATGCGTACCTTCTCTACCGTGGACCATATATTCACTCTAAAAACGGTCATGGAAAAGTATAGAGAATATGATACGGCATTATACTTATGTTTTATTGACTATACTAAAGCGTTTGACTCTATTCTTCACGAATCTCTATGGGACGCTCTATCACAACAAGGTGTTAATAAAGATTACATTGATATCATAAAAGAAATATATACCCACAGTACATCACGAATAGTCATAGAAGAACAAGGTCCAAGTTTTAAAATCGAAAGAGGCGTAAAACAGGGGGACCCCCTCTCGGCGAAAATGTTTATAGCAGTATTAGAGCAAGCATTTAGAGGCCTGAACTGGACAAGCAAGGGCATCAAAATACACGGAAGATTCTTATCACATCTCAGATTCGCAGATGACATTGTGCTGCTATCAGAAGACCCAATTGATCTCCAATATATGATAGAAACCCTGTGCGTAGAGAGTAAAAAAGTTGGATTGGAAATAAACAGGGATAAAACAAAGCTTATGACAAATAGAGATAAGATACCAATGACTCTACTATCTACTAATCTAGAGTATGTTAATAAATATGTGTACCTGGGACATCAAATTTCATTCACGACTTGCACGGACCAAGAAATAGAGCGAAGAACCAAAAATACTTGGAAAAAATACTGGGCTATGAAAGAAGTTTTCAAGAACAAACTACCAACTAAACTGAAAACCAAAGCCATGGAAACCTGCCTACTTCCCTGTCTCACTTACGCATGCCAGACGTGGTCTCTAACCGCACAGAACATTAAAAGACTAAAAGTTTGCCAAAGAGCGATAGAAAGGAGTTTTCTGGGCCTTAAACTAAGAGATAAAATTAAGAACATAGATATAAGAAAGAAAACGAAAGCAAAAGACGTGGTACAAAAAGTTCTATCTCTAAAATGGAAATGGGCGGGGCACATCCAGAGAATACAAAACGAGAGATGGTCCAAAGCTATAATGAACTGGTACCCAGTAAACAAGAAACGAAGAAAAGGAAGACCCGTAAAACGATGGGAAGATGACATCGTAAAAACATCGTAAAAATAGCAGGGAAGACATGGAGTAGAGTAGCTAGAGATCGAGGAAGATGGAAGGAGCTGGAGGAGGCTTTCACCGCTGAAAGCGGTACTCACATAATATAAGAGAGAATAATGTAGTTTAGTATTTAAGTGTGAGAAATAAAAGCTATTTTATTATTTATTTTATTTATACGTCAAATAGAATTTTAAAATATTTACAATAATATGAACTTCCTGAAATAATTAATTGGATTAAATTTAGGACCCAGAATTGTCACTTATTCTTTGTTTCATTGGATAATGTAATTTTAGTTTGTCTTTCGCAAATTGGTCAATACCTCTAGAATAGTAAATTTTTTCTAATAAAAATCATTTCATTATACCGATATAGGTACATCTTTCATGTCTCTAATTGCTCCCTGCATCGTTAACCGCGCAGTTGATTTGATTGGGTGATTTTTAAGTTTTTTCATACCTATGAACATGACGGTAGCAAATAAACCACAAAACTTTAAAAAAAATTGTCCAGCCGTTCAACAACTCCCGTGCAATGCGTAATGCCTTGATCAAGGGAAATAAGGATTCAATCTGGAAAACCCTTTCAAAGGTTAAGTACTAAGTATTCTCAACGCTCATTCATGCATTTAGAATTCATAACCAAAATTCTGATGTTATAACACCTTCAAACCTATTACAATCTATTAAATAACCTGCATAATTCAACATTGTACAATCATGACATCACATCCTAAACAAACGCGTAATTAATTTTATTCAAATTTTTATGGATGTGTTTACTATAGAAAGTGTCAGTGTGATCATAATGTTGAACGATAGTGAAAACAGGTGCGTCTCACGAATACCAATTAAAACGTGCTATAGCGGGCACTTTGTCATTGATATGATTTGTATGTCATGCGGTTTAACTCCGAATCGACAATCGTATGGTAATGCAAAAGCTTGTAATACTTTTTCATTTAAACGCGGATATTGTGTAAATATATATGTTAGTACCTATGTATAGGTTTTTGCAGATTTGGTGCCATTGCTACCTTATCTACACACAAATACTGCCTTTACTCAACATATTTAGATGCATTTTATATTGGCAGCAATCGGCAGTATGTACGTAACTTTCTTTTGAAGTTTTAGTTTAGTTTATTCACAAACAAATGTACATTTGTGTCAGAATATAATTTATTGATAAAATAAATGTATTTAACATCTTACTCAATTAAATCTAAAGGCGATGTCATAACAAAAATAAATTGGAGATAAATTATGCTAACACAAATTTAGGTATTACTAACATTATGCAAAATAAAAATTAATAATACAATACAACATACCTAACAACTAACAAAATCAAACACCTCTTGCCCGAATAGAAGTTATTTGTCAAGATATTTTAGATTGTTTTTAAACTTAACTAAGCCATTATGGCTATAAATAATATGTTATTTAAATATGACTTATAAGTTTATATCTTGAGTAAATTACACGCACGCAAACGCACTGTGTGTGGCGATTGAAAACCATCACAGTTCGTAACAGCTTGATTGACAGCTCGCTAACTAAGGATACCTACTTACGTTGGTTGGATTACAATGCAGTTTCAGATGCAACGTGAACCATATTATTACGTGGTTCTGTATATGTAGAAATTTACGTAACTGTAAAGGCTAGGAATAGTTAACAAGCCAGGCAAATGGAAATCAAATTAGCACTGCGTAGAATGGGGAAACAATACCGCTGCTAGCATGTTGTCGACTCAAAACTAGATGTTAAGAACTTCGCAGTAAGTCCAAAATGACTTGAAGATATGAGCTGTGCAAATCAATTGTGCCTTCTCTTACAAGAGTTTTCTTAAATTATAAAGAGAAACTATTCAATTGGTGAGTTCTAGTTTAAATTTGGTTTGGTTGATTAATTGTACTTTTCTTTGTTTATAAAATTCTAGCTGTCTGTCTGTCTGTCGCTGGTATTTAGCAAAATTAATTTTCTATGCGGAATCGTAACTTTTATGAAAATACTAGCTGACCCGCTCGCAATTTCATTTGCGTGGACTATAGGGTAAAACTTCTTGACGAAATCAGCTAATACCCTATTTTAAGAGTCGGAAATTGAAACCCGCTTTTAATATCATGTATAAGCCCATTATAATGAGTTTTTTTTTTTTAATAATCATTTACTGTATTTTTTATAGATTAGATATATTTTCATAGATAGCCCAATTTGTTTGTAAATTTCCTAATCCTATTTTATTTAAATATATTATCTACAGATTGGCTTTCTGAGATGGGATTGGATGGCAAAATCAGAAACCATGCGTGAAAGGAACAGTCGTGAAAGGAGTCACGGACAAAGTTAAAAAAAATATTACGAATTTATATTTTATCGAGGAAAAAACACCATTGAATTAAAGTACTATAAATAAATTACCTGAATCTAAGTAGAGTGAGTATTCAAACAAAATTTTAAATAATAACCTTTTCTTTTGATTATCAATTATGCTAATGATCCTTATGAACTTACAAAAAACCTGAATAACTTCAAAACCTATTTTTATGTTGAAAAACCATTAAACACATATGTTCAATAAATTGATATTTTAAGTATTATCAGCAAGTTTCTAGGTAATTTCGACACTGGATAAAAAGTCACATAAGTTAAAAAGTCCTTAAAAACTTCTTATGTATTATTGTCCTTATTAAAAGACTAAAAAAAAGAAAACTTCGGAACTCTTGTTTTTATTCATTGTTTTTACAGTATATTTTTGAAACGAAAAGTCATTAATACCCTTACCTTTTGTATAGGTACTTATTGAGTAACTTTTATGAAAAGCTCTGAAATACGTGTTCCTTTTTTTGTAAACTAAACAGTAAACTATACGCCATATTAAAAAGTTATTCAATACGGAGCCAAACTATAAATCTCAAACTTGAATAACCCGTTTCACCCCATTTTCAGGCATATTTTGAAAAATCCAGAAATACGTATTATATATTTTTATTAATTTGGTTTCAAGCTGATTGGGAGAAAAGTTAAAAATTCCAAAAAAATCTGAAGTGATTCGACTTCTTTTTATACTTTTAACGTAATTTTAATGAAAAATTCTAAATTACCTATTTTTATTTATTGTACTTGGTATTATGTATACCTATTTGAAATTTTATGTCGTTACCATCCTTCATTAAAAAGTTACAAACATTTAAATATGGAGCAAACTACAAATCACTCAAACTTAAATCACCTCTGTCAACCCATTTTCAGGAACGTTTGGGAAAATCCTGAAATACATATTATAAATTTTTTTGTTTTTTTTAGGACATGCAAAAGTAATTAGTACGCTGTATTAAAATGATTTAGACATTTGAATACGGAGCCAAACTACGAATCTCAAACTTGAATAACCGTTTTAATCCCATTTTCAGGATTATTTAGAAAAATCTTAAAATACGTATTCAATATTTTTGTTTGTGTAGTATTCTCTGTAAATTTTAAGCCAATAGCGTCAATGGTTGATAAATTTCACCACAATAACCTCAATAGTTCGACTTCCTTTTTATACTTATATAATAACATTTTTTAAAAATCCTGAAACACGTGGTTTGATTTATAGTTTTCAATACATACTGAAAGTTTCAAGTCATTAGTATGCTATATTAAAAAGTTTTAGACATTTCAATACGGAGCCAAACTACGAATCTCAAACTTGAATAACCCATTTCATCCTATTTTCAGGAATATTTTGAAAAATCCTGAAACACGTGTTCAATATTTTTGTATGTTTAGTATTTCCTGTAAATTTCAAGTAAATCGGACCACCGGTAACAGAGTTATAAAAAGGATCAAAAAACTTTCAACCCCCTTTTCACCCCCTTAGGGGTGGAATTTCCAAAAATCCCTTCTTAGCGGGTGCTTGTGTTGTAAAAGGAACCTACCTTCCAAATTTCAGCTTTCTAACTTCAGCGGTTTAGGCTGGGCGTTGTCGCCAGAAAATCGCTTGTTCCTTTATATATTAAGATTCTGTCAGCCATCATTCATCACGAAAAATTTAGGATTCTAATGGTGAAAGAATTTTTCAAATCAGTCCAGTAGATTCGGAGCCCATTCAATTCAAACAAACAAACAATCAAATCTATCCTCTTTATAATATTAATATATAGGTTGAAAAGTGGGTACATTTAAATGCTGGACAATTCACACAGCATCACCTAGCTCGAACATAAGCCGAGCTTATGTTACTGGATAACATACTCGTTGACTATTTTACATAATGAAGAAAATTTTTACTATTTATAAATATTATTTAGGCACCCACAAAGAACCCCCAAAACGACGGAAATCGAACTAGCAACTGCATGCAACCGGGCTTTTACCCGCTACACCTCTGAGGTCGTTGTAGATAACAAAACGCGGATAGTAATGCGATTCTCATAGGGAAGCGATGATTGTGGTCTATGTTAACCGCATAATATTAACATCAATAGCGTGCTCGTAATATGTTGTTATATCTATCTACGAAACTGAGGCTTTTACTGGCAAAATAAACTATCTGTGACTGTACCAAAAGTTTCGTTTTGAGGTAAGATTTTGAAATTCATTTAAAGATTTCAAATTTGAAGAAAGAAAGAAATTCGTTAGGAATATAAATAAATCAAGACAATAAAGAAATAACGTTTGGATTATTTGTTTGGTATTAGACAGGAATACATCGAATTAACGAATTGCAGGTAAAGCCTGTTGCTGTGATATTAAAAAAATAAGAGAAATTTTTGCATGTATCATAATTTTGTTTTAATTCTGAAATAGACGAATAATTATGATTTTGATACGCACTTGAAAGATCTTGTCTATACTAAATATTATAGAGAGGAACGATTAGATTTTTTATTTGTTGGTTTGAATTCAACAGCATCGGAAATTTCTGGACCGATTTGAATTTAAAAAAGTGAGGGATCCACATGAAAAATTAAATTTCAGTTAAATACCCGTGTGAAGCCGGGGCGTACCGCTAGTTTCATTACCTAATTTGATTGATTTGAAATTTTAAAACCGAATCCACATCGAATCCCACATCAATATACCTAATTTTCTTGGGACCAACTCTACATCATTTTCAATACAATAGCGAAAGAATTTCATAATGGATCCATAAGTGACGGAAAAGTCGACGAACATTATATCAGAAGGTCAATAAGACTACTTCCTGTACAAATATGCTAGCGGCTTTTCTTTCAAAATAAAAAACATATCTAAAAAATACAAACATACAGCAGACCATTGACCCTCTCCTTTTTTCGAAGCCGGTTAAAACGTTATACCAGCTGCGGGTCACTATAAGTCATCGACAATGATTGAAAATATACAAATACATAATCTCACCTTGACGCAGGTCAAAGGTAGTTATTAAATTATTTAATACGTCAAAACCAGTGTCTTTATATATGGCTGTCTAGTCTACCCATTACAAAAAAGAAGTTATTTTTTTCACCGAGTGCTTAAATTCACACGCAAAGGTCAATTTCTTCGATATTTTATTGCTAAAGAAACAAGTTCAAATGCCGAATGATATCATGACCGCAGCTAGCAATGACTAATCAAATGACTTGTGCGTGACCAAAACAAAACGTTAGATTTCGGCATGAAATCTCTTTGGTACAAACCTATTCTATAATTTAAAAAAGGAAATTTGAAGTTTTAGGTTTTTGGCACGACCGACTTTGAATTTCGAGGCTCGGCGCCAATAGTTTCAAGCTATGAAAACGTTCCACGTTTTTTTCTTGATGTGTCTAGGTCTATTTTGGTGATTTATGACTCTATCACGCCTGTGGTAGGCAATTTATTCGATTGCACTGCATGTCATTGATTGATTTAATGCTTGCCAAAGTATTTCCTACGTAGATAAAGCTTTGTTACAGGAGGTTCGCTAAAAATTATTCGTCTGGTCTTTTGAGCAGGGGGAAAAATAATGGTCATGAAGTGTCTTTTAATAGAAACACAGACGATGAGATCATCTCGTCGTTTAATCTATCGTTGATTTTGATTATTATTTAATAAAAACAGTATAAGTACGGAAATAACACAGTGGATGGGATTACGTGGATAATTCTTTGATTTTCTTTCATAATATTATCCTTTTTTATCATCTAGGACTTGTAAATTGTTAATAATTAAGATTTCTTATGGAGTATTTATCGCGTACGTTTTGTTTTGGCTTATTGCCAGAGGTCCACGACTCCATTGTTTTCAAAAAACTTAGGTTCATACTTTGACCTATGTTGGTACGAGATAAATCTATGGAACTATCTATATTACTACTATGGAAGTAACTTAAATAAACTAGTCTAAAAGTATCAACGTCTGTAAGATGACGGATTGTAATTTAAATTGTAATTTTTTCGCCATCATAAAGATGGCGAAAAAATTACAATTAAGCTCCTGACGCTTTAAAAGAAATAAAATATTTATCAACATCTATATTAAATTTAAAAAATATGACTCATTGAAATAAGTTTTTTAGTATCATTGAAGTACTGTTTAACTTTATTTTAAGAAGCATCATCACATTCATCACCTAAAATATTATGAATGAATAAATAAATAAGAATATAATGAATATTAAATGAGAAAAACAAAAGTTGTACATGTATCTACGTCGTGCGGGTGTGCCTATCAGGTGCATTCTATTCCCTCATTCCTATAGAGGTCAGCGGTCGGTATTGTCAATATGTAATAAAGCATTACCTATAAATAATTTTTTTTATTCTAATTTATTTTTAAAGACTTTTAATTTACGTTAACATGCCAGTCCTATTGTATACACAACAAAATATTTTTATATAGATATTAACAGAGTGAAAATCAAAAATAACTAGACAAATACAACAAGACAAACAAAACTAATCATAAACCTTCTTATCCATAATCAAAATTTCATGACTAACCTAACCTAAATCTATCAACATGGGCATTTATACTGGGGTAGGAGCAATGGTTTACAGATTTCAATAACTTTATGCGCAAAATAAGCTCGCACACAAATAGACACAAGTAGATAAGCAAGATTTACCTGAGTTAAATTTTCAAATACAATAAACTTCAAAATTCTTGAATTTGGAGGTAACATGGCTTGATCTATGGCGCTCATTAGGGGAGGCCTATGTCCAGCAGTGGACTATTATAGGTTGGTGATGATGATGATGGCTTGATTTCAATTTAACCTTTGACAAGAGATTTTGCATGCTACCTTGCAAAATATGATTGGTTACCAAAACGACCGCAACATGACTGTGTGGCGAAACGTTTTCGTACACATAAAGTACAATAAATTGTATAACTGTGACTAATTACAATTCCTAAGGATCTTAATTAATGGGTGTAGTCACTATCCTTGTGCTCTTTGTTGTTGATATCTTCTAGTTTCCATATTAATACGGCGTAATAATATTTAAAGTCTTATCTTTCTTGACAAAAGTGAATCATTCAGGTGCTGTAAATTTCAAAAACGGAACTTTTCTAAATTATGTATTTTCCCCTAATAAGGGTCTGCTTTAACTGGTCAACTTAAAACAGTTGCTAAGTACTGTTATTACCTTATTACTCACTCTGACTTATGTTAATAGAAAATAGTCTGAGAACAGAATTACTTTAAGTTAACAGACTATTATGAATATGTGGGGTAAGTCTACATGTTTATCTAACCCATATTTGATAGCGATTTACAGAAGATAAAGCTCTTCGGGTCTGACGCATATCCGCACTTGAAAAAACATATTAACAATTACAAGGCCTGTACCTAAATAGCTCAAGTTTAGTACATACATATAATATATATATATATATATATACTAAACTTAAATTAAATTAACTTAAATTCTTGTAGTAAAAATATAATGTAGTATTAGTCGTTTTAATATATACACGGTATCTGAATAATTTTAAAGCTTAGTTTAACTATCTTGAATTGTCTTGTCTTCTAATTTAATGTAAAATATTCAACCCCTTGATACATTTGATTGCACAGTGTGCTATTAACTTAGGTATATAATGATGGTAAAACAAACAGCTATACCTCAAAATTAGGTAAAAGAGTTACATTTAGGAATTGGGCTATAATTAAAATACAGCATATTAGTAAAAGGCTTATCATTCTTTGTTATTGTTAGTTTCCATTACGTTAAGGTAATTTGAGGAGAACTTACATCAAAATATATTTAATCTCCAAGTTAATTGACATTCACATGGACTTGTTTAGAGTTTAAGAAAGTAGAACTACTTGACACTTTTGTGAGTCAACAATGCATTTTCACACCATGTTAGAGAGAATTAAAACAAAAGGAAATGAGGTGTGTCCTCAATACTTCCATTGACAAATTGTTAGAAGAATACGAGACAAAACGTCACGTTCGCGATCGCATTTATTGCTTTTAAAATTTGAATAACGAACGCGTGTTGCGCACGCGCCGGCTTTGCAATGACTGGTTGGTTGCGGTTTCCCGCCAAAAGCATGCGTAGATCTTATTGGCGGTCGCAGAAATTCATTCATAATAAGGGTTATGTAATTCTCCCTTAGCGAGCTTATTATATTGAGACTGAATTGCTGAGACCAAGATGAGACCTCACTACGAAATCTACTTATCTACGAGTATTATTAGGGATTACATTTCCTACGAATTTCCTACGAGCTCAAAGTTGTGAATGTCGTCACAGATAACATAACAATGTGGTTGTCTTGGGGACGCTTCCAACTGGTACCTATTGATATGGATCAGTTGAGCTACCTGTAGATAGTTTGAAACAGAGCTCAATTGTATAATAGTGTAAATAATGGCCCTTGTTCATTGTACCTAAGATTAAGATTAATATAATTGAACAGTTTCCTTTCTTTGCTAATTTTGAACTTAAACTAATCCAACTATGTACTCCGTGGACAATAAATTGTTAATAAGTTAACAGTCAACAGGCTGGTATCCTCGAGACAGACTCAGCCCAAAGAAGTTGAAGAAAATCGCCTGTTAACTAATCACAGCAAACGACAAAATTTACCTATGTAATTTGTTTATATTTGAATTTTATTTCAAAGTTGTTTAAAATTCAAGCGTATTTTTCAATTACTTATTGTAGCAAACCCTTTACAAATGAGGATGGAGGCTATAATTAATTAAGTAGATAAGTGACTGTCATTTCATAACCATTATCATCATCAGCTACCAAAGTAAGCATTTTGTGTTATAAATAATAACAATATAAATAACAGTCGGAACCCGGAACATATACCCGTAGATCATAAAAACATTTTGTCCCGCGGTTGGAATCGAATCTGGAACAGATTTCAATCACCTATTTCTTTAATATTACAAAATAAGCACTTATTCAAGCCTAAATAAGCACAATTTCATACAGTAAATTATTATAAAATAAGAAATAAGGTGCTATTGATTTTCTCTTCTAGCCAAGCATTAACATCATTGATGTCATCATCTAGCCTAAAAGGCTTTCATAACAAGATTTTGTTTTATGTACTGTTAAAATTTACGAATAGGGAGCTCAGTTGCTTAAATGGAAGCTAGAAGAAACTTCTGGATCGCAGGCAGACAATCTCTCATCATGTCAAAGAGGATTTCCAGCGTTATTATGTTTTCTGTCAACGTTTTCTATTGCATAGGTGGCATAGGTGAGATTTTTTTTGTATTGGCTACTTTCTAAAGTCAGTACCTATTTACTTTTTCAAATTAATTTCCGTGAGTTAGGCCCTCCTAATTTAACAGAGAACTTTTTTCAAGACGCCTCATTACACCCTTGTAATGACATTTTGGCGAGAAGGCCAAACTGTTATACAAATTACTTCGATTTTAAAACGAAAATAATGTGAAAAGTAAAATAAGGTAGGTATCGTAAAATAAGGTAGGTATCGTAAACTATGAATGTTGTCTGACCATTTTGATCAAACACACACACACAGTTAGATAATTCTCTATTTATGTTCGCCTATGTACAACTTTTGGCAATCAATATAGTATCTAAGTTGGTATTCTATTCTATTGTAAGCCCTCCCTAAAATATAATTTTATAATTTAGAAAATGTAAGATAGGTAGAACTTGAAGTTACTATTCATCAAACTATTAATATTGCCATCTATTATTGATCCTAGGCACTATATTACTTCTATATCGTACAGTGATCAATGAATTAATACTTTTGCTTACGAGCGGCGTTCGGAACAACTACCAAATGCCTTTTGCAAAGACGTTTTCGAAAGGTCGTTGGTTATCAAGTGTGTTGCTATAACGCTAGGTGGCGTGCAAACTAAATATGAATTATTTTTCAAGACGCTTCATGGTTTTGAAATAAGTTGCCTTTATTTTATCGTTCTAACTACAGGTTCAATTACAAAAACATTCTGATGTAATAATAATATCCACTTAATCTCCAATGATGTATCCAATAATATTATTGTTTAGAAGATGTGACAAAGCTACATTTATTTACACTTATCTTTTATTTAGAATAAATAATGCTGGACAAACCACACAGCATCATCTAGCCCCAAGCTAAGCAACACGTTGACTAAATGACTGATATATTAGGTTGGGGAAAAAACCTCTTCGCATGATATTTCCAAATTAAAGTTAGGAAAATGTGTGATTTTTATTTGTTTTTCGTTTTCGTCAAGATGAGTGAATCCAAAAAAGAAATTCGAAATTCGCTTTTTGAAATATGTAAATAGTGCTGAACAAACCACACCGCATCATCTAGCCCCAAGCTAAGCAGCACTATTTGACTGATATACTTAATACAGTACAAATACAATAAATATTATTTTTAGTAAGTATAAAAACAAAAACAAATAGTAACTATATATTTATACCGAGGCGGGAATCGAACCCGTAACCTACTGCGTGGTAGGCGGACATTCGCCCACCGCGCCACCGAAGGTCGTCTTGACATTATTGTGTTGGTTGTTAGCACCGGCGCACCTAAACTAGCGCCACCACCTACTTTATGTTATTATTCTGTTTAACAAAGGAATTTTCAAAAATCCATCGTCTAGTTTGTGATACCTATCATAAGCTTTTTTTTAATGCCTCTATAATAGTTTTATTCTATTTAGTTTAGGAAGAGATACGAAGTTGCCCTTGGTGGCCACCAAAATCTATTTTCATATCTCTTCCTAAACTAAATAGAATAAAACTATTACAGAAGCATTAAAAAAAAGCTTATGATAGGTATCACAAACTGGATGATGGATTTTTGAAAATTCCTTTGTTAAACAGAATAATAACATAAAGTAGTGGTGGTGGCGCTAGTTTAGGTGCTGTATGCGCCTTAATTCTTAAGTCATTCATATCATAACACACGTCTTGATACCTTGATTTTTTTTGATATAAATATAAAGCTCGTTAGAATAAAATAAATCATGCACTAATTTGACTTGTTTGAGTAGTTACGAGCATTTGTTTTAACTTCCATAGTTAATTAAGTTGCGTAATTAAGTTGTAGGTTGGGTCAGTTGGGTTACCATTTTATTGATCATAAAATTACGTCATGATTTTTATTACGTTTTTATTTCGATTCAGTAATTTAGTATAGTACATCTTATTAATTTATAAAATAATTCCTACATATTGTAATAAATGGCAGTGCATCGTCGTTATACTCAAAGTTCACAGGTCAAGTTAATTTCAAAAGCTACATTATTTTATATGCTATTATCCTAATATTTATTTAGCTAATGAGCAGAAACAATAAAATAAATACTGAACACATATTTTTATCTCCTTTTAGGATCTACAGGGAAATATAACCATTTAAATTCATAACCTTTGAGACCGTATTTTTCTTCTTTCTCAGTTTCTGGCTTAGGTACTTCTTCCGATAGTAAGTCCAAGACTTCCTGGGTAATTTTAGGCCTAAAACCTTTTTCATCGGCCACATAGTCCACTCTCGTTCGTACTCCATTTCGTCCAGTAACAAAGTAGTATCCTTGCTTAGCTCCGTTTCTGTACCCTTCTTCGAAGTGTCCATGGAAACCTACCGTGTAATTAAATGTATAAAGAAGTTGAGACATATCATTAGTTGTAAGTCCATCGGGCAGTCCTTCTTTTTCACCAGGCCCTCTTCTGTAAATATCTGTATTTTTATCTACAATTTGCATTTGAGCTGAGATTAATGTCGGTTTCTTCGGAGGTTCTTCGTTGGGATTGAATGCTGCATTTGGCTGAGCCCCCACCGAGTTAAATCTTTGTTGCGGCGCATCGTCAAGCTTTTTAGCTGTTCTTCCCACTGGGTTTACACCTGGCTGGTCAGTGTAACTTGGACCATTTGGTTGAGCTGGATAGTTTGAACCAGGTCCCTGCGGGTAGTCAAGGGGGCTGTCTAATGGAGGGTACAGAGGTAAATCTTCTTTTGGAGCCACTAGTCCTTGTTCAGGGGGTGATTGGGGTAAGTTTCGGTTTCCTGCTGGACCATTTTGAGAATAGCTAGGACTTTGAGGAGAGTTAAAATTGTTTTGTTGAATTGCGGGGAAATTTTGTTGGTTGGGGAATGCGTTAGTTTTAGCTTCTGGATTTTGTGGAGATTTGTAATTGTTTTGTTGATTTGCGGGGAAGTTTTGTTGGTTGGGGAATGAGTTCGTTTTAGGTTCTTGAGGATATTGGGGATTGGTTTGTACTGGATTCTGGCCAAAGTTGGGATTTGATGTAATCGGAGTATTTTGAATATTCGGCTGCACGATTACCGGCACTGGCGCTGAAGTAGTTGTAGGGAGGCTGCACGATGAACAAGATCGACCTGGTTTCTCTATCATTACCTTCTTGAGTGGTATGCCAGGTTTTTCTATAGGTGAAGTTCCTTGAGATAAAGTTTGCTGTGGAGCTGACGTTTCAAGGGAATGACCTTGTCTCGCGGATCCAGACGATTGCTTGTAAGTGGGGTCTGCAAATAGACGGCACAGATAAGTAATGTAAGAAAAAAATATGTTTGTTTTGATAAAATATCTCAGCATAATTAGGTAAAGAAACGTACATGGCTTGACGCGTATATTTTTCATCGACAAAATCTTGAATCTCCCTTCTTCGTCTGTGGCATACACTGTGACGTGATAGACCCCATCTGCAGTGATGAAGCCGAATTCGCCCATGATCAAACCCTTCTCATCTGAAAAAAAAAAGATCTTATATTATATAAGATCTTATCTTATATTATATTATCTTATCTTCAGCTGTATGAAATGAGGAAGTCTCATGATAAAGTTTGTTGCGAAAAATAATTATGTATCTATGAATAATGCCACCTATGGTGCTCATAAGGGGAGGCCTATGTCCAGCAGTGGACTATTATAGGCTGGTTATGATGATGATGATGATGAAGCCAATCTATCTTACATATAGCCGTAGAAGTTAGTAATCCTTAAAACTATAAATTAAGGCTAAAGTAAAATAGGCCAAATTTTTTGTTTTGAGTCTCGTAAAATAAGTTGCTTCATAAAAAAATACTGAAGTTCTGTATTTGCCACGTAATGGTGTGTTCTGTTGAAAATACGCCTTTTATTTGATTCAAAATGGTTTGGCCTCAGCCTAACTCTACATTTCGCTAGTTGATTTGAACTTCTGATTATATTATTTTTCGTGTAGTTTAGTCATTTTGCAGATATTTGACTAATGGTTCGTAAATTATTATTTGGTTGATGAGATCATCGATTGAGATGCGATATTCTAAAAATCAAGGTTTAGTGACGTTTAGCATAATCAAATCAAACCTCGTTAGTTATAAAAGTAGGAAGGCATTGTTTACAGTTCAGTAAATCTATCTATAGCCTGCACAGTTTTTTATCTATATTAATATTAGAAAAGAGGAACATTTGAGTGTTTGTTTGGATTGAACAGGCTCCGAAACTACTGAACCCATTTAAAAAATTCTTTCACCATTAGAATCCTGCATAATTCCTGATAAACATAGGCTATAAAATATTTTTGAAAGAGGGATCCGTATATAAACTTCAATAACGTAACCCAACGTGTATGTTGGTGTAAAAATATCGAATTTTTGAAAAAAATTGCTGGTAATAGATAAGATACCTTATTAACTATACAAAATAATTTGACGTCGCTAAAAATTAAAATACAAGAATGCACCATTATCTACTTCATTGATGGTCATAAAATCAGACACAAAAATTGTAAAATTATCGTTTACTTAAATATAATATTAATAAAAGCTTATTATGTAAATTTTATTGAATACCTTTACATTTTTATATTACCATTTTATCAGATTAAAATACTGTTCATAAATAATAGCATGGAATATCCACATTCGTAAAGGCAAAAATCCTTAATGATAACCTACCTCGTATTAGAAATTTATTATATACCTAAACTATTAATACCTAACACAATGGCGTCGTCGTCTGTAGTTTTATTAGAATTTGGCAAAGTAAGAAAGTCGCGTCCCTATGATTCTTACTAACATTGATTCAATAAATTATTATAATATTACGAGAATATTATATAGATAGATAGAGGGATAATGATGAGACACAATAACGACTTTAACTAAGTTCCGGAAAATTAGTAATTAAATAATAATATAATATAATAATGCTGGACAATCCACACAGCATCATCTAGCTCCAAGCTAAGCAGAGCTTGTGTTATGGGTACTAGATGATTGATATACGTAATACAATATTATTAAATAGATCGATATATTTTATTATACATAGAAAACGACCAGAACCCCTGAACAAATATCTGCAGATCGTACGAATATTTGTCCCGAGGCGGGAATCGAACCCGCAACCTCCTGCGTTGCAGGCGGACCTTCGCCCACCGCGCCACAGTGGTCGTCAATAAATAAATATTGCTGGAAAATCCTTACCAACAAAGTAGATCTTTTGTTAAGGATTCTAGATGAGATGATGTAACACAATACATTACAATATATATACATATATATATTTTATTAAACATAAAAATATCCAGAACATCCGTAACAAATATTGGCAGACCATACAAATCTTTGTCCGGCGGAGATCAAACTCACAACGTCGTAGGCACTTCACCCGCCGCGCTACATCAGTCGTCAATGAAGAACGTAACCTATTTTATTAACTGCGAAAATTTTACACCACTGACCTTTCTTCTCATGACGATGCTGTTCTCCCTCGATATTAAATCCAAACTCGTAAGGTCGATTTTCGTCCGTATACTTGTCAACTCCTTGTGTCGATATGAAAAAACTGGATATCAGCCCCAATGTGAGCGCTATAGTCTTAAGAGTGACCATCTGAAAAATTTATAGATTTTACTTTTAATATAATTAGAGATTTATACATATACAGGGTTATAGGTAGATCCTCTTAAAAGCAACTTGGTTATATCAAGAGTAACAACTTTTGTACTTTTGCCAAAACACAATACAACACATTTACTAACGAAACCACTTCTTTCTTTCTTCGCGTGCCTCGTCGTGAATCGTCTTCTTAATCTGTTACTGGCTTGAGCTGCTTTCGTATTAGGGCTTTAATCTATGGCTACATAGAGCTAAGAAGATCAGAACTGAAAATTTACTTAAATATTTATTTTGTAAATTTGGAAAAAATTATAGAATTATCATCGAACAAAAGTTGTGTTTCTTGATCTATCCCAGTCGCTTATAAGAGGTTATTAATTATCTACCTATAACCATGTATACTAGCTTACCCGTTCACGATTTCATTTGCGTGGACTTATGGTAAAAAATCTGCTCAAAGTCAGATCCTAGATCCCACTTTTCACTTAGGGATAACATTTCCAACATCCTTTCTTCATCATCAGCCTAGTCCACTACTGGATATAGGCCTCCCCTAATGAGCGGCATAGATGGCATTATTTATCATTTGGGGGTTATTGCCCATAATCCCCACGCTGGCCATGCGGGTTGGGAATCTCAGTTCGATGGAGTTGTTCTGCAGAGGGCGCTGCTGCCCCCTCCCCGGTGTGTCTCCCTTAGTTGCCTCTTACGACACCCACGGGAAGAGTGGAGGTGGTGAAATTCTATGCCGGCACCATACGGATATCATATGGAAAAAAGCTAGATGCTGTGACGTTAGATAATCTTTAGATTTAGATAGGCCGTAATACAAAATGCTTTATTTCATTTAGACCTTACCTACAGGGCTCTTGGACACGTCACAAAGTACAAAAAACCTAAAAGTAATTCTGGGAAATAAAGTGAGCGGTTTGATTCATTGTTCATTTAAACTTTTTGTATAGTTTATCATACATACAATTGCCTTTATTTTATTATAACATCATGAACATGGCAAAAAGACATAACGACGATAATTATAAATTCTACAACTCACGTCAATTAGAACACTAAAACGAAGATGTCATAAATATTTAAAGAATACTATGTACTATGCCAAAGATGTCAGTAGTAAATCAAAATTCCTTTATGTTGTAGGTGCTAACAAAAAACGTTCTAATTGAACAGAAAACAACATGACAATATTTATCTTTAATAATATTATAAATATTGATTGTTTGTTCGTTTGTTTGAATTGAATAGGCTCCGAAAATACTGGAATGATACGAAAAATTCTTTCACCATTCAAATCCTGCGTTATCCTTGATGAATGGGTTATAGATTTTTTTCAAAACTGTTAGGGATCTGTATGAAAACTGGTGGTTTTTGATAACGCAAAAGAAACTTTATTTTAAGAAAAAGCTTAATGTGAACAAACCGAAATATTTTCTTCGTTTTCCGTTGTCAATAACTGAGATGTATCTTCAAATATTTGCTTTTGTCAAAAGTTCCATATAAAGGCCAATTACCAAAATCAATAACCTACTATACCTTATTAAAGTAAACATACTATTCACACCGTAAAACAGCAGCCGGCATTGAACCGTGAATACCTGTCGACGCGCGACGCACGTGCCAATACAATAAATTTTACTCTTCATCTGCGGCCATAGCCTTCGAGTTAAACTCAAACCTCGCAAAACACAATACGACGATATTCCGGTAATTAAAAAAACAATTGCATAACAAGTCCTATGACCAGGCAGATGATTGCAATTCTTTGAAAATAATACCAAACATTATGTATAAAGCTATAAAAGGTGGTGTCTGTAAGTAGTTATAGTTAAAATTATTTGACTTCAGTTTGACACGGAGAGCCAATGAGATTACGCCGCATCCTACATGAGCAACCTTGAAAAATTTAGGAATTTGGATTAAAAAAAATAGGCTTTACCGCTCCGCACGCGATACTAGTGTTGTTATGGAGATAAAGTTTAAAATTATAATGATCCTAATTCTAATGTCAATGTATGGGCCGCCGCCGCCCATACATTTTAGAAAAAAATAGGCTTTACCGTTCCGCGGTAGCTTCACGTAGAAAATGGTGTTAATAGATAAGTACTTATTTCTTATAAAGGGCTAGCCGTATCGCTGCCGGCCCCTAACATTCTCGTGTAAATTAAGTCGAGAAGGTACAGTAATTTTTAAATTGTCAAAATACATAATTTACATTTACATCTGTTAACAGATATTATGACAGATTAAGTCAACCAGATTATGCGCCTATGACTAATTGTAATTTACTAAGCATCTGCCGATAGAATTAATAGGATTTTTAATCTAAATTAGAGCATAAATTTCTGTTATCACCATATTAGCATGACAAATCTAACTAATTGAATGATTTTAACACTTCTGTTGACATTCAATGATTTATTGAATATAAAGAAAATTAAAAATGTAAAAATGTAAAGTTAGGTAACCGTTTGTGAGACAAAAATCGAGGTATACATAAAAAAAAACTTTTGGTAAATTTATATTTCTGTTTTATTAAGAGCATGACAAGCATTCTTTAACGACACAAAAATACAAATGTGTTTCACCAATCGGAAATAGTAGGTACACGAAACATCATTTATTTTACTGTTTTTGAATGAGTTTAAAAATAATTATGAATAAAAACTGCGCGAATACATTTCGCAAAGAGTTTGTTACTTATTTTGAATGTATTATCCATAGCAACAACCTGATTTATTTTGAGAATAATTTAGCTATCATCAAGTGATTGTAGGGTTTGTCTAAAAACTTGTGAGACCGGTTGTTTATGAATTGTTATTATTAAGTCACACGTGAACATACTAAAATTATCAAATTATCATAAAACAAAAATATATCATTATAAACCTGTATTAGAAAATCTATTGATTAAAAAAAACATAATTACAAAATGAGGATATCACAAACCCGATTTTTTTTTTGTATAAATTATTCAACGAAGGTCGAACGAAACTGTTTGCAGTTTGTCTTCTGGTGACCGCTTAGATTCATAAGAAATATATATATATAAGTGTAAAATTATAAACCAAATTTTTGTTTTATTCTATTGTACCTATGTAAGAAGTACAGCTTAAATTACAGTAGGTACTGAAACCGTTTTTTAGGGATTCTTTTGCGAAATTGTTGTGTGATGGTACGGAACTCTCCTTGAGAGAGTCTTGGCCGATTTTATTGTACTATTGTTATGTCATGCAACTGATAGTGGTAACGTTAGACCTCCATAGATACAATACCTACTAAATTATTATTAATACTATGAATAAAAATTTACTTTTACATTGACCTTTTCGTAAGTACATAATAATGTAAAATTATTAGGTATAATTAAAATGTTTACTCATAACGGCCTCTAATAAATTATACTTATTGAGTTTATCAGAATAAAATGAAGTTAAATTTAAATTCATAGGTGCCTATGAATAAATAAATGCCGGACTCAATCTACGCGGACAATGTCGCAGGCAAAAGCTAGTAGTTTTATATATTTCACAGGCGTAATACGCCTGTGAAATCAAATTTAATAAAAAAAATATGCAAATATAAAACTATTATGCGGGTGTGACATAGTTAGGTTGACAAAACTCCGTTTGTATAAATAAAGAAAAATACATATCAATAGCTAACTATTAAAAAGAAACACTGGAACACCGACTTTATTAGCATTATTTTGATATATGTGTATAGATTTTAGGTAGGTACGTACCTAATTATTGCTTTGATTGTGTGCAGAATTAAAAAATACTCGCATAATATACCTACGCAAACACGGATGTGACCTAAACTAATTGATTGAATAATTATCACCATTCGATCACTAACGACACTGTACTTGGTTCTAAAAATGTTTGGGACAGGTTTTGCTCTAACTCGAAAACTAACAAGGTAAGTAAAGGTTTCTTGTTAGATTATTTACTTTATCTCTAAAAGATCGAAGTGAACAATGAATCAAAGTGATCACTTTATTCACCAGTATTATGTACTCTTATGTAATTTGTATTTTTATCGAGTTCTGTAAGTTCTAAAGGAAATAAGGCATTTTGCTTTTGATTTTGATCTAGAATCCAATATTTTATAAAGTAACAGACATTTACTAAGTATAGAAACGTTAACAAATATAAATCAATTATAGAAATCAACAAAGTAAAAGCAAGGTATAATTAAACAAAGATAATAATTAGAAACAAAAATATAACTACACCATACTATGAACATTTTCGAATTCCAATTCAAAAACAGAAAAGATACGTTTGGACGATGCATGTGATTTATCTGGCGCAGCGCATCAGCATTGCCATACACCGAGGCAATGCTGGCAGCGTTTATAGTTAGCTCAAATCAAGTCTGCAGTTAGCTCAATTGTATCACTAGTTCTAATTTCATTATGAATGTAAGCGGGTTAACTACGAACATATTTTGTGTTGGAAGAACACCAACGTTTCATCCCTTAACGAGGGACTTCATCAGGGTGAGTGATGAAGTCTGATGAAGTCCCAAAATAGGTTCGTAGTTAGCCCGCTTACATTCATAATGAATTCGTCAAACCATGATAGTTTTTATAGTAAAATAGTTCTAAATTAAATTATAATTTCCTTTGATAATAGAGGAATAACATTAATAAAGGAAAAACAAACAAATTATTAAATTGCACTAAAATTGCATGTACTTGACTATATTGATTCATGAGTGTATCGACCTTAGCCGTCACATCACAAGCAGACTTCGATAACTTATTTATTTATCTTACACTAGCGTTCCGCCCAGGCTTCCCACGGGTACGATAATTTCAAAAACTAAATACTTTGGGTTTCATGATTGAAGTTATCACACAGATCCCTAAATTTTTAGAAATATTCTATAGTCTATGTTCATTAGGAATAATGTAGGATGTGTCTGGGAGAATAAAAAAATCGAATCGGTCTAGTAGTTTTGGAACCAAAACAAAAAAACAATCAAAATCTTTCTTCTTTGTAATATTAGTTTATATTAAATAATATTTTCGCATAACCACAATGCAATGTCCTCACCGCTGATCTCTAACCTGTGTCTCTGAATTTTAATCGTATATTTTGGTAGCCATTATCCGTCGTTGTCATTCCTATTGTGTAGGTTTTTGTTTGAACTTTACATAATCGATTATTGACGTTAACTTGAACGATTGTGCGAAAATCTGTGGTATCTATGTGGGATAGAGTCTATGTATCAGATTCAAAGAAGAGCTAAGTAAATATTTTTAAACTAACGCGGTTTGAACACCTTATTATGTACCTTATAAGTACAATTTTAACGGGTAATTATTTCGTTATATTTATTTACTTATTTTTCCCGATGTTTCATCAGGTTTTTACATAGGTCACGGGAGGACTTTCAACCCGTGATCACGAGAAATAGGTTATTTACCTAAAAAAGGTATGAATGCTATAGATACCCGTTAAAATAGTACGAATAATTAAGATTTATATAATATATTTAATTAGTTTCATTTCGTGCGTCGTCGTTTTGGAATAAACAATAATAGGTAGGTACAAAATTTTGTTATTAATGTTTAATATAAATTAATCCTAATAAAGACCAGTAAAAATAACTATGTATCAGTTGGTAATATTCTCTTTCAAAAGAAAAATTATTTAACATTATGAAGATAAATAATTCATATTTTTTTACATAAATATCTTTTGATTTTGTCATGAATCCCTCCATTATAGAACTAATTACGTTTGGTACCTCTGAATATTATGCTGAGACTTCTAAAAGATTTGCTACTCTATGGTTAAAACTAATTTGTATTAATTAAAAAGTACTCGATGCACGAAATGCGACAAAAATTTACGTAGGTAGTTTTTTCACCGCGTAGCAGAACGTACGCACTGCAACTTACTTGGTTGTTTACTCCAAATCGACGACGCACGAAATACAACTAAGCCGTATGATATGGTGTCTGCGTTTATTTTCAAGATAACGTTTACCACCTTCAGAGTTAAACTTATGAAATTGCAGTAGTATCAGTATTACTGATTAAAATATTTTAGAACGAAAAGAAGCAGACAATGTTGTAAGTAGGTTTTTCTGTTCTATGGTTTTTTAATTTATCGTAACATGTAGGAATGCTTTTACTATAAAAATTGCAGTTTTTTTTTATCAGAAAACAAATTTATTCAGGATCTCTTGCACAGTCTCAGAAAATCTTAAAATTCAAAAGCTTTAACGTTCTTCTTAGAGAGTAAGTTACAACTATTTTGAAAGAAAAAATTGCTAAATTATAATTAATAAAATTATTTTATTCTAACGTAATAAAAACACTCACCTTGCTTTCAACGATTAGTCCCAATAATGTTATTCTGGCCGACCAGCGGCCTGTTGCGCAAGAGCTCTCACGAGACTGTGCGGATTCGGATTCACGTAATGTATTAAATCGTCCTCGTAGAGTAATATAAGTAGATGAAGATGCGACAGTAGGGAGCTTAGAGAGAAAATATACTGAAGAGCGTTGAAGGCGTCATCGTACGACGCCATAAATTGTAAAACGCTCTTCAAGAGGCTCGCAAAGAGGTCTATGATTGATTATAGCTATAATGTAGAATTCGATTTGAAGCAGAAGTTCATCAATGGTAATGTTTTTGGAATTTAAGCCCGTCATCATTCTTCACAGACTTCGAAAAATGATTTGTCCGTTTGGAAAATGTTAAAAATTCACTGTACTTTTTTTTACTGCTGAGGCATCAAGCAAGTATTTATTTTGCAATAATTTAAACAGTAAATCAAGGGATGGTATTCGATTTATTGGTGTGCTTTTGTTTTCCTAAGCTTAAAGCGCCTACACTTTAAGGGTGCTGTGAATAAAGTATGTTCTATTGAATTGTCTAAGTACTTATTTTGTAAGTGTAAGTTAGATAAATTTATTGAAATATGAAAACATTTATGTAATACCACAGAATAATTTGCAATAGTAACATTCGATAGTAACGAGACCTCCCCTTTTTGTAAAGGATTGCATAGTTCAATTTCGGTAACGGCGCTGCATACTGAAAATTAAAATTTCTTGAAGATGATGCTATCGAATAAATAAACTAAAGACTAATGCTATCAGCAACCTAAAATGAAAAAATTCTATGACCCCTTTCTTATTGTGCGCAAAAGGAAAATGAATCCAACAACGGAAATATTTGAATTAAATTAAACCAAAATATATAATTCAATATTTTTATATATAACACACTAGAGAACTGCTCCGGCTTCGCACGGGTCCAATTCTGATACAAAAATCTTCCTCTTGAATCACTCCGTCTATTAAAAAACCGCATCCAAATCCGTTGCATATTTTTAAAGAGCGAAGCATACATAGGCGTAATTGTAATCCAAGTATAAAAATATACCTATTTTTCGTTAAGTATTGTTAAAAAATGAATATAAAATTACCACTCTAAGGGGTTAGACATTTTATATGCATTTGTTCCTTGAAGCGTGCGTGACATAGTGACAACCAACTGAGTTATAGACTTCCTGCCTCGGTAGCAAGGGTCACGAGAAATATTTAATATAGTACAATTATCATAATCAGGTATGCTTGTAGGTATTATCGTTAACATTTATTTTTACCTACACTAAGTTACGTGTATGAATGTTTAACAATTATTGTAACGTAGGTTAAAACGCCCTCTGCTCAGATGGGATGAAGATCTGTGAAAGACTCCTGGCAGGTACTGGATGCGACAAGCTTAAGACAGGTAACGCGCTTGATAGATTATTTAAATATGATATAAACATAATGAATAGCTCTGTTTATGCTCCTGAAAAAAAGTACCTTCATTGATTGTATTTACTTTTTATTTTTAGTTTTGCATATAAAACTATATTTTATACGTATTTTTGTCTTCAAAATAATCTTATAATCTAAAATAATATTTTTATTTTTATTTATCTCTTACTGAGCGTAAGGGAGATAGGGGATAATGTTCAGCTGTGGACTAACATGGGCTGATGATGATGATAAAATTCATACACCTACTCTTTACTTTTTAAATCAAAAGAGATCATCAGAAGTATCATCATACAGAAGGTGAAATAAATAGTTTATTTTACAGTGGGCTGCCTTGACCAACGATACCCCCGGAGAAGTCTCAAAACTCGCAATTATTTTTGTTTTTCAGTATTAAATAGCTTTATGTTCTTAGTAGTAATAGTTTGTTATCTTCATTGAATTTCTAACGTTTTTAGTAGTGATGTTATCATCATTTATTTTCCATTTTAAATTATTTCTGCATATTTAATAAGAATTGGCTTCCACTTAACATCATATTGACGCATCTTTTTGTTCCTCCACGATACAGAGTGGTTTTTTTTTGAGAAGTACGGTGATGGCTTATTCTAAAGCCAAGAAAGCTAAAGAAAAGTCATGAAAGCTATGCCCTCGATTTAAAAAAAACAATAACACCAATGTTTTTATCAGATAACAGGGTTTTTTCTTTGGTTCAATAATACAGAATGTCTTTTTTTAATCACTTAGGTACCCAAGTGACCTGTTACCGTTACCTAAGATGTTTTGCTCAAATAGTCAAAAAATTAATATATAAAATAATTTTATTTCAGACCAAGCGCTTGAAGTACTTCTTACATGAACTCTAGACATTTTGGCTTGGCTTTCATTTTAGGGTTGCCACTTGTTGAATTAAAGAGTGTAATGCAATTGATACGGATACCGAAGATTTTTCTCTTGTTTTCTCATAAATAAAAAAATATTTCCAGTCTAAGCTTCTTCTCATCGCTTATATATTCTCGCTCAATGAGCACTCCAAAAACGATTACCTCATTAAAAATAAAGTTCATCTACTCTAGTTGCTACTGATTCTATGAAGCTGTTTACATAGACTCTTGACTGACGCATTTAAGTACTTCATATAGTTATTAAAAGCAAACCGATATTGAAACACGAAGATACTCTAACTTATTGACGAAGGTCAAATGTAAGCCTTCAATGTTTATTTTACAATTACCACCGTTATCAAGGCCAAGTCAAAGAAATACTTTTTATGAATAGGTTATACGTAATGGTGAATGAAGCCTATAATTGATTACAGATTTGTTTTCATAATGGTATCTTATTAGTTACTTACTACTGCGATATTTAATAATATCTAGTTAATTTTGCTGGCGGTTTATCATTGTGGTTTTTTGAAATATTATATACGTAGAATAGATTAAAATATGTATTTAAAAAGTTTACACAATGTCTTATAGTATTCCACCATTAAAGCACAGTAGGTTTGTGTTGGTGCTAACACGTGATTGTGTTGTTTGATGAAAATTAGAATGCAAGACTAGTAGAACAATACATTAATTTCAAGTTCGAGATTTTATCAATAAATGAGGACTACAGTTTATCCCATCGAACTATCCCAAGTAACACAAAAGTGCTGCATGTTATGGCTCACTCGTAGTGCAGATATTCTATTCTGCTGATAAAATGAGGGCAATTCTACTGTCCCGAGCTTTCATGAATGGCTCGAGCTGTTATGCACGCTAATGATTAGAGATGTTATTTTCTTTCATTAATACTGAGTCGGTATAAACCGTGATTTAAGTTTTCAATATTCTGCTAGTTCCTTTGAGTGTTGTGTTGCTCCCAAACGACCAACAATCTACCTGGATCTGTTGATCGGTCGTGTCAAGCAATAGTCAGCCTAAAAGTATGTGAATTAAGATTCCATAATATCATGTACAATCCAACAAATGTCAGATGAGCTACGACGAGTTTAGTTCGAGTACAACCACTAGTGGAAAGCAAATTTGCAAATGACTGCCCGCATGAAAAGCTTCTTCTTCCTCAGACTTTAGTGCCTGGAAGTTTTTCAAACATATAATGTCGATCGTTATTGATGGGGTTCTACGTGTTTTGGGGATCGCAGTTATTCAAGGGGCACTCTGTCTACTTCTATTAACCTTAGGAGGGTCTACCAGATTTTCAAAGGAAACTCTAGAACGTCTCGGTTTTTTAGCGCGTGGAAAGAGATCATACCTTTGATGATAAAAACCCTCATAGGTTTGCAAGTTTCCATACGATTATTATGTTGCATATATTTTTGGAAATAAAGATATCGTAACTATTGTCTGAAATGAAAAAATGCATCCAACTCGCCTTGGTTTTTATGTTATCCTGTCTTAAATTCAAAATTCACGACATTTTGTATTTCATTTAGTATGAAGTATCTGTAATTGAAATAAGATAACCTACTGATTGAATTCTCTTCTGCCAGACAAATAGTACTAAATCCATTTGTTTGACTAACGTGCACCAGTTATGTAATTTTTACTGTTACTACGGTAGTACTAAACATGTACAATGTATTATGTACATGTATTATTATGTATTCTGTGCTGTTACCTAAATAGTACCTATCTACGACGTACTATTTGACGTTTTGCATAACTTTATCTTACTTAGCTTCAAGATAAGTTAGTAGTAAGATAACTAGTTAAGAATATTTTTTTAAAATGAACAATCAATGCAATAATTGCATTAACTGATGACCTTTATAATGTTTAGCATTGTAAAGGAACTCGACGCGGTCACGATTGATGACACTGTGTGCTCAATATTTATGGAATCAAGATTGATCAGCTTGTGATATTCACGTTTATTTACAACTAGCTTTTGCCTGTGGGTTCGAATGCGTTTTTCTGATAAAAAAAACTATAGTTTATTTTAGGTTACGATCTATGTCTGTCTACATGTATCCAACCTTCAGCCCAATTATTTTTTGCGTGAGGCTGAACAAACATCCATAGATATTTATTTAAATAATATAAGGTATGTATGAAAATTTTCTCTTTTTATATTGCTTCAGTGATGTGAAGGGTATAACATATGAAATGACCGTTTTTTACTCAAATTAATTTTGCACTTATGGACGTAATTTTAATTCAAGTTTTATATATTAGTAGTTAGTTGTTAAATAAATAAATAAATGAAATAAAGCATAATACTTTTCTCGGCAGAAAAAGCGTTTATAAATATCATGTAAATACAGGTATCACTAACCCGAAAATATGTTTGCGCCTGGCACCATTATGATAGCAAACTTTACTAGTTGCTGGTTTCTTTCATCTGAAGATTCTACGTGACATTTCTGCGATGATACCTTTGTCATTCAAAGTAATTCAATTTGTAAGTAATGTATGTCAGACTTGATGTCAGACGAAAAATAAATGGTTCACTGATTAATAAAAGTGGTCAAAATGGAACATCCTTTACTAGGTATACCTCTTAATTAACGTAAAATAACAAAGCAAATATTAGAATATGGTAATTATTAATTCAATAAAATTTTTATAGCTCATAATATTTTCGAATTGTTAAATACGGCTACTTTATTAAAATAAAATATTTTAATAGTAAAAAACTTTTTGTGTCGTACCAGCAACGGTGCAAAATACTTCTATTTTTCGATTTGCTGGGCGTGGTAATTTAGCATCTATGAATGTTTACAAGTTTTACCTAGTTCAAAACTATCAAACAGCTGCTCAACAATACTCAACTCAGTATTAGTAAAGAAAATCACAATTAAATAACCAAATTAGGCCCAACTATTATTAACAATTGAAAAAATTTAGCTAACTGCAGACTGTTGCAAACAAACTATAGGTAGCTCAATTGATCCAAATAAATACCAGTTTTAAGTGTACCAAAAAGATGCTGGCTGCATTGCCTAATCAGAATTATTTTATGACTCAATGTGGTACGGGAGACATCAACACACATCGCTATAACAATGTTCCATTTAAAGATCCATCCCGCACGTGAGAATGTGCATAATTTGACACTTTGAATCATCATCATCATCATCATCATCATCAGCCTATGTTAGTCCACTGCTTGGACATAGGCCTCCCCTAATGAGCGCCCTGTCTTCGGCTTGTCGCATCCAGCATCTGCCAGCAGTCTTTCGCAGATCGTCATCCCACCTGGCAGGAGGGCGTCCTACACTACGTTTACCGAGTCGCGGTCTCCACTCAAGAACACGTTTACCCTAGCGGTTATCGGTTCTTCGCGAAATATGGCCGGCCCACTGCCACTTCAGTTTGCTAATTCTCTGAGCTATGTCGATGACTTTGACCATTGGCTAGGGTAATTCATTTTACTTGAAAATCATTCATCTAATCTCATTCGTACATAAGCTTTAATTAAATTTTGTTGGGAAATGGCAATCATCTATTTCATATGATCGGTGACATGTGCAAAGGCCACGAAATAGTAAGAAATTAAAGTTTTTATTTCTCACAAAACAAAAACATACAATTTTGTGCACTCATCATTATAAAGTTACAGAATACAAACATCATTCAAATAATATATAAAAATCAAAAATGCACACAAAATGTACTGCATCTCTAAAAGATATGATAGTTTCTTTTAACAAACAACTTGTAAAATACGGCGAGAATTTGATTAGTCAATAAAAATTACTTTCACACGGATTTTTACATTGGTCGTAAGGATGGAGACTAATAATTGCGACACATACCATACATACATACATTGTGATATACATATAAGTAGCTACCTTATGAAAGCGCGTCAAGATCGATTATGTTTAAATCATTTACAACAACAACAGCCTACATATATTAGTCCACTGCTGGACGTAGGCCTCCCCTTATGAGCGCCATAGATGGCATTATTTATCATTTGGGGGTTTTTGCCCATAATCCCCACGCTGGGCATGCGGGTTGGGGATCGCAGTTCGATGGAGTTGTTCTACAGAGGACGCTGCTGCCCGCCCCCCTTAGTCGCCTCTTACGACACCCACGGGAAGAGTTGGGGTGGTGAAATTCTATGCCGGCACCACACGGCCTAAATCATTTACTCAGGTAAATTACCAAATCCTAGAAAAAAATATAGGTATAAAATTAATTAGACTCAGTTGTATATATGTACCTAATCGCTAATAGGTAAAATGTCGATATTGGCAATATTACAACCGTGGACCATCTCTCTAGTTAACGAACGGCTATAAAATCACTAAACACTTAACCACAGGAAGATTTATATGCATGAGGCTATAACCATATTACAGGAAACTACTCTTTCGTCACGTAGAAATTTTGGAATCCATAGAATGTGTACGATTTATACACTTATTCAAAACTTTGTTACAAAATATATTTTGTATGAAACCTTGCTATTGTTAATAAAATCTTAACCGGGCGAGAGACGTTTGTTTCCATTATTTTTCACTCGTGCCTCAAACATTATAAAAGGGCGAAAACTGAACCAAACCAAACTTTAGAGTAAACAAAAGTATAACGGGATATTTACTCTCTCGAGACTCCAGGCAATATGTTTTTTTTAACATATTTATTAGACTAAGTTAGTTTCCATTTTGACGACGCAGGAGGTGAAAGGGTTTGGGAAAAATATTTGAAGAATAGCTAGCATATCTTGCAGGTGTTCTGTGTTTATTTTAATGTATTATACAAGTACCTTTCTATGTAATTTAATATGTTTAGTACGAGTTTACCCACAACAAAATTTCTACATACTTTGGGGATTGCTGTGTGCTTTGCCCAGCTATACCTAGGAATGTATTGATTTTAAGACGGTCGACATGTTGTCGTAAGTATATACCTAACCTATACCTAACAGTACGTCGTAAAGAGCACAAAGGAAATGCGAAGGTTACATTTACAGCTTCATTACACTACGCATATTCTGTGAAGCGGCGTGTGCTCATTGGTATTTAACGTGATTTACGAAACTTGTATATAATGTAGATTTATATAGGTATACTTATTGAGTTTGCACCACAGAGTAGCAAATTGTTTGCATAACGAGTAGAAATTATGTTCTTGTAGCTGTAGCGTTTTCAAATCTAATCACGAGTTAAGATGATAATGACATTATTGATGGCACAAAAACCTTTCATAAACTCTCTTTTTTCCTGACTGCGCAAGAAAGAGGTTTATGTTTTAGTCCTTATTTACTCGTTCAATTTACTTAAATACAATTCATACATATATGTGTTTTTTATAGACCTTTTTGAAAGATTCTAAATGATTCAGTTTTAATTTTGTCTATTAATTTATAGACAAGAAAGCAATTATTATTTTATGATTTTTAAACTAAAGCGATCTGAACACATTATTTTAAATATTAACGTTATGGAGTATATAATATTAAGTAAATTAGCACGGTGTATACCCATGAATATTCATAATAATATTATTTTATGATCTTAGTAGTTTAACGAGCTTTTTGTTCTTATGTTTCCATTGCCAAGTTTTAACCTTTATGAAATTTGCGATTGTTATTCATATGACTAGGTATTGAAACAACTTGCTTTAAAATTTAGAAATAACTTACAAATTATATTTTTGGGGCTAAACATGTCTTACTGTGTCCAAGAGTCCTGTAAGGTCTAAAGGAAATAAAGCACTTTGATTTTGATTTTGATTTTACTGCCCTACCAATTAAACTCAAGTACTCGTACCAATCACACTCATTATGAATTTGTAAGTTTGGATGGGCATGGAGACGATTCCGCTTGCTATTGATTTGGATAAGTTGAGTCTCTCGAAGCAAACAAAAGAACAATTTATGTAAATTTACTTGTGCCTTTTCAAGACATCTAGTGCTTACCATGGTTTTAGGTCTGGTAGATATTTGGTAGGAAAATAATGTATTATTATTATTTATTATTAACTCAGTTATTTCAGATTAAATCCGTAGAATATTTAAAAATAATTACTTAATGTTTCTAGGTCCCACTTTATTTGTGGCCAAATGATGCTATGAGATAGTTATTTATTAATTGAATATACCAAGTAATGTTTTTCTATTGGTAGTAATACCATTCAATATTTTTAAAATAAACTGTGGAGGTAGTAAATTAAAACAACATCGTATTTTTTATATTTACTTACAAAAATTAAGCAAGTTACGTATAAAAGTACAAATTACATCCTCATGGCACATGAATTTAGATACAGTGATACCTTTAACATGCTGAGTACAAGCATTGATTGAGATCTAATAACAACTGTCCCTGATCTAAACTTTCCAAAGGAATAAAAACATTTAACTGGGGGCGACCGAGTTGGATTATTTACATGGTCAGAGTATTCCAGTTATCGCTCAGAAGGGGTAAGTCACAACATCGCTCAACAAACTTAGACGATTTGTCGTAGCTTATAAGGTCCAATTTCACTGTTTGGTTCCAAGAACTAAGTTCAGTTGATCAACAAAACTAAGATCGGCTAGATCGAGTTCAAATTCGTAATACCTATTCTGTGACATGATTTCTCGGCTTAGCGCTTGAAACGGGTCAAATTTTTGTTGGTGAATTGCGCTGAAAACGTTCAATGCGCTAAACTGAACTTATCTTATTTTGAACGTGTTTAATTCCAACGTGAACGCGTTCAATTTAAACATTGATTTTGAACCTCGAACGTGAAAAGTTTTATTGAGCGTTTTCATGACTTTACCCTTAGAGCAAAGAGAGTTCATTTATGAAATTATTTCTGTCCTAGAGAGGTTTTCGGTTGGTATCCGTTGGGTCCCGCTGTGAAGGTGACGGTGTAGTGCTTGCCATCAGGTGCTACGTAGGAGTACTGGCCGGTGACGGTCAGAGCAGCATTCTCAGATTGAGGATTGTCAATTTTGCCTTCTTCTTGTCTGGATGTGCCATCACTCGTCTCGTACCTGAAGGGAATTTATCAAGTTAATGCTTTCACTGTTCAGGCGTCATGCTATTTTTCCAGGGATCCGCAGAGGGGTCATGAACGTTTTGGCTATGAATGTTTTAATACACTCATAAATTTTTATGGATTTTCAATAGCACTAGTATTTACAATTGAGCTAACTGCAGACTGTTGTAAGCAATCTGCGGTATTTTCCATAGGCATGGCCAGGTTGTGTTGTGAATACACTGTGCTATTCATGCACAGTAAATTATAGTTAACACTTCCCTAGTTATAGCACTAAAACAAATATTATGCTTTGAAAATCTATGAACAAGTTAATGCAATGTTATTGTAACCATGTTTTGCATACACTTGTCCATGGTTATTAAAGATAATAAAATAAACGCGGAGTTAAAGCACTATAAAAAAGAAGGTTAAAATAACAATTGAGCAAATCAATCATAGTAATTATATTATTTTAAAACTCCTTGAAAGATTGTGAGCCAGCGAAGTCGAGTGTAACTTGACCTATGACCCTATAATGAAATAGAGGCTGTGTACCCAGCTTAGCTAAGTGCTTTACTAAAGTTGGCGTCTAAACCTATTCAATTATACATTATTATACGTCTTTTAATTATTACTTTTAAATATTATAAATATTTGCATAACAGATATATTATAAAAAGCTTTTTAGCTCACTGATTATTTATATTGTGCGATCAATTCTACACAGTAAAACAATTAATTGTATTACATTTTATCTAACGATTCTAATCTTTATCAACAATAAGTCAAATTAATTCTCACAAATTAAGGTCAATGTCAACAACTCTCACTACTTAGTTTTATCATTAGTCTTAGATTTAGTTTCAAGAGATTTACTAATATTCTTTTAATGGGGGAAGACCTTCGTTTGACTACAGTATAAATGACTTTTAAGTTGGGCAACAAAAGATCATTATTAAAAAGCTTATCATTCATCGAGCTCTCATACGGTATTTCTAAATAATTGTAATCATGTCATAGAAAGATGAAGCAGTTGGACAATGATTCTTACGCAAAGCTATATCCATCGGTTTCCACGTTGCTGTCAAACTTCAAGATCTGCACATCTTGAGGGTTTTGCTGCTGTTGTGCCGAGCTGATTGCAGCTACTGCGCAGAAGGCCAACACCTGGACAGAAGAAAGAGTTTCATTAGAATGTCACTGATATACTGTGATCATAATTATCTGCATGAAATTTGACTTGTCAATGTGCTTATTTTGTAAACCTAAAGAAATAAAGTTATTGAATCTGAATCTGACTATGGTCTCTCGGAATAAATTAAATTAATTCAACTACTAAACAAGTAGACTTTCAAACGACAAAGATTACAAATACGTGAATACACAATACGTGCTTAAAATCTCCGTTTAAAAATAAGTATCTGCTATTCAGCTTTCAGAGTTAATTTAATTTTCCCGCAATTTATGGGGGATAAATATTGGGAAAGGCTTCTCCCGAAGCTTCTCGAGCTAATCTCTGCCTGAGTCCAAAAAAAAAGATTTAACAAAGAAAGTTCACAAGATACTGCACTAAGTGACTTAACGCTATGACGACAGAGCTGTAAACCTATAAACAGGAACATTGCGGTTACTGGTTGACCTCAGGGTTCAATCTAAGAGACATCTGCCTTTACCCATTGTTACAAGACCTTACGAAAACATATAAGTAAATTTTTAAACGCTGGCGTGATCTCCTTTTGTCTTAAGTGTACTGGAACCTAGATTTGGGTGCTTATTTTAATTTCTCCAATATACGCTTAGCTTTTTCGAATAATTAATTAACGCAAGTTTGTACTAATGGCGTGAATTAGAGTATTTATTGTATACGAATTAGCTGAAACGTAACACAATTTTGTATTGGAGAATTAAATTAAGATCCCAGTACATCAGCGTGAAAAATTGCAAAACAAAAGACAATTGCGTCATCTTTTATAAATTGTCTATCCCACACACTTTCGCAAGAAAACTATGATCACGATAAAACTACGTCCTTGCTGAAAACTAATGAGTATTAAAAATATTAAAATATACTCACGTATTTTAGCATGGTGCTTAGTTCGCGTTTAACTAACGAATGAGTATGTAATGTATTTTCGTTCGTTTTATATCCAGAGAAGTGCATTTACTGTCTGACATCACTGAGGATGGGTGCCCCCGCGGCGTTGAGACCTCAACATTTTTTGTCACCTGTGTGGTCACACATCAAAACATTGAATAGCCCAATCAATTGTCAGTAGTTGAGAAATAATTTTTGACGGAATGGTATATCTATGTGGTTCTTATAGATGTTACTGCTTAACTCTGTTGAATAAGACGAAGTACATCAACTTACATAATTTGATATTGAAGTTTTCCATAAAATTTTGTTGCAAATGCTTTAGTACTAATAGGTAGTTAATATCTAGTCGCTTACATGCAGCCTTTCAGTTATAATTCTATTGGAAGTTAGTAAATATCTATATGTGACAAATTTTATGCTACCTACAATCTTTGTTGTGCTAAAAGTGCTAAAATGTTTAGAACTTAACCAAACATCTTGCAAGTTCTAGCTTGCACACTTCTGTTCGTAGTTATTTCAGCATATTGAGATAATTTATCTTATCTTCTTATATAACTTTGGAGAAATTATGGTTTTCGGTAATGTAATAGATGTTGCCTATAGCATTGATTTTCAGGACTTTTTTTTTTAAATAAGTTATGTACTCTCCACGGAGATATGAAGATATTTGCTATGCTACGACAGGGGAACAATTCTGCTAAGCAATTAGTTTAGCAGAATAGTTTACTATGACAATGGTATCGTGACAGAATGAAGCATTTTGGTATTCTACATGAGGTGAAAAAAAATACAGATGGAGACACGTTAAATATTAATAGTCAAGGTTGAAACTTCTCCGTGTAAATAATATATAACATCACACACAATATCTAAACTTTCTTTCATCTAAGGGCATCTTTTTCACTCCTTGTCCTTTACTCTGTAAGTACTTTTGTTATTGCTAAAATATATAATTATTGTCAAAATAAATTTATATAAATACTATATAGTGTAACCTTTAGTATTCATGTGCTGAAGTTTTCTGAAATTAGTGTTATTATCTAGAGGTAGTTTAGTTGTTATAGCATGCGTTTTTGTTTTTCGTTCTATTATATGTGGTCGGCAGGTAGATAATGACATCGGTATTATGCCCACCTTTTGTATGCTTTTATATGTGTAATAAAGTGTTTAGAAAATAATTAAGGGCAACGCGAAGATTCTACGTATATATTAATGTAGCAATATAGAAAGGAAAAAACTACATATATTTATATAAGTAAAGGTATATTGGTAAAATATATTCTTATAAGTAAAGGAATAAGAAAGTATATACCTATATCAAAGAAAACTCTTGTGTCTGAGCATAACAATAACGCACACGATTTTATTAGAACGAAAAGATAATATTATTTAGGTAGAACAGGCCGTGGGTGATGATCAGTGCAGTGTTCCTGCGCTGTTTACTCGTATCAAAGAATGGTGCATGCTCAGCTCACTGTTGCGAGCTAGTCCTTGCCTTTAGATTATGTTAATATAAAGGCAAGGACTAGCAGCTGCCCCTGTTGACTTTGGCTGTATACACACAGGCCTGCCACAAGATGAACCAATATAATTCAAATGAGTTACACATAAAAATGATCTAAATACTGTACAATTAACCCAGCATCATATAACCCGAAACAATAGCCAAACATTGCAGAGCTATTAGGTGCTACCATCTAAAGCTTCACTATTCTTTTCGCTAACATTCATTAGTTTTACAATATTTTTTATAAAATTTTCTATTTCATAAATATTTATAAACATTTTGTGTCAATATTGTTTTATTACGATGGTATGCTCAAGGTCTTTAGAGTAATTATTTTCTATCATTAAGAAAATATAATAAGAATCTGCAAGAGTACGTCAAGCTGTGTATTCCCTCGTGTAGTCGACAAGGTCGCGAGTTACAGTGCCACAAACTTATGAGGTGTCTTTGCAAGTGGTAATAAAGCGGAACGTCGTGATTGCTATAGCCCCTTTTTAATGGACAATTGAATGATCCATTACGAAGTATCCAAATAACGACTAAACGACATAAACAATTACAAAAAACAAAGCAAAAGAAGACAAGATGGCTGTTTGTTTAAGATATTTTTTGAGTGTCAGAGCACATTCAAATATCAAATGTATTTATTTCTTATAGACCTTACAGGACTCTATGATACGTAGCGATCACATAGCACACATAGCACATAGGTCATTCACTTATAGTAACATTCACATAGTGTTCTGTTTTACATGCCTGCTAAATCGTATATGTCATTGTATTAGCGATGGCGTATGCCGTCGTAGGAGTAAATTGAAACACAAGACTGTATTCCAGATCCAGTAGAACAAAGAAACCGATGATATTCTGGCGACCCTGACATCTAGACCTCTACACACACACACACACACACACACACACACACACACACACACACACACACACACACACACACACGCGCGCAAACTTGCATACTTTAGCTGTCTATAGCCCTTAAATCTTCTAACGTAGTTTTAGTTATTTTTGGTCTAAAATTTAGTTTATTCTTCTCATCTTTCTCACTGAGGCACAATTTCATTCGTCTAATTTAACAAAATCTGTTGAGAGGGCACAGGCACATCATTCGAGAGCTTACACTCTTGTTGCACTGGACATTTGTTTACTTTGTTTTGATAATTTAATTAGTAGGCAATGTACCGACATAGGCCTCGTTGATAATGTCAAATTCATTTACAAGTTGTAGCGAGAAGTTAAACGGTATTCGATTTACGCCAGTTCTATGCATGTGCATCCTTTTGAATAATAATAGACCTAATAATATAACCCTGAGCTATATGTATGAAATTAGAAATATGTACCTCATGTAGAATCGAAGTCGATAAATCAACGACTAGACGTTGATTTATCCAAAATGAAGCACAGCATCATTTTGCAATTACAAAATGAAGCACAGCATCATTTTGCCCCAAACTAAGCAGAGCCTGTAAATATAAATAAATAATGCTGGACAATCCACACAGCATCACCTAGCCCCAAGCTGAGCAGAGCTTGTGTTATCAGTGCTAGATGACTAATATACATAATACAATAAATTAAATAGATGGATATTTGTTTTTATTATATTTAGAAAACGACCAGAACACCCTGAACAAATATCTGCAGATCGTACAAATATTGGTCCGAGGCGTGAATCCACAACCTACTTACTAAGCAAGTATACCATGCACAGAGGTTGAAAACAAAAAATAAAACTATATAAATGTGGTCCACCCCGGCTTCGCACGGGTATTTATAAAAAAAAACAACCCGTTGTGTTACAATATTGAAGTATTCAAACGGATACCTAACTTTTTGCCTACGTTTATCAGGGATGTGTGCAGTGTGTTTTTCAAATCGGTGTAGTACTTTCAGAGCCTATTCAATTCAAACAAACAAACCATCTTTCTTCTCTATAATATAAGTACAGAAGTATAGATAAAATACGTTACCGTACGTAAAAATTTCCATAGATATTAAATTCAAAATACATTCAGTCGTCCAAAGTCTAATCTTTCAAGACTTATTTTTAAATCACATCTATTAAATGTCTGTTACATCAACACGAATCCTATAGTTCGCTTGTATTTTGCGTAAAGGTTATTATGTTTTCATGGTCATAGGAAAAATACCAAAATAATCCACTCATCTGCTAACGACACTTAAAACCTTCAATTTAACCATACATTCATAACTGGCGTTGATTCAAACGAACAAAGAATTGTGAAAAAATGCTAGACAAGCCACACATCTAGTCCCGACAAAGTAGAGCTGTTTTATTATTTAAAGAACACTCTTACTATTTATGTTTATAAACTACATAAAAAGAAAGGCAAAGTCGGGATAGTCGCCTCAGTCGTGGTAATTGTCCCACTGCAAAAAACATCATCCTAAAATTTTAATTTTTTTTCGTTTATCTTTAGCTTAGTTTCTAGACTAGGTATGTATTTTAAAACTTAATCGCGATTTTCGGCATTTGGATTTTTTGGCAGTGTGGTACAAATCCCTCTTGAGGCATCGAAATTACGATAAATGTTTGTAAAAGAATTACGTTGTTAGTTTATTTAAATAAATTACACTACACCTTATTTTTATAGTAATTAAGGTATGTTATAAAATATGACATGTCTAGGTGGCAAAAAAAAAAATTAAATCGGAATCTTCTCTGATTCTTATAATTGTATAAATATAGGAATAGCCACATTTCCAGGTTTTTTTTAAATATTTTTTTATTATTTTCGTGAGCAAAGCAACGGGCCGAAAATATATATTTTTATTTAAAACTATGTCACAGTGACAAGCAGTGACACATCGGTTATTACATTCTTACATAACAATGCAGCTTGTTTTAATATTTGTTTCATCGCAAAAATCTTATAGGACGTGAAGGCCGGCAGCGCAGACGAGCAACAGAACAATTGTCTGGCAACCGGATCGTACTCAAGGTCACGCCACTTTTCTGTTTCATATCGATTGAAAATCTGGTCGGCACTTATCATTGTCACATAAAAAAAATCATTCGACTTATTCCTATTCTAGTAGAATAATTAAAAAGTCGATCGATGGAATATATGGATTAGTTTACTAACAGTCGTACGCTAAATCAAATCTCTTGTCGGAAAGCTTGATTTCTCTGATAAGATAATTTGCCAAAAAGCTTTTTCACTTGCAGATTTGACATTGACAAAAGATTTCATCATTGATAAGTTAGTAATAGAAATGATCAGAGTACGAACAACTGGATTTTATAAATTTAGGTTTTCTTTATTATCAGAACAAAGAATGAAATGTCAGATTTGATTCGAATCATTCACGATCCTCTTATACATCATAAATAATACATATCCTGCCGTAGATACTGCGGCTGTTGCTGCCCGGGTATCACCAAAGATACACTTTTCTAACAAATTTTACCTTCCATTGTTTAAGGTAGACCTGAGAAGTTCGTAGCATAGCGTTACTATTTGTTAGCTATTTTAAAACCCGAGCATAACGGGACTTGTGCAAAACGGAACTAATCCTCCATACCTACATGCTGCACAAAGATTTGCTAAATTCTAGAACCATTTGGGCCCATCACAAAATGCGACGTCTCAAGTGCTGTTTGCCACTTTGTACACTTTTGTCGTAGTTCTCTTCTGATAATCATGAAACAATTGCGTAAAATCGATTTATCGGGTGAACAGACTTGAAAGAACACGCATCTATTCGAGTCGGTGTTTAGAAGGCCCAAATAAGTATACTCGGACGTTTTGCGGAAGACTGTGTCTCGTTTGTTTCGACAAGACTTGGTAATATAAGCTTTAAGTCATTGAGCTTCTCATGTTATTCAATGAGTTTTGTGATTATTTACGATCAATAAAATTGAAATAAATTAATAACACTTCAAAATAAATCTTTATATAATTAAATCATTGTCATATAATAATAAATATAAAATATAAATATGTTTAATAAGGACAGCACAAAAATAATAAGCTTACACCATCATCGATGGCACTAGAGCGGTTGCAGTGGAGTAGATGGATGTAGGCGGCTGAAGGGGCCTACTTCAATTCTCCTCATCAATTTCATGTTTCAATAATGGTCAATTGGTAATACACCGAATTAGAGCACCAATTTGCACAAAATACTAACAAAACATTCGATTGCGTATTTCAGAAAAATTTAAAAGGCCTCCGCGATTTACGGCACCTTGGTATGGGGAAGGCATATGTCCAGAAGTGAACGTGTAGAATGGTTAATAAATGATAATCATTATCTATTTAGCCAGAAGACATTATCTGTTTGACGAAGGCATCTCTTCCATTCCGTGATTTTTCCAGACTACACTAAGCCATAAAAACTATCCTTCTTTGACGAAATCATCACAAAACGTTGAAACTTTCAACACAAAATATGTTCGTAGTTTACCCGCATTCAAAATGGATACGCTACGCGTCTTTGCAGGAGTAAAATAATACAAATGACTTACCTGAAACTCCAGGAGGGCCACGGCTGCTCTCCAACAAAGTAGGTTAAGTGATGCAGTGGGCCTCGACAGACATGTCAAAGCAAATAATTTACACAATTCACAAATCCCCGTAACGTTTCGTGGATCACCTTAAATAAACTGTTTACATGATTGTGATTAACACCTCGTCCAATGAAACTTCGAAACGCATTGTAAACAGTTTTGAAAAGATATTTATAGCCTTAGTTTGAACCTCCTGAGCATAGACACTCAGGACTCGTCTTGCAACTAACACAACATTCCCGCCTCTGAAAATGATTAAAATCGTAAGTTGTATTTTTATTTTTAACTAACCGAAAAGTTTAGTTTAAACGGTGAAACTGGACCTTTTTTGGGGTTATCGTGGAATAAAGGTGCAAATCGTTATGCTTAAGTGTAATGTCACAAACAATTTGGTTTGTTAATGTGTTGTGCGTTGTGCTGAAATAGTTAACCTAACCTAACTCAACCGAAGTAATTGTATGAAACCGATGCTTCTAACGCACCACAACATATCATACCACAATTTGTGGCTCTACATATTTCTTGGTACTACTAAAACGTAGAGTGGTCTTTGATGTCCAACGTAACCCATCATTTTGTATAAAAAGTCTTTGTTTTATATTTATAACGATGAGTTTAATGATCTCTAAACAAACTCATGGTTCACTTATGAGATAAGAAACAACTTAATCTAAGTTTTACAATGTTTAAACTAACCTCTGGTGTTTAAAAATAAATTATAACCGAATATTATCTATGACTTATTAATATTATGTATTAATATTGTATTACCCGTTGATAACGATGTGTGACTCGAGAGCTGGTGACTATCTGTCTTGGTGCATCAGCATTACCATACAAATAGGCAATGGAGCCAGCGTTTTGCGGACACTTCCGACTGGCATTGATAAGGATCTGTTGAGCTACACCTAGATTTTTGCATCAGTCTTCAGTTAGCTCAATTTTATCAACTGTAAACACTATGTAGTTCAAGTTTTTTCTCTCATTTAATTGATATTTCTATTTGATAACACTCAGGATATTAACTAGGTAGACTCAAGTGAGCTAGAGATTCTTCATGATTTTAAATATCATCATCAGCCTATAATAGTCCAAGGCTGGACATAGGCCTCCTAATGAGCGCCATAGATGGCATTATTTATCTTATAAAGTTTTTTTCGTTTTTATTTAGTTTCTAATATCGTTTAATTTAATTCCAGAGCATCTTCGTCTGTCTGGCTGTATCTTTAGTGCTGGCCCAGGAGCCGCAGAAACCTACTGAACCTGCAGTTACCATTGTCAAGCAGTCTGATGAAGTAAATCCCACTGGATATAACTTTGAGTGAGTACAAAATCACTTCCATTTTTCTGTAACTTAGGTTTTATCATACATGGATTGCATCTAAACAAAGGTTCTGGAAAATTTTCTGAACTCCTATTATAATTAAGGAAGAAATAAGAAGTTCGTAGCATGGCGGCACTATTTGTTAGGTATAAAGAGGAAATTGAGAAATTGAGATTGTTTGTTTCGATTGAATGGGCGCCGAAAGCACCACTTTAAAAATTATTTCACCATAAGAATCCTACATCTTCTGTATTTGTGTTTTCTGAATTAAAGTATGATTAATTGTTCCAGATTTGAACTGAGCGACGGCACATCCAGACAGGAGCAAGGCGATTACAAGAATGACACAGAACAGGAAGGCCTATCTGTGAGAGGCAGCTACAAGTACGTCGGTCCAGATGGCCAGCACATTGCCGTCACCTACCTTGCTGACAAAAACGGGTACCAACCTAAAGTAGAAGATGATTCCAGCACAAAAAAACCTGAGCAATAATAAAAAAAAAGAAATCACGATGATTCTCGACCCTACTGCTATAACCAAATACTGTTTCGTTTTTCTATGTTGATAGTACTATAAAAATATAACTCTAGTCGTAATTCAATTGAATAATCACTGCCAAATAAAGGCTTGGTACCAAGTTTGATTTTTTTTATTTGTATAAAGGACACCCTCCTGCCAGGTGGGATGATGATTTGCGATAAACTGCTGGCAGATTCTGGATACGATAAGCTGAAGACAGGGTTCTATGGCGCTCATTAGGGGAAGTCTATGTCCAGCTGTGGTCTAACATGAGCTAATTTTGATGATGATGATTTTAATGAAATGAAGGTTTTGTGGTAACACAACCAGTCTATCGTATTCTTAAGTGTCTATAATAAGAAAACAAAATTAAACAGAATGAGCAAATATTTATTTCTCAATAAAATAGCCGAGGAAAATATTGGAAAGCGCGTTTATGTCTTTTGTACTGTGTGGCGTCAGGAACATTTGGGCGAGCTGTTTGCTATTTTTTACGGCGGATATGAATTCATAGGGACATTTTGAAAGAACACAAAATTTTTATAGGTGTCAAAACTGCAGTGAAAAAATATATAGAGGTTCACTGATAATAAAAGTACTAATTAATATACATATAACATCTAAATACATGCTTGTTAATTAGCTCATTCAATGCCTTGTTAATTTATGTTTAAGTTAAAACATGGTAGCTTTAACCTTATACAAGGCGTCTCAGAGCTGTAGTGAAATAACTATACATTTAAACTCACCACACAACAACACGTTTCTACATATAAAATATATAATAATTATTACAATGCTTCTTTAAATCCATGATTTTATCTATAGTCTAACCTAAAACCTAACACAGTTTTTATAACTTAAACAGGAAGACGACGAAGAAAAAAGAAAATAAAATTATTTGAAACCTAGTAACACCCATACACAAATAAATACAGTAACTCAGGTACAAAAAAATAAATAAATCAGGGCACATTTCTAAAAACAAAAGGCAGAACTCCTCAGAACTTAGTCCTTTGTTATTTTTGGTTCTTAAAATAAATGGTTAATTTTAATTCTTTCATTTCACTGCAGATCTATTCAGACGCCTCAACGAATACTAAGCCTATGCTGAATACAATACGGCTGAATAAAATAATGAAAGAAGTATAACCGCTACACACATTCTCGTTAATTTTAGTTTGAGAGTTTTATCAGACGTCTCAAAACTGCAGTAAAATTTAAAGGGGTTAAGTGTGAAAAATTAATGTAAATCATATCCTTATTGAATTGTCTATAATTGCTAAAACATGGTAGTTTTAAGCTTTTATCAGGCGCCTGATGTAAAATTGAATGATACCTTTAAAGATTGCCATTAAAGTATTTTGTAGCAATATATTTTATGGTAGGTACTATTTAAATTAGACAGAAATGAAACACCAATAGCTTATTAAAGTTTTATTATGAATCGTTTAACTTTGTCAGTCATAAAAACATTTAATTATGGATAAAACCTTTATTAAAAAAACCTTTATTAAAAAATTACAATTATATAACCAAATTAGAACCAGTATTTACAATTGAAACAATTGAGCAAAGTGTAGACTGTTGCAAAAAAATTACATGTAACTCAACTGATGCATATCAATACCAGTTTGAAGTGCATCCAAGATGCTGGCTGCATTGCCTCGATGTATAACAATACTGATGCGCTGCGCGAGATACTGATCAGCTCTCGGGTCACACGTTGTTTCAACCAGACGTCAGATAATTTTTTGAAAACCCGGAGTGCCTTGGTATCTTACGGACCTAGGGTAATTGGTTTGTACTACACCTTAATCACTTTTTTACACCGTCTGAAAAGCATCATGCATTTTAGTAGTATTGCTTAATAATATTTAAATCGATTTTTAAAAGGTATAAATCATAACATGAACATCTTTTCACTATAAAATCAACTTATCAGTTTTGGTAAAAAATAAAAATCATGGCATTATTTTTTATAGATTTTATGCAAAAAACGATTTCGTTTTGTTTGCTCTCCGTATTTCAGATAATAACGTAAAATATTAAGATCGTTGAACTCATTTATGATTACACATCTTTGTGTTTGTTTCAAATTAAAACCCAATTTTTTCCCTGAAATTAAAAAAGAAGTGTTATAAAATGTTTAAAGAGAGCTCAAAATTGGGAAGTGAGAAATAAGTTATACTTTCATTTTGTTTAGGTACGTAAGTAAGTTCATTTCAGTTTTTGGTTTCCTTGGGAAATCCCTAATCATATTTATAGTTTATTTTATGATAAAGAATTCCTATGTAAAGTATTTGTAATATTATTATTATTATATTCCTAATGAACACTTTAACTTACCCAGAAAACTGAAAATGTAATGAGAAAATACCCTCCTTCCACTTAGATCCACAGTCTTGATCCACATATAGATCCGAGGATACTTTTTTTTCCTCTTTAATCCACTGGTGGATCATATCGGAAACGGAAGAATTTCAACGTTATAATTTTTTCTCTCGTCGATTTTCAAGTACCTTTTGTTTTCAATTTATCTTCCACAGTGTGACAATTCTTTTGTGATCCCAAAATTTATATGAATTTTAAGTCATTTAACGGCATGCTAACAAATCGTGACTTAAAAATATAGGTGATTGTAAATAAGTGAAATGTCACGCGTATGCGCAACCAATAGATGTCTTTTTCACGAACTTATGAATCGTCTAAAATAACTAAGTAATCAACTTATTAGATTCTCCCTCAAGTCTTTCTTTTACAATACACCCACTATTATGATAAATTTGAGTGCATGTTATATTAGTGCACGTGATTCTCTCAAATATCTTTGAGAGACAAACCGACATACGGTCAAGCATGTTGATCCTCAAAATATATGTAACCTTACATAACACATGTCTTTGGCAAATAAAAATCTTTATCTTGATAGATATATTTATATTTACCATCCAGTCTTTAGAACTAAAATAATAAAATATTCCAGCAATATCTTATTTTACAAGTTAAAATTTCATCAGCTAAATTATACAGGGTGGAATTTTGTAATGCCACCCGGAGGGAAAGTACTCTTAATACTGTAGTTAGAAAATTGTACTCAAAGAAAACATTCCTTTAATTTTGAAAAGAAAGAAAACTGCATTCAAAGATTTTCGAAAATTCGCTTGCCACACCCTGGAATCGCACCGACTAAAATTTGTAAAAATTACACCCTGTACTTTAATTGCATAGATCGTTAGGGTCAACAATAAGGATGAAATCTTTCAAACAAACTTAATAAATTAAATGAAAGGAAAACCATGAAATCTTAAATTATTTTAATTATTCACAATAAAAAGTCAACTAACTAATTAGTTACTCGAAATGGGCTCCATTTTCTTGGATATACAAATTTATTCTTCTAACGAATACATTTCTAGTAACTTTTAATAACGTGTTGTGGTGAATATTATAAATCGTATTCTGAACTTCAACTCTCAACTCGTTTACATTCGCATAAGATTTCATGTAAATTAGATTTTTTACCCCACAAAAAAAATCTAAAGGGGTGAGATCTGGTGATCTCGCAGGCCATCTGATTGTGCCCTTGGTACCAATCCAGGTATTAAAATGGTTATTAATGTAGGCAGTAGTGATTCTGCTGTTATGGGCTGGAGCACCATCTTGCTGTAGAATTATTTGGTTTCGCTCTGCCTCGGGGAAACCATTTAACTAATTTCTTAAGAGATCCAGTATTTCAAGATACTTGACAGTGTTTAAATGACCTTCGTACACGTGGACTCTAAATATTAATTCGTCATTTTTAATGGATAAATGACGACAATGATAATTATTAATTACTGACACAAGTAAACAGATGGATCTTTAAGTTAAAGTGCTTAACTTGACCCATTCAGTTTATAATTTAAGATTTCATGGTGTTCCTTTCATTTAATTTATTAAGTTTGTTAGAGAGATTTCATCCTTATTATTGACCCTAACGATCTATGCAATTAAAGTACAGGGTGTAATTTTTACAAATTTTAGTCGGTTCAATTCCCGGGTGTGGCAAGCGAATTTTCGAAAATCTTTGAATGCAGTTTTCTTTCTTTTCAAAATTAAAGGAATGTTTTCTTTGAGTACAATTTTCTATCTACAGTATTAAGAGTACTTTCCCTCCAGGTGGCATTACAAAATTCCACCCTGTATATACTCCTATGCATTTGACCACGGATGTATCATAAAGGAAGGTCATACATAATTTGGTTGAGATAGTTTACTACATTAGATCCAATGTAGTGGTTTGTATTTTTGGACTCGAGTTCTTCATAAAGTTTCGAAGAGATGGTTTGCATTTCAATAAGTGTCAATAGATGGCATCATTTAGGTACGCTAACTATTATTGTCACCAAGTAGTTAAATTGCACAAGATATATTTAAAGTTAGCTTATGTTTGGATCGAGTGTGTGTAGGCATTGAGAAATAAGTAGGTTAGTTATGACGTAACCAAGGTGGGTCCATCTTGCCTTATTCGAAACGATGCTTTGTTTCATCGCTAGTCAAAGTTTATGTTTTCTGCATAATGCCATGCACATTTAAAATAGGAATTATGAACTAGGTAAACCACGGGATATAACTTTGCAGTACATTTACATGTCATGTTGTAAAGAGTTGTCACAAGAACCCTGTTTAACTTATTTCGCAATAGATGACAGGATCTTTTGTAAGAAACTAGAGGTGTCTTTAGAATTTGTGCATACATAGTTTTGATGCAAAGGTCAATGCATAAAAGCCCCAAATTTGCTTTTTTTAAATATCTCGTTGATAAACCGATGCCCAAAACCTAACGCACAATAAAATTTATCCATGCCTTCGAAATGATGTAAAGCCAAATACATTTCAGTTTCATGTAGTGTCTTTGGAAAACTTATCCCCTGCCCTTCTTTTGTTTTCTTACATATTGCTTACTAAAAACGAGAGTAGACTAAGCCTATAACCACCCAAAGGTGGGAAAAATCTCCCGGCAACGGAAGGCTCTATGTATCGGCAACCACAGCCAGCTAGAGCGCAAACAATTGGTTAAATAAAAATCGAAACAGTTTAAACGCATCTTTATAAATAAGTTTTTCTAAATTTAAACTCCTTATTGAGACGGCAGTATACGGATCGTTGGTTTAAATCCTTTATCGTCGGCGGTGTAGGAGACTTCGTATTGCAGACCATCGGCTCCTGTGTAGGTGTAAGAGCCTTCAATACCGATGCCTTGGTGATTGTCCACTGTGATCAGTTTGCCTTCTTCTTTGCGAGACACTCCGTCACTTGTTTTGAAGCTGTAACAAACGTATAATTTATTAAGTATTAGCTCCTACACAAATATTCGGACGCGTTTTTTTAGAATCAAACGTAGTTTTTAATGACATTACATTTTTCAGTTTTGGCTAAAAATCTTTACAACACCTAAACTAGGTTTGTAAGTTGAGCCGGCTATAATATTTTTAGGATGTAAAATTATTTATTTATAAAACTAGAGGTATTTAGTTTACAGAGATTCCACAGCCACCTTCTAGCTCTATGATCAGATCAGCTCCGGAAAAAGAGTCGGATATAACTTGTAATTTTGGTTATGTTCAGGAAAACTCCAGAAAGGTGAAGCTATATACAAGCGTGTAAAAGAAACTACCGTTAGGCAAACAAACGAAAGTAAAGTAACGAACTAATGATGTTCAGGTGTTACTGAAACTCTTCCAAATAATCTAGGTATAGGTATAGGGCTAGAACAAAACTGCATATGACACTCTATCTCTTATGATTTTGGTCATATACCATCTCAAAAAGTCACTCTGTATAGAGTGCTAGTAGAAAAAATTGTATAGCATAGTGATGTCATCCCAGAGAAATGACTTATCATATTACTTATTTCATAAAATATTGGAACGTTAGTATTTTATAAGGACATTTTTATGTGTTTAGGTGGATACAGATACAAAGAAGTGCTATTTATTAATGTCTTGGAATGTTAATGCGAAAACTGGTTGTTTTTTAAACTATATGAGTAAAGCGCAGTTTATTTATCTAATTTGTCTAAGCTTATCAAACTTACATAGGTTGCTTATTTAAGGCCGATTAATCATAAAAAATGAGTTTCTTATTTAAGTCCAAACAATAATTAGCATTATAGTTCACTGGTTTCTACCGGTGACTTTGTACGTGTTGATTATATTTTAAGGTTTAAACAAAAGGTACTCGATAATTACCCGATAGATTAATATTATTTGGTTTACGGGAACTACTTTTTGTGATTAAAAATATCCTATGGTTTATCTAGATCTATGTAAAAACGTAAAGTTTTAGCCCGATCAGTGTTTTTGGCGAGAAGTAACAAACATCCGTCCATAAACTCATGTATTTACAATGTTAGTGTAAAGTTTCATAATATGTTATAATCAAACAATACAAGCTAATAATAAATCACTTTGTTTTCGAACGTACTCGTACCAGCTTAAGAAAACATAATTATATCCGGAGTCACGTTGGCTTCTACATATTATTTGAACAACTAAATGCATAGTCACATGCAATTATTGGTAAACATGCTCGTCGCATTAGATTTCTGAGATCATTATTTGACGTAGACACATTTAACTCTACACTATAATTACAAAAGTGCTAAATGCTACTACAGATTGAGTTTGATAAATAATTATGTAGTATTTGATGAGTGAAAATACCCATTTTAAGGCATCGCTTGTGTTATTTTAATTTAGAAAACCAGTAACTTTGGTCTTGTATTTTAACAGGAGTCAAGATGTGAGGTAATTATTTTCCAAGAGAAAGCTCAAAATACGGGACATGGTCAGTAAAAGTGGTTAAAAATTTTAATATAATCTTGTAGGCATATCACAAGTGAAGTCTGCGAAGATAGCGCTCCCTGATTTATATTTATCATCGTTATGTCCATTTTTGGATGTTTAAATAAGGTCCATTGACCTGTTATGTATGTTTCAATGGTTTGAGCGCCGAATAAATAGCCGAAAAGTATTCACTATGTTAACACAATGTGTTTCATGTGGCTTTTACGAATCTTGGCAATTTATGAGTGGTTTATGTTTTTTCTTTTATATAGGATTCATTGACCCACTCTGATATAAAAAAATGCGTATTTTGTTTTCTATTGAACGTTGAAACAGAATGCGAATGGTTTTAGATAAGTCATAAGTGGTGTCTAAATTACCATATATGATCTACACTCATATAAAATATACTCACTCAAAGTTGTACCCATCTTGCGTGACAAAAACGTTGTTTGCTAAAACTTCCGCGACAGGCTTTGTGACTGGTTTGTCTTCCGCTAAAACAGCTGTTACAATCGTAACCAAGAAGAAAATTTTCTGAAAATTAAGTTACGTAAATAAATTCAAGGAAAGTATAAATAACATACTTCTCTCGTATCAACCCGCCAAAAGTTAAAAGCATGAAATACTTAGCTTATCAAACTGTTTACTTACCAAAGCCAACATGTTTTAAAAGACGGGTATTATCTTATCAGAAGAAGTACCTTAAGTGACTGATAGAAAAAACAGCCGAGTTCAACTTAAATACAGTATTTGTTTGTTGAAGTTACATCAAATTGTCACCATCGATGGTGTAAGTAGAGGTGATAAATTCTGCTTATTATTTTTCAAGGTTCTATCAACGTAGGCTCTATCTAATAATATTTATACAATATCTATCTAAATAGGTGATCGAAATAATACACGTTGAAATAATAATTGTTATAAAATACACGTTTAATAAATAATTTAATGTGACAGTAACTACTTAACGCTACACTTTTCACAATATCACTGCATTATCATTTCCTAAACAGTTCAGTCCAATTAATAATTTAATCCAGTCTTTACAATATTTTAAGTACCTACTATAAAACGTAAAAACGCGTCTACATTAAGTGACAAAATATATTTTATAAAAGATGTTACAAAACATAGTTATTCAAAATTTTTAAATCGCTGTTGATGATTTCTTTTTCCAAGTTTTAAACTTAACCAAATAAAAAATATTTTATAAATTGACAGTAATAAAATTATTCAGCCTGATTTCAAGTAAGAATGATTAGAATTGCTACACTGTAAGGTAATAGATAACATTTAAATAAATTAGCTTATTTTTAAAGTTTTGTAGGGAACCATGTATGTCGTTGAAAACCTTATAAGATATACATAGTTCCCTAAAAAACTTTAGAGATAATCGTCATTTTAATATGAAGCGGTGTTATAACGCGGGACCACCCAGAATTGCCGCAATAGACGCGCTAATTCGTGCAAAATGGCCGCCATAATAGAAGGGATTTCAACATCAGTATACATTATGTAGATGATTACATGTAACTTTATCTGGACGCACCTTTAAGTACTTAAAACCATGCCGTTTTCAATTCGATCACGTATCGTCTGCCAGCAAACAGCTGATGACAATTATTCTCCAATACCTAAATGATTATGATTTTATTGAAGGCGTTCTGTATTTCAAGTTATTACTAACTTTTTTACGAAGTTATCACTAAATAAAAACTAATTAATTTAGATTAACTTAAAACTGCAGTAAGCGCTTTAACCATCTCGTGTTATAAATCTAACCGATAATGCGAAGCAATCTTCATGTTATAATAACCTGGTTTGTTCTAACGTATTTGACTTTGACATTGCATCTGACATTAACTAGCTATAAACTCTCCGGATGATTGTTCGGTAGCCTCGCTTTCCAGCCTTGTAGTTCATCTCGTAGAGTCGTCCCTTGTCGTCGTACCAACGGACGGTTCCTTTGACGTCCAATGCCTCCTCCTTAGTGCCAGGGTCGAGGATTGCTCCTTGCTCAGAGCGAGAAGCACCGTCACTTGTGGCGTAGCTAAAAAAAAACATAATAATATTATGGATGAACAAACCAAATACCATCATCTAGCCCCAAGCTAAGCAGAGCTTTTGTTATGATGACTGATATACTCAATACATTATAACCTAGATATTTTTAAAATTATACATAATAAAACTACCCTGTTAACGCGGAAGACATTATTGTAGATCGTACAAACAATTTATTTTGGCTTACAAAATAAGTATTTAATAAGTAAAATATACACTAGTTTCGAATAAAAGAGCCTCATACGTTCAGTTTTAAGGTCATCTGTACTTGTAGTAAACGATGATTCTACGAAGTCTTCTTCAGAATTTCTTCTTTCTTCAGTTGTTGCGAATCGTAAAGTTTATGTATTTCTTTAGAAATATCTATTGCGCATCGGTAGGTGCTTGAGTTTGTAATGTTTATGATTTCTGTGTCTAAGGAGGTAAGGATTTTACTGAGTTAAGTAGGTATATAATTATAATTGAATACCTACATATGTAAAATAACTAAAAGCTTAAATTAAATAATGCTTAAAAGCCGGACGATTTTTATGAATATAGAGGTAAAAATATATTCGGTTAATTTTGTTTAATATCGGCAAAATACTACAAACTTAAATTTAAGAGGGTATTACGACCTGTGTCAGACAGTCCTGTAAGGTCTAAAGCACTTTGATTCTGATTTTGTAAGTCAATTATTTCCGCACGGTTCCTCCATCGAGACCTCATTAAGCGCCTTGGTATAATTGAAGGTAGTAAATACTCAAATAACGGCTCTCAAAACAAAGAAAGGACATTCAACTTTTTGGTATGGAGGCTTGAATGTACCAGCTTAAGTTTTTGCTACATGTGACAAATACAATTATGTCGCCATTCGTCTTTTTTATCTATCCGACTTGTATGATATGCAATACATCTGACCCACTTTACAACTTGACGTAGCTGAAATGAAATAAAATACAAACATTTTCATAAATGGTATTGTTTGTTTAAAATATTTTTCAAACTAGCTTTATTGACGTTCACGAATTAACTGGATCAACATCCTGGCTCAGGGCCAATTGCGGAAGGCCCATCAAAATATTGGTTCTCAAAAACAACGTAATATCATTAAATCTAGGGTCATGTAGGCATATAATCAGGTTACGGACCAAGCACAATACGAAAACGATTAATATGCCAATTACCATAAACATGACGCTAGGTGCTAATATTTATCCATACTGACTCAGCGCTTTCTTTTCCATTTCGTATTCTATTCACTTCGTTTTTTATTTGAAAACAACACGATAATGTCAATTGTTCTTATTTGAATTCAATGCGTATTGGCAGGTGAGTAGGTGGGTCATAAAGTGTGTTACACAAGAGAGATTAAACACAGTGTAGCACCAGAAAAAATTACATGCTTAAAAAGTTTGATTGATTCCTTGGGTACATTAAGAGCATTTATGTTTAATTTTTTTTGGACATTCTGTTGAAGGCTTGTCATGCTAGTGATTCTGTTGAACCGAAAATCTAAACTGTTTAGTCGAAAACTGTTTTCGATCGTAAAAAAAACTTTGTGATCGAAAATAGGATGGCAACATTTTCACGCTAGTTTATGTTTTGTGAAAACAAAAATAGAAGCATAGTACATTTGAAGTTTGTTTAGTTTCATTTATATTTTACTGAAAATCAATAGTGTTGACCTTTATCTTCTAAATGCATCTTTTTTTTGTCTATATATAAACACAACACGGAAGATATATTTAAATCAGAATTAATTATTAAAATTGAGACATTTACGCAAAAGGTCATACATTTTTACATTATTTTGATATTCTGTTGAAGGCAAGCATGTCGTGTTAGTGATTCTGTTGGACCCAAAATCTAAACTGTCTAGCCGAAAACTGTTTTGATCGTAAAAAGAGGTTTTATGATCGAAAAAATGGATGGCAACATTTTTATGCTAGTTTAGGTTTTCAGCAAAGCATTACCATTGCTTGAACTATCATCTGAAGTTTGTTTATTAGTTTCATGTATCCAGTTTTATTATTATTACGCCTTTTATGTACATAATAATTATTTTATTGGTAACTTACTTGTATTTGTAGTAGTTTGGCAAACGGTCCGTATCGAATTGATATTGCACTAATTGAGGCTTAGCCTGATTATCGATGTAAGGGGCTGATAACACGTTCACCAATAACGTCGCTCCGAAAATCTGAAAATGGATAACACATCTCTGTAAAAAGAAAAAGATTTGAAACGGATCATTAAGATATGCAAAATATAAACGTGAATAGTATTTATGGCACTGGGGAATATCTGGAGATACAAATGACAGGTGTTGATAAAATTTTTAGGTGTTTGGGACGAGACCTTTTTTTTAACTTCTTCTTTTTATCTTCTTATGGTAAAGTCATGGTAAAGTGAATCAATTGCCTAATTTTTCTTGTTCGTAAGCTAAATATGTTAGGTTAGTTACTTATTTTACTGGCAAAAAAGCCCTTATTAACAAAGAAAATTACAACTTTTTAACTAAACTAGGGCTAGTATTTCAAATTGAAACAATTCAGGTAGCTCAACTGATCTATATCATCAATATCAGTTGGAAGTGTAGTTAGTTGTTAGTTACTTGATTTTGATTATTTGAACAATTAACAAAACTTTTAACAAAATTTCGGTTTAACGATAAACAAATTATCGGTAAACTCAAGGATTTAAATATCACATGACCATCTTAATAGTCAAGCCCTAGCTAGTCAAATAGTATATCTGTAATTAGGAATATTGAGTGCTAAAACAACCTAAATTTATGCAACGTCCTAACCTTGAAGGTTCATTGTAAGTCAATATAGCAAATATGCAAAATTTACTAAATGTTATTTTAAATTTAGCTTTTCAATATTTTAAAGTCCACCATAATTTATAATACGCGCCTTTATAGTTTCTTTGACCTCTTCCAGGAATCCAAATTGCACATATTACAATAATTTGCATATCAATAACTTAGGATGGTAATTGTTGACCATTAAAACCGAAACCTTCAGCGAGTTTAACAAATTAGTTATGTAAACCAATAATTTACATTAATTAACCAAGCTGTGGTTAATTACGTGCGCACTTGACATTTAACAATCACTGAATCACACTTAAGCTTCTACTTCAATAATTCCACAGAATAAGCAGTCTTCAATCAAACACAATATTAAAAGAAAGTTACCAAAAAGAACATCATCTTGAATTTTCTCCGGCAAAAGGAACCAGTGACTTCCTGGACAGGTTGTAGTCCGAATGTGCTAACGGTTTCGCAAGGTCTCCTTATATATAAAGTAGCCGGCGGACGGATATCTACCGCGTGCAGGTTCTAAACTGAAACTGAGCCAATTCTATGACCAATACTACGGACGAGATTGACATATCAATGGACAGGATCTGGCCAGATTAACGACGCTGTTACGGATCACCTCGTAATCCGTTCCACTTGTGAATTCAAACGTAATGTTACGTTTCTCTAACGAGAACCTAAGATCATAAAAGCTGTTTAAAAAAAATATATAGAAATCTTTTTCAGTTTATAAACATTTGACGACCTCTGTGGCACAGTGGGCGAAGGTCTACTTGCTACGCTAGAGATTCGATTCCCACTTTGAGATAAATGTTTGCAGATATTTCTTCAGGGTATTCTGGCCGTTGTGTATAACGAAAATATTATATATATCTATGTAATACATTCTATGAAATATATAAATCATCTAGTACCCATAACACAATCAATGCTTAGCTTGGAGCTAAAACTTATTTCCTCAAACTATGCAGTCCCAGGCTAGCTTTAAGAGTATACTTTAGAAACACTTTTCTATCGAATTGTACCTTCCATTGTTAAAGGTAGCACTGAGAAATTCAGAGCAAAGCGGCACTTTTTGGTAGGTATTTAAAGATCAGTGCATAGCGGGAATCGAGCATAGCGAAACTAACCGGATGATACTGTGTGGATTGTCCAGAAATAGTATTATTATCAAGACATACAATACATTACTACATCGGTAGTAGGTAAGCATAATGAGCTCAAGAATGCAATTCTTTGAAATAATCTTAATAGGATTCTAACAAAGTAAACGTAGTTGAACTTAATTAACGCCCATCATTAGTCATTAAGATAAAAAAGTCGTTAAAACAGTTTTCTTAACTATTAATAATTCTCATCTTATCAATACACAATAGATATTTCATAAATCTTGAAATTGATAACAAATATGTCCTAAGTTACTTACAAAATACCTACATTCCTAAATGACTGTGACCAGGTTGACATTCACTGAGAAACAATGATGCCATTTGCAATTTATACAAGTAGGTGCTTTTGGTAAACGAGAAAGTACCAAGTACCAACCTCCACATTGTATTCAACCGGCTTTAAATTGAGGGAGGAGGTTCTCAATTCGATTGTGTTTTATATCTCCGCCAAGTGTTAATAGTGTTTGATGAATGATCCTGATCAAAAATGGGATCAGACTACACGTTGTGTTGCGATTTTCCCCGAGAGATTAGTGTCGATTTGCAAATACCGTACAAAACACCATGTCACCATACATACACTTTTGAAAAGTGTATGTATGGTGACATGGTGACCCACGGCCGTTGGACATAAAGGGCATATCGGAAATTATTTATTTAGGGTTTTTTGCTAAATATGTACACAAATTGTGTAACTGAATTTTGTAAAATTACTTCCTTTACCGGTAATCGACCTCACTAAAATCTTAAAACAACACCCTGTATTTTTATGACACCCATGAGATTCATAAGAATCGAAACTGTCAAATAAACATTGCATATTAAGTTAACCGAAGATCGTGAAATCTAAATAAAATGGGACTGGAAGAATTATACAGTGTGTCCCATCCCATCCCATGGCCGAGGGTTAGGTAGACTGGATAGGATAATCCCGATAGACGGGATAAGTCTACCTAACAAATCCGGAGTTTTCATATCCTCAGAGGATTCTGGGGATATGTAAACTCCGATTTTGATGTCGGTTTGTATAATAAGAAACCAAAATAATGCCTATGTAATGCCGTCGCAGTTCAATGAACCGGACTTACTGATCTTGACTAAAATGATTCGGAATTTCCTAAAATACTTTGACTGCAGTAATTGTTTGAACTAATAATCATGTAAAAATAAATATTTCATGCCTGTCATGGCGCCATCATGGCTATGACAAAAATAATCTTTTTCTTATGTCACTTTTTCAGCTATTTTGGGTAATTTTTAAGTAGCCAGGTTTAAAAAATCTGAGTGGAAACAAAAAATAACAGATAAATTTATAAATTAAACTTTCTTTTAAGGTATATAAGGTGTGTGGAATTCATTACTTCTGACACCTTAAAAGAATCTAAGACAGATTGATGTTAATGAATATCGTCAATAAGCGTCATGATTGTAGTGTTTGTGGAGTGTGTGAGGAGTGCGGACGTGTCATACCTGGCTACTGGTGGCGTAACGAGCCGATATAGGTACCTACTTTCTTCTCTCAGTATCAGCAAGTACTACAATGATGTAAAATGATTGAAGAAATAGCGCTGTTCACACATACTCTTGGTCTAATAGAGTATCTCTACGAGTGGGTATCGCTACGAGTTGGATAATTAGTTATCTTTGGTATTATTAAATGTATATCACAAGTAATGACTAATGGATAATGATCAGACCAAAACACATCATTCATAATCTCAACTTTAGAAATAGTTTTCCATGCTATGTCTGTTACCACACATTGGTCTAACCAACGGCGGGTACCCGTAGCCTCACACATAAAACTGTAGGTGTCCGAGTGTAACCCCAGAGTCTCAAAGTCTGCACAGGTCCATTGTTCGTCATAGCAAAAGTTCAATAGTTCTTTACCAAATAATGTCCCTGGATGGGCATTGAATGAATGGCATAATGCATTGATAGAAAATCCAAAGCCATTTATATTCACAAGTGTCAGGGTTATTAGTCTATGACAGTCCCTGCTAGTCTTTTCTGTATAATATGCTGGTCATGGTCTAAGAGTCTACGATAGTCTCGGCTGCTATTTTCTGTTTATGTATGTTGGTCACCCCGACTAGAGCTTAAACAATAATCATTTATTTAAAGCAACATTAGTCTAATACAAGATGAAATACTTAAATAATACGGCCCATGTAGAATATTTCCTGACCTTAATCTAACAAATATAAAATAAAACTATTTACTAACTACCGCCTAATATCGGAAAATATAACATTTAGAACATAAATAATAATAATACCGGACAATCCACACAGCATTATCTAGCCCCAAGCTAAGCAGAGCTTGTGTTATGGGTACTAGATGACTGATATAGAGGTACAATAATATTACTTAAATTTTTTATTTTGATATTTTTTATTATACATAGAAAACGACCAGATCACCCTGAAAAAATATATTCAGATGTTGCAAATATTTGTCCCGAGGCTTGAATCGAATCCTCCTGCTTTGCAGGCGGACCTTCGCCCACCGCGCCACAGAGGTCGTCAAAATTTTCTTTAGCATCCTGTCTTCAACCTGCCACCACATCAGAGACCATTTTGCAGAAACGTCGTCGGAGGGATTGTAATCTGTGTGGTTATTATGTAACTTTGTGTGTGACATAGGTGCCATAAAATGTGATGAATAAAAACAGGGGTAATAGCTGGTAGATTTTAAAAGTGGATTGGCAAATTTGTATATAAACTCTCTAAAATACTAGATAAACGTTTATCATCGATCAAAGACATTGTGCCTATGAATTTACCGTTAAATACAAATAGGTAATTTTAAATACTGACGTATTCATTAAGTTTCAAGTATAAAAGCAGTTAATTTAACAAAGTTGATATATTGCGTGCCTTCATATTTAAAGTTTAATTTAGTTGATCATGTTTAGATACAAGGAGTATCCATACTTTAAGATTATTAATAAACTAGCGGTCCGCCCCGGCTGCGCACGGGTATTAAACAAAAATTTCAGAAATTATACACACTCACACGATGGGTTTCACAGTTTTCATACGGATCCCTTACTTTTTTTAACAGCATTGGGGTTTTTGACATTGACTCGACACTCCATAACTGACACTGGCCGCCAGAAAAAGCAAGCACCGTGCGCTATATATTCATAGATAAAAGTCATATATTCAACCTCTTTTTCTATCATGACGCGCCCTTGACGCGCCATAATAGAAAAAGAGGTTGAATATACAGCGCACAGTTCAAATATTGAATTGTTCATGCGGATCCCTAACTTTTTTGAAAATATTATATAGCCTATGTTCATCACGGCAAATTTAGGATTCTTATGGTGAAATACTTTTTCAAATTGGTCCAGTAGTTTCGGAGCCTATTCAATTCAAACAAACAAACAATCAAATCTTTCCTCTTTGTAATATTATTATAGATATGTGTGTGTTAAATATGATCGAGATGTATGTGATTCACAAAAATATGACATAACTAATGAGCATAAGTTGTAATTTTGAATTTCTGACAATAAGATAAGTAGTCGACAAGTCAAGTTAAACTAATGGGGTGAAAGTCAAGCGAAAAAGTAAGTAGGCCACAGCGTGCATTCGCGATAACGATTTTGTGCCGTGAACCTTAAATTGAAGTCAATTAAAAACCTTTTAGTTCGCGCTCGGTAAGATTCATGAGGATCTTTTTCCCGCGAATGGTCAGGATGTGGAATAATCTCCCTGCCGAGCCAAAGAATGTCAGTAGAGATCAACGAGGTGAAACCTGCCAAAATGCGACAAGTACCTACATCTCATTCACTATTCGAATCGTGTCCGTATGCAATGCACTGAAATTACTTATAAGGAGCTTATAAGTAATAATTGTTTGCTTCAAAACATATAAATTTGTTGGGTGACGCTGTCCCCATGCTGTAATAGCAGCAGTCTTTTACCACTATGATTGACGTGTGATTGGGTAGACTTGATATGCGCGTAAATCGCAAGAGAAAAATTGGTGTAAGTACCATAGCATACAAAGAGATTGGTAGTCCTCCAACGGTAAGTGAAAAACCATACCATGCAGACAGATTGGTAGAATCTTCCAAAATAAATCACAAATTGGGGCCGCATTTATATGATTATTTCAGTAAGTTTATCCCTAGTATAACACGTAAGCCAGTATAAAATAAAATAATGGGTAAGTCGGTTTTCTTGGTTGTGAAGCATTTATAAGCATGAAAATATTAAGAAACAACTCGACGTAACGAACTAGATGTAACGAAATGCAGACCGCACAGAAAAGTACCACACCACGTACCTACACAATGAGAAATATATCAAACTGGTTTCGTCTTTCCACGAGACATATCGGAATTGTTAATAAATATTTTTAGTCTTATATTTTGCAATGGATTCCGCAAATGACAATCTATCATGTAACTTGTGAGATCCCGTATTTTACTGCGTGTGAGAGAAATTTACCGCGAAGTATAAACTTACTTGTAATATTATAGTTATTATTGATTAAAATTCGAAAAAAAAATATAAATATAAATTTAAATCTACAAACGAAGTGCCTACATTTTCCATCACTGCAAACATGCGTATGTGCAGTGATGAAAAATGTATTATGCTTGTGTGTTCTGGCCGGTGGCGCTACGAGCTCGTGTTAATTTAGTGTGTTACACACATTCAGCGGTGGTTCAAGCAGTGAGTGTAAGAAAAAAACAACGCTTGCAACAAGCAGCGAGATAGCACACGGTGTAACGTAACATGCTCGCTGCGATTGGTACCTAGGTACATTACGCCTCGTAACACTGATCACCCGGCTCTCAAAATATCGTTTGAAAACCAGCATTAGGATTATTAGTATTGTTATTAAATAACCTCCTAAGAGCATATTGTTACACACGTTTAAGATATAATGAACAAATGCAAAGCAATTGCTATTAATCTAACTAATATTCAACTCGGTCGGTTCCTACTGTTTGAAAATCAGTAGGAACCGATTGGCGCGGTGAAGTTCCGCCTGCTACGTAGGAGATTTCCGTTTCGATTCCCACCATAAAACAAATACTTGTACAACCTGTAAATTTTTGCGCTGGGCATTTCTATAAATAAATATATGTAGTGTAATTTTATATATCAATCATTCACCTAGAACCCTTAACAGAAGTTCTGCTTAGCTTAAGGCTAGATGTTGCTATGTGGATTCTCCAGCATTATTTATTTAATTTATTTTAAGAAACGCCTACAGATTTTTCTGTTTTCTTTATATGATTGCTATATTATTTGTTTCTTTTGAATTTTTAAGGTTAACGACCATAGAATATAACTTTACTACTTCCTTATATTTAAACAAGTACGACAAGTGCGAGTGTAACTCGCGCGCCGAGGGTTTTGAACTTTTGTCGTTTAGGTAGGTACGTATATGACAACCTTTTGGCGCGGTGGGCTTACAACGCAGGAGGTTGAGGTTTGATTCCTGCCTCGGGACTAATATTTGTAGGATCTTCAGATTATTTGTTCGGGTGTTCTAGTCCTTTTCTGTACACAAAAATAAATCATCTAATGTGATACTTATAAGTATAACAGCTATCGTAGTAATACCAATAACTCAAGCTTTGCTTAGCTTGTGGGTAAATGATACTGTGTGGATTATCTAGGATACTCCTATTACAGTAACTACAGAGATTAGTGGGTAGGTAAGTGGGTTGGTACCTACAATTTTTTTTCGGCTTTTTTCAACCTATTTTACTCAGTATGAAATTTAGACGATTTTCATAACCTGTTTTGAATTGTCGAAATCCATACCTTTGATTTGATATTACTCTCAATGAAATAGCCCCCATTGTATGAAAATTAGTTTTTTGACCATATTTCAAAAAGTATTATATTTACAGACTTCTCTATATTTTTCCTGTAAAATATAGATCTATATCTACAAACGCTTAGTACATTTTATATCAATCACTCTGCAATCTTCGGAGATAGGGGGGGGAATGGTCAATTTTTCGACCTTTTTCAAAATATTTCGAAAAGTATGAAACTTATCGAAATTTCAAAAATTGTATTGGAATGTACAAACCAATACCTTTCATGATAAACCAATACCTTGATACCCAACTCGGTGGGGTAGTCACCCCTTTAGAAAATTTTCCCGCCCTTTTTTGACCTTATTTCAAAAAGTTTTATTTTTACATACTTCTCTATATTTTTCCTGTAAAATATAGATCGATATCTACAAACACTTGGTACATATCACATCGATCGCTCTGCAATCTTCGGAGATAAGGGGGGGGTACCGGTCAATTTTTCGACCTTTTTCAAAATATATCAAAAAGTGTAAAATCTGTCGAAATTTTAAAAACTGTATTGGAATGTACAAGCTAATACCTTTCATTTGATACCCAACTCGGTGGGGTAGTCAGCCCTTCAGAAATTTTTCCCGCCCTTTTTTGACCATATTTCAAAAACTATTGTTTTTACAGACTTCTCTATATTTTTCCTGTAAAATATAATAGATCCATATCTACAAACACTTGGTACATATCACGTCGATCGCTCTGCAATCTTCGGAGATAAGGGGGGGGGAAACGGTCATTTTTTTGACCTTTTTCAAAATATTTTAAAAAGTATAAAATCTACCAAAATTTCCAAAACTATTTTGAAATCTACAAACGTGTACCTTTCATTTGATACCACTTTTGACTTTGTACGTTCCATTTAAAATTTCGATTTCAAAATTTGTATGGAAAATCTTCATTTAGATTTTTCATTTATTTTCATTTATTTTTCTATAAATATGTGCGGGCGCACAATATGGATTATTATTTCAAATTTCAAGTCAATAGCTGCAGTAGTTTCTGAGATATTAAGGATTCAAAACACAAAACAGACCCAAAGCGATTTCATAAGGGTTTTGCAACCGATGGCAAAACCCTAAAAAGAGGTAAAGTGTAAGGGTTTTTGAGTTTGTTGGTACACAAAATTATTTTTCCTCTTTTAAACCAAGCAAGACTAACGAACAATAGATTGTTATAATATACAGTTAATCGTAGATTCCTGACATAAGGTTACATTTTCTCCGAGTGCTTCGCTAGCAAATCCACTGGTAGAGTCTAGTTGTAATTATGATTGTTGCAAGGTGTGTACGTTGGTACTTAATCTTTCATTGATCTCTTAACATTGGTACTCTATGATCAGAAATAGATTTGTTAGGAAAGAACAAAGTAATAGGCCATCTGGTAAGTTATAGCAGTTGGAGGGCATCTACATCACCAACATCTCCGTATCGCTATAAGTTAGGCATAATAGCTACGAGCACCGATTTTCATCTTCTATTTGAGTAGTTGCTTCAATAAATTCCTAATTTTCAACAGCTCAGTCAACATTGTTTTTGCAAATAGATGATTGATTATGTGTCCAAATGTTATCATCGTAAAATTTTCTTTTAAGACTTACAACATAGGTACCTTCTACTCATCAAAATTACATGGAATTGAATTAAAATCTGCGAAACGAATCCCATGATTAAACGAGACATTCATCAACTGCGATGGGTAAACACTGCCAATCTTCACCTATTTGCTTGTACGTTTTATTTTTTAATAAAAACCTTTTCATTGATAATTAAGTGAAAAGTAATTTGTATTTAATAATCTTTTAATTTTTTAGGCTCCTGCTTTTATCATTGGTCAATGCCCTTGATTACAATAATGTGACGAAGACCGAAATATCCGAAATTTCGGAATCGAAGACAGAACCGATGATAGATACGACGGTGGCAACAACATCGATGGCAGGATCACAGTCAAAGTTTACAACACTAACCGAACCAAAAACCACTGAAATGCCTACGTAAGCATGAACTTTGATAATTTTTCTGTTTGGGTGGTAAATAATGGTGTGTGAAATTTCCCTTATCCTCCAAGTAGGCTTGTATTCACTACCAAGCTCAAAATCAGTACCCAGGTACTGATCGGCGTTAAAGGGTGTACTACTATGTCACAGCAGGCGTTCGTGCAGTCAGTACGAAAAAAGAAGGCACTCGCAATTTCGTGCTTGTGGCGAATGGTACATTACGACCCGTAACACAAGACAGCTACATTACAACCCGTAACGCCAGCTAGCTACTAACACATCAAGGCTTGCTTAAAAATTAAACCACTAAACTTGTGTTATCTACTAAGATTGCCAGCAAACTTTTATTTTTATAGTTTTACTAAAAGTACATGCTACTGCAAATTACACGCTAAGAATGGCTAGATATTGATGTAGGTAAAATTGCGATCTTCATGCAAGGACGCTCTGCTACTCAAAAACCTTTCGACTCGCTAGTTTCATTTCTGTTTCGGTTCAACGGTTTCATAGCTATTCCCGAACGACCACTCACAGTAAAATACAAACAATTAAAATTAAACCCATGTTTCTGAAATATTAATTTGCTTTGCTGGCTCGATGAATATTATTAGAGAACGGACAAAGGTACCTATGACACGAGGTCATCACAAGGTAAGTTCCCTCGAGTGGCTAAACAACTTTTTGTTGCTTCCGATGATAATATATACAAATACAGTATGCTGGTTACAAAAACTTGTAAATAAAATGGCCGCTTATAATTATCTATACGCAGGACATTAATAGTAATCTTAAAATTAGCCTTACATTCGAATTCATTTCATGTTTTAAAACAAAGTACAAAATTAAGAACATTATTTTGCAGAGATAACGTATAATTATTTACTAATTAGATGATAAAGTATCTACGTTGTTTAATTATCAATGGAATTGAATTCATATCTGTAATTGTATGCAGATTGCTTCAATGGACAATGAAATAAAGTTGCTTCTTACTAGAAATCATTTTATTCCTCGGATTTTTTTACCTTATTTCAAATTAATCATAACTATTTTTTACAGTAAGCATCTATCTCGCAATCCATCTCTTAAAAACAGTACAAAAACGAGGATCGTTCTTACCATAAATCCACAAATAAATACTAAAAGAGCGAGGCTTTTATCCAAGAAGGCTGGTCGTCTTCTTTATCAGGAGTTTGGACCAGATGGAGCCCTCACAACTTCGTTCCAGATGAAAAACCTAGACGATGTAGCTACATTCTTCAAGGTATACTACAAAACAGAAATTTGTAACGTAAAATGCGAAGACCCAAATTGATTATAGGATGCATACATTTAGAGATCGCACAAATGGATTATAAAAATAAATTTTAATCAATTAAAAAATAAATTATGTATTGTTTTTTTAATCTTCTTGTGTAGGTAGTGTGTTCCAGTAGTAGGTTAGCCCAGAAGTGTAGCCACTACATGACCAGATACTCCAGAACGATTCAAGCCAGATAAGTCTTCAGTCTGAAATAAACAACAAAACTTGATTAATTTTTGAAAGCAAGGGATTCCAGAATTATATTACATATATTTAATTCATACAATTAGTATTAATTAGTCTGATAACTACTCAAGCGTAAGCTGTACACAATAGAGAACCTTTCCATTTCATAGATAGTTCAAAATCGTTTAATTGCGAAACGTTGTATTGTAGGAGTTCTTTCTTTACACCCAAAAAGGATTCCCAAGTACATAGGCTGGTTTTAGAGTCACGCTGACCGTCGGCGCTGACAGGCCAATATGTATGATTACTTATGAAGCGTTTTAGAGTAACACCGACGACTCAGCGCTGAGCACTGTCAGCGCTGTGCATACGCGCGCGTACGCGCCACGCGTCGGCGCCGCTGAGCACGCGGCGCCGACGCGCTTCCGAACTCCGTTATCGTTACAGAGTTACATTAAACGCGCGCGCCGACGGGGACAGACGAGCGCAACAATGAATCGCGATATACAGGGCGTGTGACGTTCAGCACGATACATATATTTTAGATATATATATTTTACTAGCGGTCCGCCCCGGCTTCGCACGGGTACTAAACAAAAATTTCAGAAATTATACACACTAACACGATGGGTTTCACAGTTTTCATACGGATCCCTTACTTTTGGTAACAGCAACATTGGGATTTTTGACATTGACTCGACACTCCATAATTGACACTGGCCGTAGAAAAAAAGCAAGCACCGTGCGCTATTATATTCAACCTCTTTTTCTATTCTGACGCGCCATAATAGAAAAAGAGGTTGGATATACAGCGCACGGTTCAATTATTGAATTTTTCATGCGGATCCCTAACTTTTTTGAAAATATTATATAGCCTATGTTCATCACGGAAAAAATAGGATTCTAATGGTGAAAGAATTTTTCAAATCGGTCGAGTAGTTTCGGAGCCTATTCAATTCAAACAAACAAACAAACATACAAACAATCAAATCTTTCCTCTTTATAATATTAGTATAGATATCTTTTCAAACCTTATTGTTTATCACAATAATGTAGAGGTACATAGTATTGTTATATATTACTATACAATATACACTATCTAACAAGCAACTCGAACACTCATTTGATTGTGCATGTCTGTACTCCACGACGTTCAGCACGACACTAAAACGAGTTGCCGCAGACAGCTACGCGTGAGAGCTACGCGCGTAGGCTTCAGCGCCGACGGTCAGCGTGACTCTAAAACCAGCCATACAGCATTTATTGAATTTAAAATAACACTATTCCCACTCACATCCACTAAAGGTTAAACATAAGCAAGGCTTCTGGGTTTTATCTATTTATTTTTAGGTTATAATAAATTTGCAGTGTTGTAGCACCTGTGTTATTGTTATTACTCGTATGAGTGCACAAGATGGTGCTAACGCTGAAACTTCTTCTTCCACTAGTGGACAATAAATTAAAGTGAAGATAAATCAATAACAAATTATTTCTTATTTTAATAATTATTATTAGTTTATCCTGGTAAGTTAATGACTTTTTTAACAATTAATTGAACAGTTCAATTGAAAAGTAATATAATGTAGTAAAATGTATAAGTGTATACTTGATAACTAATGGTTAAAATTATCTTGTTATTTATTCATAACACATAATTTCCTCATAAGGATATAGGAAATTTTAAAAGTTAGGGATCCGTATGAAAACTTTAATAATGTAACCCAACGTGTAATTTTTTTTAAATACCCTTGCGATGCTGGGTGAACCACTTGTATTTTATAAAAACGGAATATTGATTTTCGTAATAAGGATAACGATGGTCAGACTTTACTATATTATAAAGTCGATAGATACACCTCGAGAGATATTCCGTGATGACCAAGCTGTTTGACAGCAGTACCGCACTGGTATTGAAAAGGCGCGCTACACCTCGCACCCAACTGAAGACATGTTGGGATTTATGGAAAGTTACGGGATCTTAATACAGGATTTTTGGAAGCTCGATGCCAGTCTTACGAGGTTACGTCGTAACATACGTTCATATTTAAGCTAGATTATCTTAGTTTAATGTCGAAGAAATTCTAAAATATTTCTTATTTAATTATTTTCATATTTTCAAAAATCGTTGAATGTTTTAGTCACCTCAATTTTTGAAAAACATTAATGTAAAAGTTATTTTAAGTTTTGTTTCAGTGTTTGATTTTTCACGTCCCATTTAGTCAGTAATTTATATAAAAATGATTATAATGATGGTTATCGATTGATACACATTAAACTAAGACGCAAATAAGATTTAGATCTTTCTGTTTGTCCACTATGAATGAATAAGTCTACAATTACGGCATTTATTCCAAAAATCATACAAACCAAGATAACTGGGCATTCCACGACATTGGAAAAAGGTGTTCTAGCTTAGATATAATATGCCTAACGACGTTACCGACACCCCCGCTCAAGGCTTTGCATCCAGCTTCCAAACACCCTGTAATATTACAGGGTGTTTGGAAGCTGGATGCAAAACATCAAACAGCAATCTAAAATCGCAACCATAGGATACCCCTAAGGTTGTATTTTTAGATTATTTTGTATTGCTGATTGAAACAGTGATTATAAATAATCTATAAGTTTTTAAGTACCTACCTACATATATTGCATTTTCAAAATGTTTATTATTTAAAAAACAAAGCTTTACTTACTGTCGATTCAAACTCAGTTGTGGACTCCGTAGTGTAATCTGAAGAATCTGTTGTAATTTCATTATCATTAAATATTCTGTTGATGTCCTCTTTTGATATTTTGAATTCGTTTGTCAGTTCTTCTTCACTTTTTTTGGGATTGTTCACGTTATTTTCTTTAGGTTTGTCTTTATTTTGACCAATATTACTAGAATTGAGGTCCCAAATGTTTGGATGAAATGTAGTTTCCAGAACGGAGCCCTGAGTGGTTCCCCATTTTGGATCTTTACCCAAATTTATTGAATTGGGCTGGACAGTTAAAGGAAACTTATCATAGTAAGCAGTATGAGGGGTCACTGTTATTATTTTATCATTATTTTGAACTTCATTATAAGTTCTGGTATTTTCGTATTGTTTTGGACCATTGTTTCTTCCAAATCCTGCAAACGGGCTGTAAAATAATTTTCCTTTTCAATACATAACATTAATTATACGAGTATTTTATTAACTAGTATCTGCCAGAGGATATGTACGCCTTGTTTATAAGGACACGATTAATGGTAGTTTCTATCACATGGAAAATAATTTATGGGATAAAGCCTATGTTCGATTCTTGGCAATATTTCAGGACTATTCATAGTTCTGGCGTTAAAAGGTAACAAACATCATCTATTCATCCAGAACTCACATTAATAACGACCTCTGTGGTGCGGTGGGCGAAGGTCTGCCTGCGATCCCGTAGGCTGCGGGTTCGATTCCCGCCTCAGGACTAATATTTGTACGATCTGTAGATTTTTGTTCAGGGTGTTCTGGTCGTTTTCTATGTGCAGTAAAAAAATATCTATCTATTTAATATATTGTATTATGTATATCAGTCATCTAGTACCCATAACACAAGCTCTGCTTAGCTTGGTGCTAGGTGATGCTGTGTGGATTGTCTTAAGGTTACAATTCCTATTGTGATGTGCAATAGCTGCTATCAAACTAATTTTACTTACTTTGAAATTCTTACATTGATTGGAACTCTCACATTGACAGGATTTCTCAAAGGTTCGTTTCTGTTATTGCTCCATGAAACGAAAGGAATTGATAATTGCGGAAAACTTTCAACATCCGAAACACTGTATAGCTGTAGTAAAACACTCAGCACCTGAAATAAAAATATATTTAATTTTAAAAAAATGTTTTGGCCTGCTAAGTGCACATATTCCGCAATTTACTTCAATGTCTTACCTTGACAGTCGATTGCATGATGTAAATATAACTCGTTCGGTATCAAAATCAAAGCACAGGTCAAATTAATAAAAAACAACACTTAAATAGTCAATGCATAATAATTTCACCTCAAAAAGGTTTAAAACTGCAAATTAATATTGTTTTGAACTAGTTTTTAATAGAAATATTTTGTTTTGACGTGGTACAGCCTAGCTTTCAATACTACGAGTGAGCAAGACGCAATAACATATTTCCTGTTCGGCGAGTAATTTTGTAGGAGCCATTCAGACATACTTTTTTAAAAGTCCTTATAACAATCACCGTTGTACTTTTTTTTGTGACACAAGTGTTTCATTCTGGTAATACCTGAGTGTTCTAGAGCTCTTAAAAACTTGGAGGAAATCTACCGTAATCTTATGCGACTTTAACCCTTAGCAGTTAACGGAGTAGTAAGTATCCTTACTATCCTCAGACAATTGATTGGGCTATTAAGTACAATTATATCTGTGATATAATACCTATAAATCCTGACATAATTATTGATCATAACTTTTATACAGAAAAGTCCGCGCAAAAAAAGTTAGCGTTAAAATCAAGCCTCTTACTTGAATACGTCAAAATCCACAAATCTTTCTCAATTTTCTTCAGATTCCTATGGTATGAGTGGTACCTATAGTATGAGTGAGACAAAACATTAGGTATATAGTAGGAAGTTATTTATTTCTAAGAAAATCCTCATTGACGTATTACTCGGAAACGACTGAAGCATACACCTTGGTAGTTCATTCAATACCTATTTTGTTGTACGGTTTTCTAACTCTGTAATATAGGGACTTTCCTCGTATTCGTCAGTCTGTGTATAACCTTCAGTTGTTATATTATCATAGATATCGGTTTGTAAATCTTCAGTACTTATATTTTCTGCTGTTTGATGATGACCAATGTTCGTGCCGTTATTGATTTCATAATTACCCTCATTATTTTCTCTTTGTTTAATGAAATTTGTTTCTTTATCAATATTTGCATACGATTCTGTTAGTGTGTCTCCAGTTTCTGGCTAAAAAGGTAATTATATTCGTTTTAATTATGATGTAGAAAAGATGTAAGATATGATATTGGTACAAGAATAATAACTCTGTTTGCTAACTCGAAGCGTTGTTTTTATGGATTTCACACAAAAAGTCTTTACTAGATGACAACATAATTATTGAAATTAACATTGGTTTGAATTGGATTCAGATAATTTCAAAAATCATTCCAAAATAAAGTAACCTTGGGATAAATTAGATGTGTTGAATTCATACAATTTAGAAGCACATTCAGTACTTTGGTTGGAGCATTAGTAATTTTTGTTCTGAATATAAGAGTTATTCTGGTAGTTTACATCGAGGCATATACTTACCATTGTTTCAGTAGCAATTACTTGTTCTGTTACATCTTGAACAGATACCCCTTCTGTAACTACATTTTTCATAATACTAAGTAATAAGTTTATTTTCTCCTTATTCAGTTTGTCTATTTGGTATTCATGCATATTTACAGAAAGTTCCAGTTTAGATTCAGTTGTCGCATCTTCATCTTCATTAAGATTTGAGTTTTTTACTGTATCACCATTTTTTTCACGGTCACTTGTTGTTGTCACGTACAGCATATTCTTACCTGAATCTGAATCTTCAGTTGCCGTAAGATCTTCGGTTGTAAACTCTATTACTTGCTTTATATCATTCTTAGCTATTTTATTGCTTACTAAATTTATTTCTGTGTCATCATAAGAAACTGTGAATCCACTGAGTGGATAATATTTATTTTCTGATTTTGGTAATCCTTCTTTTTTATTAAATTTAGTTTCATTTTTATTGAGAAAATATTAGCTGAATTTTGCATTGAATCTTGATCAACATCAAGTGAAGGAAGTTGTTCATTTATTTTGAATGATATGCTGAAACAATAAATAAATAAAATGATTGAACTTCACCATAATAGTTCATAAAATAAATTAATTGATTTATTTGATTTATACCTACTAGGTAGAAATAATCGCGTATGTAGGTACAAACCTTAAAATATATAGGTACTAATATATAAAACATTTTTGTTTGCTATAAGACTTCTGACATGATACTTACTTCAATTACAAAGTTAATTAAAAATATAATTAAATAAATAACTTACGCCTGTAACTTGAACCTTATCGGCCTAGTGGAACCATCTTGATTGTATTGAAATGAAAGTTTTTGAACTGGATTTGTTTCATAAACCCAACTTTCCGCTGGAAAACTTAAACTTATTTGTGTTGCGCACAAAACTAAAAGAAGCTGAAAATTAATAAAAAACACCATCGTACTACATCTGGCACATAATACGGTTTTTGATAAACTTTTTACTAAAATCATGATTAGAAAAGATTTAATCGACACTTCAAATGAAGTATAAAAGTATACTAAGCTAGTTTTGTGTTGATTTTTCAATGTAAACAGAAAATTTGCATCGAGAACCCGATTGGTAAGAAATATTAATGAACTAAAATACGCAAGAGCGGTGACTTTTGCATTTATTATACCTTTATTTTCGCTACTCTATTCCGCTTGGTTATTCCCAGTTGCCTTGGACTGTAGTTCAGTACAGGACAACTAGGACAAAGTTTGTCCCTGAGGTTTGTCCTAAATGTTCCGTGCATGTCACTATTGACAAGTGAGGTTTCCCCTGGGGTATCTTAATTAATTAGTGAGTGGTTGGATTGTTTCCTCGTGGCCGAACAAGATTGTGAACTGGTGTATGCCTATTTATTAGTACCGTAAAACGGGGTGGATAGAAATGGTTTTGAACTTTGTTTTAATTTTTTCTCAAAGATTTTATAGTATGATTGGGTAATATAATAGTACTTTTTATTATGTCTCCGAGTTCAATTAATACTATCCTATCATGAAATATATAAATATTGTTTTGCTTTCATCGTAAAACTAAAAAATATGTAAGATTTCTATTTACCCGTAATTGGGGTCAATAGAAACGACCTATAGGGCGAATATAAAAAATCGCCAGGGTTGTCACTTTCCAAAAATAAGTTGTGCATGAATTATGGATAAAGATAGCGCAGGTATATATGAAAAAACGTCAGCTTTCTAACACGAAAAAACCGCATCAATAGAGGTCCATTTGTTTAGGAGGCCACGGACAGACACACAGATAAATTCTATGAAAAATGATGTAGGTAATATTATTTTGGTGATAGCCCTAGCACATAATTTCTATTCACCCCCTTTTCATTTCTATTGAAACCTTTCCCGCTTCTATTAGCCCCGTATTTCATATCTATTGACCCCATACTACGTATCTATTCGCCTCTTTGGCATTTCTATTAACCCCAAAGTTTGAATAAAATTGACTTGGTTTACAATTTTAGTCATATATTTAATATTTAAATTATGTTGTATACATAATTTTACTAAACTTTACATTAAAATAAAAATTTTATAAAAAATAATAAACATTGATTATTATGGAACATAAAACAATGGTTACAAGATAATATTGAAAACGATGCCACCTGCAGAAATGAACCGCAAAGAACTGCCATATACACAAAAAACTTAGAATTTTACAAGAATTCGCGTTTATTAACTGGGGACCACAAATTGCAGTCTCACGACGACTCAATTTCAATGTGTTTTTTTTATTTATATAATACTGCAGTTTCCAAATACGTACAATTTAGTATTTATTTTTAAAAAATTCTTGTTCATAATTGCCAGAATAAAACTTTTTTGGTTTCATTTCCATTCACCCCTTGAATTCTATCCACCCCGTTTCATCCGGTACTATGTTATTTATCGGGTTTATTTACCTATTTTTCCCGAAGTTTCAACAGGTTTACACACTGTCGTGGTCACGGGATGACTGGAGTACTGGAGCTACCCCCTCTGCGAAGCGGGAGCAGCGTTATTTAAAACTACCCTCACTTGGTTTGTCCACCTGACCTGCACACTCGGACGACACACTACACTAACAATGTCCGCGACAAAGCGAATCTCTTAAAAAATGGATTATTGTTTTCGTTAATCCGACAAGATACAGAAGATAAGTTTCTGAAATCAAATAAAATACCAGAAAGTAAAACACAAAAATTTATTTTTCATCCTGAGGCCGAAAATTTTCACTGATCAAATTGTTTTTGTCTGCCACAGCCCTTGCTAATAGTATTTCGAAAAGCGTTTAAATCTTTGAAAATTCTGACCAACCAAATCGCGTTTTAATTTACGTTTTGGAGCAGTAATATGCCGTTTGGGCGACTTAGGTGCGTTTCCTGGTAACGGTTTTGGGACTAGTATAGGGCTCAAGCGGTATCTTCCTTGTTCGTTCGTCAAAAATCCAAGTTTAACTCCTCGTTTAAGAGCCCTGAAAAAAAGAATATTCGAATATAAAAAATGCTGTTCATTAGAATTAAGTTTGTTTATTTGACACATAATTTGTATCTGAAATACTCCATTCCATTTATACGAAAGAATTCTCTTAGTTCATATGGCATGAACGATCTATACAAAATTTTGTTTTATTTTAAATAGTACCGACTTATATACATTGAACGTAAGTACTGCGTACGTCCAATAAGTCAGTAGATACTATTTTTACAATTATGTCTTATGTCTTATAAAATGTATAATGAATTCAGATTCGCTTTATTAAATCAAGTAAGTACCTGGAAATTTTTGTACCCATGTTATGATCAGTGATATTAAATTCTCTTCTGATAAATTTGATGATGGTGCGTGAAGTCCAAGCAGTGTGTAGCATCAGCTTCTCAATCGCTGTCAATACGGTCTTCCGCGTTTCTTGACAAGACATTACTTGAACCATCTTTTCTGATAATATTACTGTTGTTTTCACAAATATACATTAGATCATGCAGTTATTCTGCAGACTTCCAACCATAAAAATGTAAAAATAAAACGTATACATAAATCAAAACTAAAGAAATGAAAGTTGACTCTGTAATGACAGTTTTGTTTTTTAGATTCCAAAGTGTGTCAGTTTGGATTTGTGCCACAGAGTTTAATATTTGATTTTAAGCACCGATTAAAACCAAAACCGCCAAACATTTTCTCATACAAGGAGTTCCGTTCTATGGAGATTGAAGCCCTCTTTTGACCCTACTCCACGAGTACGATAAAAAATAAGCAAACCTTTTCTTTAGACATTTATTTGTTTAATCTTAATCACAGAAATTGTACTAAATTTACAAAAAACTAGTGGTTTATATTATCCTTGAAGAGATGCGATGACAGCGCGTGGTACGACGCCCTCTGGCCCTTGTTCTATTGTGGGTTGGAAACCGTTCTCATCAGCAATATAGGTGACGGTGTACACAACACCGTCAGGGCCAGTCCAGGAGTATGCACCCTTTACTGCTATGGACTCGTTCTCGGCACCTTTGTTGATAAGCTCACCAGTTTCATCGCGTTTTGTACCGTCACTTAGTTCAAACCTGAATAAAATAAAGAGCATCTTCTTTACCTTTGCTTATAACTTACCATGTAGGCAAGTAATGAAAATAACCAATTTTTTTAAATGGGTTTATGTATTACAAACATACAATTTGAAGAAAGGTGAAGAATTCAATCGTCGACAAAGGTTTTTCAAGCGTCCTTTGCTGACGACACAAAATCAAAACTCTGTCTTGACAGAGAAATTCTTATTTTACTCTAAAAGTTATTGCTTACCCGAACTGGTATGATCCTAATCCAATATTATCTGATGTCTGTCTTAAAATTTGCACGTCGTCAGTTTTCCTCGTCGTTCCAATTGTTGTTGTTTGTGGTGCCGCAGACACCATGGAAACCAATGAAATTACTAGCAACTGAAACAACCAATCCAATAGAAACACTTTTCTCTGGTCACATAATTTGCAACTGAAACACGAAGGCTGTACATTTCATAAAAAAACTCGCGGAAACTCTACGCACCAGTTTCATTGTGATACTGAAATCTTGTCTTATCATAGCCGTAAGTATCACAATACACATCAAAGTGTGTTTGCAAAACCCTGCTGACACATGTTATATACTTTCGGAATATTGTATTACGACACCTGATTATTAGTAGATGTATCTACACACCTCGTTACCATGTTTTGTGCGTTTGACCACTCCTTTGATATGGCAAATAATGGTGACGAGCTTTTTTACATAAAAAGCAGGATTTTCTTGGGGCCCTAGAGCTTATTAATGAAATACAATGTTCTGATGCAGATTGGTTTTCAAAGAATGGCTTGGATTAAAATTTCTTTTTTGACACACATACTGTCCTGGCATATAAAGTCCGAAGTGGGACGGTTCCTGCGACACAATAGATATTGGGTTCAGTCACAGTACCTTTTACCGTCTCTGAAGAAGAAAAGGACTTCCATTTACTTCATCACTGTTTTTAGGCTATTCACGCCTTCTTTAAAGGATAGGTACCAAGTCCTGAAGTCCTGACTTTGAGTAGCCTAAATCCAGCAGTGTGTAAATTCAAGCTGACGATGATGGAATAGCATAGCTGTTTCGTGTTTATGTATGTGCCTACTTTCATATGTAGGTAACTAAAAAGCTACTGCAATTATTATTTTCAATCTGTATAATAGTTATGTTGGATGGCATCTGATACTCAAACCTGCTTTCGATGTAAATGTAGTTTGAATGACACAGTGAAGGCGAACCCATGTTCTGAGGACATACGATAAGTTTGAGCTTTCAAAGTGTTTTAATTACAGACGTATTATTCATCAACTATGCAATTTCAGACAGGTGCCAATCACAATAACGTGGCATTCATAAATTACCTGTGACAAATGTGATTCTAAGCAAAAACGCATATTGCTAATAGAAACAGTCAGGCTGGCTATAGTAAAATCCTTATTTGACATATTTCGACAAGCTTTGTTAGGCTTTTATATCGGATCCTCATCTTTATTATTTTAACTTTATTAAAATCACTTGCAGTCTCGACTCATATCGTTTATTAAATAAAAAAAATCTAGTTTGCACAAAATGACAATAACCCATAATAATAGGCTTGAAACAATCTTATATCTATAATACATTTTTCATTCAGACCTAGTTGAAATCATCGTATATTCGAAATATTTCAACGACATTAACTTAAACAGATGCGTTTCTATGAGTAGTTTGCCGGTAGCAACAGCTTTCAGTTCTTCAATTCAACCAAGTAAAGCTTCTGGAATGGCGCCGCCTTGTCCTTGCTCCAAATTAGCTTTGTATCCGTTTTCGTCTGCTAAGTAGGAAACTGAGTAAGTGACTCCATCAGGGCCTACCCATGAGTAGACCCCTTTTATTACTACGAAGCTCTCTTCTTGACCTGCGCCGCCGCTGCGTAACTCACCTTCCTGCTCATGTTTTGTACCGTCGGATTGCTCGAAACTATAACAAACAAAGATTGTTAGAGTGATGGAATGGAATTTTATCGATATCTACATTTAGAGTAGGCCACGAATGTATGATAAAAAAAGTCTCTTAGTTTATAATGTAATAGCGAAAAAAGGGTGTTATGGTGCGTTTTAATTCACATGCAAAAAATAATATAGATTAGATATCATATTCTGCCTCCGGATTGATCGCAAAAATTTTGATTTATGGAAAAAATTACTAGAAACTATAAAAATATATAAAAAAATATTTTTGCCATATCCTCAAAGATTATTATAAGATATCTACATTTATTAATCTTATTCGAATAACATTGGTTTCCTGAAACAAAAAATTTACCGCACTGAAATCTACTCACGCGTATTTGTAGTTACCTCCGCCGAGGTTGTCGTTCTCATATTTAAGCACTTGCACGTTGTCTGTAGAATAGTTCACGATCCTAGTTGGTGGCGCAGCAGAAACCACTGCCATCGTGAACATGACCATTGCCTGAAAATTGAGCGGATAGACCTCCCTATAGCCGAGTAGCGATAAACTATACTATTGAAATAAAGAGGGATGATTTGATTGTTTGTTTGGATGTAATAGGCTCCGAACTAGTGGAAATTCTTCTACAATTAGAAACGTACATTATCTCTGATGAACATAGACTATAGAAGATTATCGAAAATGTTAGGCTTCTGTATGAAAATTTTAATAATGTAACTCCACGTCTATGTGTATATGAGAAGTAAAAGTGTATATTTAGAAAAATTTGTTAAACACCCAAGCGAAATTGGGGCGGGCCGCAATTTTAAATATTAATAGGCACTTCTGCGTTTTGTTTTGGTAGCTAGATTAAATACTACAAAATGATTAAATTACTACAAAATACTACATGTCACTACAAAATTAAATGATTTCCGAATTCGTAACTAAATAAAAATCTACTGTGAAAATTGGTATAGCAAAACACTGACCAGCAACATTGTATGTAATGTTTTAGCTAGAGACACTGAACTAATGTAGGTAAACATCGGTTCACTTTGGTTTTCTTGTTTTATACCTGCATTTGATAATTCGATATTACGCTCAAAGAGGGTGAAGGTAAACGCCTGGGCATCAGTAACAAATTGCTTGATTTTACATCATTATTTAAATGTATACAAATGTTACAAGTATTAGTTTGACTCTATCCGTACATTAACTAATTTACGACAAGCCTATCATTCCTCAAAAAGAAATCATGCTTCCAAAAACCTTCTATTTTTAATAAAAAACGCAAAAAAATTGGATATCCTACTTTACACCACAAAATTGATTTATAGACGGTGGTGAAGTCTTTTAACCATTACTGATCTACATAATCAACGCGTAAGCATAATTCTGGGTATAATCTAGGCTTTTTCTAAGTTACCATCTTCTGTCCCGTTCAAAAAAATGTGTGGTCTTACTTTATGGTGTACACCAAAATATTTATACATAGACAGGGATAAATACGGATCTACATAATCAACCCGTAAGCATAATGCTGAGTATACCTAGGCTTTTTCTCAGTTACGATATACGAGTACTATCCAGTCCTGTGCCCCGACCTTCGTCTCTACTTCCCTAAAGGTAACTATCGACCCAGGAGGTCTGTGATACCGACAATACCCGACAAATTATCAAACAAATTATGTTTGATAGTGTCATCTGACCATAACGGTAAAATATCACCGCTTGGTATATAAATATACTATAGTATTCTGGACTTATGCAGGACAGATTTTTTAAAAACTTATAATAAAAATAATCAGTACCTATTTCTTTATTACGCCATTTCTTTCGTTGACAGTGCGATTATCAAAGCTTAATAACTTTACAAATATCTTGACTTGGCTAACAAGGCTGTCAGCATGTGGGATGTTGATTCTTCTACCATCATCGTCTATATATTAGTTTCAGTTAATGGCGTAATAGCGAAGAGCCATGATCAACATTTTTAGTAGATTCAAAGGCGGTACTACTGGACTCCTCCGGCGCGAATAGTCAGCAATTTTCTGTCTTTGTTAGATGTTTAGAAAATAGATAGGTATGTGAATACTAGTTGTTGTTGTTTTATGCTGCTAAGTATTGTTATTTTTTCTTTTTAATTAGATAAGGCCATGTGAAATATAAATCCATAGTTCTCCATTTAAAAAACATGTTGTTTTTTAATTTTATAACACTTATTATTATTAATACGTGTTTATCATTTCTATGATCACGTTTCTTTGGTATGGGGCAGAAGCTAACACCGCACACAGAAATTATAAAATTTTATATCAAGTCAGGGCTGCAAAAAACAGGTACTTACTCGTATTAAGCTATTAATAATAACACTGTTCAGGCATTGTTATGCAAAGACTTTCAATAAGTAAGACACAACAAAGAATAAAACAAATTTATTATACAAATTCCATTTGACTAGATGCAGGCAGGTTTACTATATTATCCGAGGAGAGATGCTACGACCGCGGGAGGGACTCCGCCCCCGGGGCCCTGCTCGATCTCGGGCTTGTAGCCATTCTCGTCAGCTGTGTATGTCACGGTGTAGGAAACTCCGTCGGGCCCCACCCATGAGAAGGAACCGGTGACTGCTAGGGATTCGTCTTCGCGACCCTCGTTCTTGAGTTGTCCGACTTGCTGCGCTTTCTGGCCGTCAGTTTGCTCCCACCTGTGAAATAATTGGATTAATGACTATAATAACCAAGGAATACTAAAACTTATACTTTTAATATAAAATAAAATTTCAAATCTAGTGTTTTATTATGTACGGCCTGGATACGCGCCTCAGTGATGCGACGGGTGGAATGCCTACGAAATTTTTCGAGACGAAAGGTTTATTATTCGAATTTTTTCTAAATATTTTAAAATTTAAGTCACAAATAAAATTTTATGCAAAAAAAAAACGTATATTATGTTTAGATAATTAGGTAGTTAATGAGATTAAAGAGAAAAAACAACAAACGCAGCGATACCTACAGCGAATCGAAATCGATCCTCAAGCCCTTTTGAGCATTATTGTGTACATGTTAGCGATGAGCTATCGTTTGATTATATTATCCTTACAACCGTAAATGTCAAACATAACATCGAGATCACAAACTCGCCGAGCAACTTACTAAATTAGACATTTACTTGGAACATTATTATGAGCATATCTTGTGGTATTTTTTTATATTTCCAAAAATATTATGACAGGCAGGATTATATAACTTGCCTGTCATATTAAGCTTTAATTATATTATTGTATTCCAAATTAATAAAATAAATTATTAATATAAGCCCAGCAAAGAGGTCAAATCCTGTGTTATTTATTAGTTAAAACTATTATATTGTATTCCAAATAAATATGCCCAGCCTAGGGGTTGAATTAGTTAGCACAGCTTGCATTTCGGGCAAAGCTAGGGATATTAGGGAATGTCGAATGTAATTTATTAATAGTATTTTGTGTTTTTTTCGTTAATGTGTACATTTTAAACTTACTCGTATCTGTAACCTCCGAAGCCAAGATTGTCATTTTCGTATTTCGTGATTTGGACATTGTCTTGGGGGTAAGAAATATACGATGGGGGGGCAGCTGCCACCACAGCGATTAGGCAAAGTGCTACGAGCTGAAACAAAAGTTATATACAGTTGATATTAGTAGGTAGTGATAAAATTAAGAAAGGATAACAAAAAAAAAATTATAAAAACTTTTTTTTTCAATGTCTAAACGAGAAAAAACAATAACACAGCTTAGCTTAAAATTACGACTTTTATGAGTAAGGGCCAATAAAAAGCAATAATTTTTTTTTGGCCATTAATATACAAATAAAAAGCGCACCAGTTTCATTTTGATGACAATCCTAATTCTTTGAATGAAGAAGAGGAAATGGCCTAAAATCTTTGAGACCGTTCTTTATATCTATTAGTCAGAGATAGGTATATATTTTTGGATGTTTTCTGCTTGGGTGAAGGTGAACCACTTGGCCACGGAATATTGATTGCCTTGTCATAGGCACTCATACCTATGTTTCATAATAAAGGTATTTTATTTTCCCCCTTTGCTGTATTATTTTATAAATTATGAAACTATTGTTTCATCATCATTGTTTCTAAATAATTGACATAACGCCTAATCATACTTACACGTAATTAAAATGTGCAATGTAAATCAATTTTAGTGGTCAATTATATTGTCTTCATTCTTTTGATTGGACTTTTCATGGTCACAATATTACCTACGCTTTTTAGAGGATCATCGGAATGTAGAAATCGTAAAGGTTGAATTTTTTTGCCATTTTTAGGGTTTCAAGATCAGTTTCGAAACTCTTATTATGGTCTCATTTTGTCGGTTCTTATTTTTTTTATTAACTTGAAATAATTTAAATACATTTCCTGAGCCTCCAAATTAAAAGAAAAACTAGTTTCATTTAAATTAAATTAAGCAGTAGTACCAAAATAAAGAAAAGTTAGAGAATTTTTTAATTTTCAAAATATCATGAAGGTTTTCTTTGTCTTTGAAATACATTGTAAATAGTCCAAAACTTGACCTGTACGTACCTGCTCTCTGATCTCCGAAATTACTTATACGATACCGAAGTATAGTATTTAAATACATAAGAGACACAAGTTCGAAACCCTCGGTTCGCGAGTAATACTCTAATTTAACGTTTCTTATTTTATTGTTATTTAGCGGTCCGCCCCGGCTTTGCACGGGTATTAAACACATATTTCAAATCGTATAAACTTTTGCACATGTTGGGTTATATTTTTGCATACCTACGGATCCCTAAATTTATAAAAATATTCGTAGCCTATGTTCAACAAGTTTTCAAATCAGTCCCATAGTTTTGAAGCCTATTCAATTCAAACAAACTATCAATCAAATCTTTCCTCTTTAGAATATTAGTTTTGACATAGACAAACTTCTGTCAATCTAGCCTCTAAAATAGCTTTTAATTGGACATTTGAAATCAGTCCCATATTGGGACATGTGATACTTTCCCCACTTGCACAATAGATTTTAGGGTTCCGTACACGAAGGGGGAAATGGAACGTCTTTCCGTCCGTCCTTTTGTCTATCTAATCTAGTATGAATCTAGCTTTTACTATTCTCTATCTAATGAACCGTAAAAGGTAGACAGTTGAAACTTTCACAAAATGTAAAGTTATTTTGCTGATATAATATCAAGTATTTTTGATTTTTATTAAAATCAAGGGGGCTCCGATATAAAAAAACGTGTTTTTTTGGCTATTTTTGCTCTCCTTTGACAACGACCTCTTGAACCGTAATAGGTAGATAGTTTAAATTTTGATAGGGCTTAACGTTATATCAACTAAAATTTAAATAATAAAATGGCCAAACGCCCTTACCAAGCTGAGTACCCATCAGTGCGATACCGTTGCGGGTAGTACTGTGATGGGTGACCGCGACTTATTAGGTACCTATTTGCTTTTTTTTTTGATTCACAAAAAAACTATTGTAGGTTTTCTTTGCGAAATAATTATGTACGATTGTATGGAACCCTCCGTTTGCAAATTGAATCGTACAAATTTTCACGTATTTGTATGGTTTGACAATACAACTCACAGTTATTTATCACCGTCCGACCCGGATTCACAGTGATGTGATGACACTAGGGTTTAATTATTTATTGTTGTTTTAGTTCTATATAAAAAAAATTAAGTTGATCGGATAGTTATTATTATTAGAGTAGTTTTGAAACAACTAAACGATTTAGTTATGCAGTTATTTTATTGCTAACGTTACAGTCTTTTAGCAGATTGGACGCAATGTTTACGGGAAATGATGAGAAAATTCTCTAAGATGGGAATTTTATTCCCAAGTGCACAAGATTTTTGTTTGCAGACGATACTAAAGTCTTGTCCAATAACTAAGACAAGTAAAATTTTGCATAATAGGTAAATTATAATAAAACAAGACAAAAAGTTTTATTGGTTTTGTCTTCGCAATTTTTTGTTGTTGTTTGGCACTTTAATATTTATGACGCTAGATCACCTTCTTTAGTCTAGCTAAAGTTTAATCAACATACTAATTCAACAACAAACTTGACGACAATTACCTGCTTACTAAATACAAAATAAAAGCTTAGAAAATATTTGATGATGGTTATTAAAAAATACTATTAACATTAAATAATACTTTATTATCAAATAACACATTTAAAATCACATTGAAACAGTATATAAATATTATATACAGTCCCACATTTTGTTTTATTTACAGTGAGTACGTCAGAAGATTAACCTAAGAGAGACGCAACTACAGCGGAAGGGACGGCGCCACCGGGTCCTTGCTCGATCTTGGGCTGGAAACCGTTCTCATCAGCGACGTACGTGACCGTGTAGACCACGTTGTCAGGCCCCACCCAGGAATATTGTCCCTGGACTGAAAGGGACTCGTTCTCAGTCCCTTCATTCTTCAGCTGACCTTGCTCCTCGTGCTTGCTTCCATCGGAAGTTTCCCATCTGTAAATGATTAAAATGGGATTAGGTACTGTTTGAAAAACGAAGACCGTTACGTTATGAGTAGATTGTATACTTACGCGAAGTTGTACCCGCCCAGTCCAATATTGTCGGAATCGTATCTCACGATCTGTACATCTTGATAGTTTTGGGGAGCAGCACAAGCCGCAGCGACCAAAGCGAGGACCACGAACTGAAACATATCCTTCAATTAGATCCACTGCAGGAAATCCATAACACTTAACACATCACTCATCACTTCACAAAATAACTGACCAATTTCATTTTGTCTATTGTGTTAACGGCTAACTCCTGCAAAGAACTGTTTGGGTATGGTGTGATTACGTATTCGGGCACTTCTCTTATATACGTATGTATTTCTTCTAATACTTTGTTGCAACACCGCGGCGATGCTGCTTATTACGGTAAAGCACAAGATGCTGCATCAAGCGCTTTCTTGGGTTATGGAGTGTCGTGAGCGTGTCCGTGTAGGTATTTCTTCAGCCCGTGATTTGACTTGCATGTTGAACTTTGACACTTAGTTTGACTGTAAAAAGTTCCCTTCTAGTACAGATAAAAACAGGTATTTTGTGATGTGTTAACATAATTATTCAGTATATTGAGTATTTATGCATTACCAAATAGACCAACAGACATACAAGCTAACAGTCATTATTGTTAGTATAAGTGATACACAGTCAAACCGTACATTTGGATATGATTTGTAAACACTTAATTTGACCCCGTGCAACCTTTCAAGTAATTTTAAGTGTAAATGTCAATGTTAATAGGGAATTTCAAAAGGTTGCAATATTCTTTCCTGTTTTAAATTAAAGAACATGTAATTTTGTTTAATTCAACGTGACAAATCCGTTAGAGTTTTGTTAATTGATAAATATTTCTATCTATCATTTCAAAGGAAGGTAATTGCGTGTTGCAGTGGTACGAGTAGCATAATAGATTTGATTTCGTACAATGTGGCATTTGACTTGATAAATTAGTTGATGATAATACTGGTCTATATACTCTTTGCCCTCTACCTTCTGATTATACAATAAAAATAAATAAATAATAAATAAATAATGCTGGACAATCCACACAGCATCAACCAGCCCCAAGCTAAGCAGATATCCATACAAACTCTTAATCTAGTAGCGGCGACTATTGATGTTTTCTACTGTTCACGAGACGACTTCGCAAGGTCTATATTATTTAATTTGTCCTATTGTAAGTAATTATTTTTTGAATATTGACATTTGTATTTAATTTATTTTAATGAATTATTTTTGATTAGAGTTATTAAATATATTAAGTTGACAACGCTATTGCATTACAGTCATACCTGTAAAAATATACGTAAGGTTTTGAATAAATAAATAAATGATTGAGATCACTGATAGAAATATAAGAATGATTTACTATGACAGATAAAATAAAAACACCCTTACGTGGTTGGATCATGCGATATTTTTCCTGGAGTAGGAACCGACACGCAATCTTTTGCGTCTCAGCCGGCCAAGTACCCACTGCGCTATGTGTGTCATCACATTATGAATTACTCATTTAAATACAATAATGCAATCATAAAATAGTCGTTTAATGGATGGTGTGTTGTTATTTTTTAATCGGTTTACTATTAGAACCTTGTGAATGATCAGATCAATGACCAATATAATAACAGGTCTAGTAGAATTTTTCTTACTTTTTGCTGCTTTGGTGTTTTTATGTAGGTTAACTACTTTTGCGTGAAAAAATGACATTATGAGAAAAAAAATTAAGCTTTAAACTGAAATTTTATGAAAATAATTAATCAGTTTCTTTTTGTCCGTGAAAAAAGAAGGAGAAATAAATATCTTGATCACGAATTACAAAACTTTACAGTACTTACATTTCCCTATATCTCAGCCTCAGATAAATTCATTGACATATTATTTAGGTATTTATTTGTTTATCGCACAGATTTGTGAGCTAGAAATATCAGACGGCCATATGGCTTTATCAATATTTTTTATAAACATAACTTTAGGAAGTAATACGAACCAAAATAATATGCAACCTACTGCGTTATATTATATAACATACGATAATTTTCTGATTTAATCATTGACCATAATTAATCAGATAGCATTGTGGCAAGTCCAGAGAGCTTCCCAACATCTCCCCTGCATTGTTTATTGAAATACAAATTGCTATCTTATTTTTCGGTGACGAAAATTGCAATTAAGTATCTTAGTGAAAACATCAATCTGTATCGAAATATTATACTAGTTGTTATTTTATTCTGGTACAAAAAGAATTGGCTTCGCGCAGTCCTATAGATAAAGCCCTCTGTACCAACGTACTACATATTTGCAAATAGTGACAGCTAGTGCTCTAAATATCATTGTTATGTATTTAGACGAACTGGTAAAGCTTTCTTTTGAGGCTGGCTGACATTGATTGGGAGGAGACTGTGTGACAAATAGCTTTTATGTAATAGGTCACTTAGGTACTCAATGGTTCAAATCTTTTTTATGGTCTTGTCTCATGCAAAGTTTCTTTAACATTAACAAAAAGATTTTCAAATACCTTAATTGTTTCAGGATCAATTAAATAATTTAAATATTTAATTTTTTTTTTCAATTAAATATGTTAAATTTTTTTTTACCTCTTTCTAGATTCTACATAAGATTTAGGTAACAGATAAGAAATTTGCACACATTTTGTAAGCCATGTTCTATGAACCTTCGCTAAAACTAACTTTAAATCAATACAAAAATGCTTTTAATTTACAACCGAAAAATTACATTCAATGGGCAATTAATAACAACATACAATTAATTATTGATTAGATACGAATAGAGTTTATTTGAACTTCAGGATGTTATGTTAACAGGAAACCTTTTATTGATGAACATAACAGAATCAATAAACTTTATACTTGAGGGCAATCAACGCACTTCGGATATTTACAAGTACACATAAAATATAATTTGTTTATGATCGAATCAAGGAATCTAAGGTTGTGGGAAATGTCAATCAGCACGCATCGGACATACCTAACTCGGCCTTTAACGTTTTCATTACCTGATGTTATTTGGAAGATGATGCACTACCGCATTTTATGCTAAACTTATCTCTATATCCTAAGATTCAAAGTTCAAATTCATAAGCTACCATAAAGTTTTTATAATAAAAGTACCAACCACATCGCTTAGTTCACAATCACGATGAAAAGGCCAAGGTTGCACAGTTTGCGCTGAATAATTTGTGTCCAATTAGGTTCTGATGAGATATTAGGTGAGAATATTTCGTATTGTAGACTTAAGAAATGCCTAGGTATGCCTAATACCTAATAGTTCACGTTAATAATGTTCTGCTAACGAAATCATTTTGAAAGTCTGCATTAATGATAAGCCTGGTTAAATAAATCTGATGTACTCGGTGCGTGAGCTTTCGTTTAGGCTTTTATGAGGAATATTGACTAACGAATAGTAAATGTTGAATCAGTAGCAGCGAGTGGTATATATTCCCTAACCGGTTCATTACATCACAGTGTTTCCAACGGAAGATTGCCAGTTGACTTGAGGTTGACCTGTGAACCTTCGCTTTACAGAATTCTACTTAACCTACAATTTTTGGGTCGATTTAGAGTCACGACCTACCAAAGTCACCTATGACGATTAACATTTTAAATAAACGGTGATTTAATATAATTTAGTACAAGGTCATATTGCGTAAATACTCACAACAACGTACTTAATGAATTACATAACAAATTCATTAAGTATAACTATGTTTTTAGAGGGTCAAGTTTGTAAATCACATCGCTTGACTCATCCCACGTTTGTCAAGATCTTTTGACCTTTTATATTTTTGCAGGATCTAATCTATACAAAACTACTTGCAGTAAATGTCAATGTATTGGGCCAGAAGCGGCCAGAAGTACCTACTTAGTAGATGATCAACGGATATCTAAGCGTTTTGCTCAACTATGGAAGTTTATTTTAAATACATTTAAATTATATTTGTCATCGCATTTTGATTTGCATTTCAACCACCAGTATTTAAATAACAGTAGGTCTACCTGGTCTTAAATAAACGTGATCAAGAGCATGTAACAGCATTGATCTTCATTCAGAAAACCAGTGGTCGAGTTTTTGTATAGTAAAGTGATGTAATGCTGCATTCTTGATTTCGATTACAGCACATTGACCCCAGAAGAGGTTAGAATGTAATAAAATAAATTAAAATTAACTCATTACAGTCATTCAGAAGTTAGATAAGTGCTATATACAGGATGTAGATACTATGGCACGACCCGACCACCCAAAAACTTTATAGAAGCTATAATTTTCTAACTACATCCCAAAAAATCAGAAGTAATTTGTTTCCTTCATGAGATTTTTTACAAAATGTTTAAAGCATAAACAAGCATCCAAATATGAGGAGCACATCTATGTCATTTTGGATTTGCAACACTAGTCTCGCGGTTGCTTCAGCCTGCGTGATTTAAACGAACATTGTGATGAGCCAAACTTTATTGGTCATGGGAAATCGTTATCGGCAGTATCTCGTAACATCTCACGAACTCATCCGGGTGAAAAACAAATCAAAGATTGGGCTTCTTATGTAAACTATTGTGGTGCATCACAGAGGCGTGAACGATAAGATCGCTTAGACAGACCAATGGGCGGCCCTAATTGAATGATGTATTGGGTGCTTCACAGCTTTGTATTTGTAATCGTCTTTCTTTACTCATACCAATCATACATAACGTATAGGTATAGGATTATAACAGCGCTGTAGGCTATAATATCGATTGCCAATCATTTATTTTTATGACTCTATAACAATTGACTGCCTTGTTTTGTAAGTTTATCTAACTGTGATCATAAAAGGGTGGGATGATAATTAGGGTTAACAATGAATTGGATGTCTATTTATACTTATATAATCTAAGGCCTAAATGTTTTAATTCATACTTATATAATATCAATTTTATCTACTTGACACATTTACTGATAGTTAAAACGATGCAGTAACTCTGTCTAGCTCGTCTTCAGTAAAGCAGAGTAGCATGAAGCAGTAAACCCTGCGTCGGTCGATATGGCTCTCGTTTTTCTGAGACATGAGGAAACTGTCTTCATCTGGTGCATACCGATCGATGTCTATTCTGCACATCTTAAAAACAAAAATAAAATTAACGCATCCAGTCCAGTACGAGCTGAAAAATTTGTCATATTCCGTAATATTATTGTGCGTCGGGCATTTTATTATTAAACAGGTACTTAGGCATTGAAGTTATTATAATGTTTAGCGTACGTGGGTCAAGTATTGAAAAATTTCCACTTTATTTGGGTTAATATCAGTGTGCATTGTCCAACATTATTTATTTAAACGTTTGTATAACTTTGCATAACTTACACAACACAAGTAATGTGACTTGTGCTAAGGCTTTGGATGACCTCAGATATCCGGAAAGTCTTTCAGAAACGGAATTCAGAATCTGAATTTCAGCGCCTTGCCTCACACATATTTTAAAAATTCAGATTGATCAGAAGTCTCGTGGATCAAGTACATGCAAACGATGAAAGAGGAATGAATGCTAAATAATCGCTAATCGAAATATATGGAATTACGCGCGTTCTGAATTTGGAATGTTAATATTCCGGTTAGGAATTCAGATTGTCCGAAAGAATCATTCTTACAGATTGATCTGATAAATTAAAAATCTTAAAAAATCTGAATGTTTGTGGAGAATGTATAAATTGCTTTCTGAAGAGTCTTAATAACGTTTCCGAATACAGAAATACATTCCGGAAGTCTGAGGCCAGCCTTAGAATTTCTTAATATTTAGAGATATCTCACTTTAAAATGACTTTAGAAAGATTGTTATCTACCTGCTTCTTGTTTTCATTATAACAAATGAGTTCTTCAAAGTGACTGTTGAGCGGCGACTTCGGGTCTTCAAAATAGCGCTTTAGTTCATTGTACCGCCCTAGATGCTGAAAATATTTTTTCTCGTTTTAAAAAAATACATAGGTAGTGTAGTAGTAGGTAGTAGTTTATCCTCTTTTTCTATTTTCTTATATTTTGGAAAGCATTTTTTTGAAATTACTCCTTTCTTCTTCTATTTTGAAAGGACTTTAGAGCTGGAGTGTTTTCTCAATATCATCGAATTGATGATTACCTACTTAGTATAAAAATTTACAAGTTTTATTTTTATCTATGTAAGTTTATATAGTACCAGCGGTCCGCCCCGGCTACGCACGGGTATTTAACAAGAGTTGAAATATTATATCTTTTTTAAAATATTTAAATATCCTTATTATATTATTGAACACTAACTTTTTGAAATTAAAAAATATCCTATTGCCTATGTATGCACATCAAAGATAATGAAGGATTCTAATGGTGAATGAGTTCAAATCGGTTCAGTTATCTCGGAGCCTATTCAATTCAAACAAACTAATAAAAAAATATTTCCTCGTGATAATGAACAAAGAGAACTTTGTTTACAAATATAATTTTTTACATCCTGACTGCTCATATAAATATGAAACATTGAGTTGTAAGATATTTTTAACACCTTGGGTGATTACGATTATGATAAAATGAACTAGGTACGTTTAGCAAATTGCTTTTGTGACTTTCAGATCATTTTCACTTCTCTAGACGCTCATATCAATTTGACGCTGACTGTACCTTCTTGGTTTTTCCCAGAGACATATAAGATAAATGTAGGAAAAAAACTTACTTCGGGGTCTACTGATCCACTTTTGCGTATAGTGTCTTGAGGAAATTCATGAGGAAATATTCTTCTTAGCTCAACATCCTCACTGGAATATTATAAAATAATTACAAATAATTGTTTATTTCTCTACTTAACCTTAAACTGCCAGTACAAACTTACTATGTATAAATTACTCCAAATCCTGAGTGCAAGTAATGTTGAAATACCTGTAAATTTTATGTTAGTGTAAGATTCGTAAATCGAAGGAAAATATTAATTCGAAATTTACAAACTTACCCAGTATACGAACCAGTATGTGCTAATTTTTGACATTACAGATTACTATCTGAGTAGGTTTACGAAAGGAAAATCTACCTAGATGCAGTTCCCTATAAAAACACGCTGCAAAATTATATTTCTACGCGGCACGATTAAAATATTTTACTGATAGGAAAATCCGAAACGCATATAAATCGAATAAATGCATTTATGTTACTTCAATTTTATGGGCAAATAGTGCATAACTTTATCTTGAATTTTTAGTATTTATATAACCTTTACTCAGACTAAATAAATCAATGACTAAAATTATATTTTGAAGATGACGCTTCACAGGTTTCTGTTATAAAAAAGCCCTGTTTTTTTTAATTACAATATAAATAGGTATTAAAGAAACTTTTTCACATTGATCAATAAATCTTAAAAACTTTCAGAGTTATTTGAACGTTTTAATCTTTTATAGGACCCAAAATGTCAATATTTGATAAAAAGAACAGTTTCGTAGTTTATTATATTTAACATAACGGGCCCTATATCGTGGAGTGCAGTGACTTTATTACTGGAGATAACTAAATTGTGGGCCGTACGATACGTAAAATAAGACACAATAGGTACTCTACGGTCGTAGAGTTCGATGAATGAAGGCGGCTGGACCGCTAATTGTGGCTTCGTATGCCCAGCAGTGGACTTGTGTGGGCTGATATACATTTATACAAAGTAATATCAAAACACCAATAAAACTCATATATACAAAAAAAGTATTTTATTATTTGTCGAGATATTTAAAATTCATATAATCCTACGATCATTGAACCTAACATCGTCTTCGTGGTATATGGGATGGTAACCATTAGAATCAGCGACGTATTTTACGGAGATCGACCTTCCGCCAGGGTCCGTGTAACCATATTCACCTCTGACCACAAGAATATCACCGTCTGGTTTGTTTATGATGCCGCCGTCTTCTCTTCTATAGGTGCCGCCAGTTGTTTCATATCTGGAAGAGGAAAGTATATTCTGCAGTTTTCTATCTAAAATAATTTATAAGTTGAACTTTTATTTTGTTTCTTTATACATAGTGCCAAACTAAGTGGGATTGACACACACTCTCTAACGCTCTTTTCGTCACACTAAATTCTTCCCCCTACAAAATAAAGTCATGCCCAAACCACGTTAACCTGACACTCCTCATCATAAGATGAGGATGATGACGACTAGCCGTCACAGGCGCCACTTTCTTTTAAGTTTTTTGAAAGTCCGTTACCGTAAAATCACCAATCAAGCTTTTAATTACAAATTTGCACTACCTAAAAAGAAAGAACCTTTTTGGAAATCTGAAAGTGGAAATTGATTCACACTAATTACCCCAACATCCTTAAACTTTTAGGCGAGGCCTTTGCCATTTGTGACTTATGTATTTTTATTATAATATTGATAGGTATGCAAATTTAAAATAGCATCATTATTCAATCACTCTTACTCAAAGCTATAAGTGCCTAATCCATTAGTGTTGAATGCATATTTCTTGATTTGCTCTTCAAGGCAGTAGGCATTTGGCATGACAATGGTCATAAGAATTAATGAACTCAAGCAGATGGTCCCATCATGTACCTGCGAAACAAGATTACTACATACATATTATGCTATTCCCATTTGGCAGCGTTTTTATTGGTCTGACCTTAGAATTAGGATGACATTTCTCCTATGAGTGACAAATTACGCGCACACTTATCTATCAAGTTGCTGGCACCCACAAGAAATGTTGAAGTTTACATAAAGTCCAAATTGTAAATAACATATATGTAAATAAGATATTTGTCATTTACTGTGGATTAACAGGTATTAGCTAATGTCAAGGTCAGACAGATGACAAGTCATTAACATTGAAATAAAAAACATCAAATTCATTTCGGAATTCCCTGGTCACTATTATCTTGAATTTTACTGGTATATATTGTAAGGTATAAAGTAAAGAATTACTAACAACAAGAAAGAGGTAAGTGAAGTTAAATTACCTAATGAAGTTTAGTTTAGTTTTCTTCTACAATTTAAATCCAATATTGCCAATTCTATTATAACATAAAATACTGAATTATGGTTTTCTTGATGTCCATTCATTACATTTGATTTACTGCCTCAAGTTTCTTAATGATAAACTTAAATATTCTTTTAAAAAACCAGAATCTTAACGTATTCTACCCAAAAAAACCCGTTCTTCGACTTACCATTTTTGCTTTGACAATGTTCTTCATAGGAGTTATCTTAGAGAATTGCGAGCTCGAGACCACGCCACACTTTATATCCAGTAACTCAAGAATGTCAAGCCTGGACTTCATTCCTCAACACATAATTAAAGGACTTTATTTTTGTACTATACACGAAATTGCGCAAGTGAAGGTAAGGCAAAAAATTATATACCTTGACAGGGTATTCAGACAAGCTGCACAGTCGTTTTAAACGCTTTGTTCTCTTTTTCGATTATCACTTGAGCTTGTTATTATTTATATTATAAAATTTTCCCCGATAGCTCAAGAAATTTTGTTGTGTTTACAACCACACTATTTTTTTACCTTCTTACCAGCTAATCTTATCAGCTAACGAACATTAGCTAGTAAGTAGGTAAAAAAATTATGTTGTTGTAAACACAGTAAAATTTCTTGAGCTATCAGGTAAATTGCATTTCTTTATAGATTACTTCATTTAAATAAAACAACCCAGTTTTCATCACGACAACCTACGTTTAGGCGTTATATCACTTTAATTATCATTAGTCAGTAGGTATATTAAAAAAAAAATAAAGTTTGTTTAATTTATTTTCGTATTAAAGTATTTTCCTTTGAAAAATATTTTAAGTCGTTATCTATTATCCCAGCATAGTTGCGACCACTGATGATGGAAGTGAAGCTACCACCTGTAAATAAAAAACTTATAAAGAACGTGGCTACAATATACATACACAACACTCGTGGTGATTTGCACACGGTGCAAAACTGCATCATAAAATATCAAAAATAAAATGTTAAATCCACATCCCTAATAACGCCCAGAATAACTATTAAGAACTACGTAGTTATAGAGAAGATAGAAGTAAAGTAAAGTTTATTAAGTAGATACAATAACATTAGAAGAAGAGAAGTATCCAGGTGATCGTAGCCACGGGCAGCAGCTAGTTGCAAATATAAATGCTTTTAAAACACTTTGTAAGGAACAAGGGCGGCTGTTTTTTGTGTTTGTTGTATAAATAGCTTAAAAGAATGCATTTACCCCATTACAGGTTAGGCCATTTGTTGTTGGCCATTACATTAGACATAAGTTTATCCGAAGGCACTTACACTGGTTACCGGTGGTGGCAAAATTTCATAGCCATTCTTATCAGCCTGATAACGGATCTTGTGAAGTGTTCCTTCCGGATCCGTAAAGGTGTATTCTCCGTACACATAAAAATGCTCATCTGGTTCGCCTTTATTCATAAGCATCCCTGATTCGGAGCGGAATATTCCGTTAGAGGTTTCAAAACTGAAAAACATAAATTTATATGTTTTATTCATTTATTAACGACTATTTCTTATTTACGCGTAAAAAGGATAAACTCCTTATACCTTTCCAAAGAACCATTAACCATTAACTGTACCTGAATTCGTAATTTCCATTTTTATCGACGGTGTTTTCATATTTGATTATTTTTGCTTGAGATTCATCATCAACTGGTGCAGAAGCAACGAATGCAATAAGTACACACACTATAAATATACGAAACATGTCACCTTGAAAAGTCTAAAATATATTAAATGGATCGTGGTCGTGTTGTAATTTGCACAGGAGCAAACCAAAGTATACTATAGAGCGGGGTGATTGTTAGCCGTTAATATACTGAATAAAGATCGTTCCTTTTTTACGAACTCGTTTTTAACCAAGGATATGGTTTGTGCGTGTGGTTCTCAGGCATTCCGGTAGATTGATCCAAATGTCAATAGCCGCCTTGCGTCGGGATCAACGCAAAAAACTGATGGGGCTTGTACTGATGATTTACTAGGTCGTTCATTTTGAACTTAAAGGTATATGTACAATATCCACAGTATTGGTAAAATCAGGTATAACCTGTGTACTTATAGAACAAATGAGAATGACGCCATCTTTCATGCAGTTATACGCAGTTTGAATCCGACCTGGCGTGCGATTACGGTAAAATGTCCTATTCAATGGATTGCGAAGAGACTGAGGGAAAGCGATTTTGGTTCCCAAAAAACAAATAGGTTTGTTGACAGGATGGACCAGACCGACCACGACGAAGCTTTCAACGTGCAGCATAATATGACAAATGTCCAACTCAATTATACAATTTTTTGAATTTTTTTATATGTGATATCTTCATCGTAATAACGTACATAGTTATCGTTTAACACCATCAATGTTACTGCACATCGAACCCGCGCCACAGAGATCTTCAATGACACATAGTATGTGTCATTGAAGATCTCTGTGGCGCGGGTTCGATTCCTATCTCGGGATGAATATTTTAAGAATTGCAGTAATTTTTTCAGGGTTTTCCTGTTGTTTTCTATGTATAATATAAAATATCTATCTATTTAATATATTGTACTAAGTATATCACTAATCTACTACCTATAACACAAGCTTTGATTTTTTGCTTACTAACTTGAGGCTAGATGATCCTATGTGAATTGTCCAGCATTACCTACTTATTTATATACAACTGCAATTTTAGTACCAACCGAAAAGTTTAATGATCAGTCCATTATTAAATGGGGCATCCGGGGAGACTGAGCATTAAACATTTTGGTTGGTACTAAAATGCATACATGTTTCTGGTGAAATGGAACCGAGAATAATGGGAATGGGATATTTTAGCGTAATCGCACAGCTGAGCAGGACAGCACGAGAGTTGCTTTTATGTACGAGCTATATGCAATGGGATCTATGAGAGAGATAGGTAATTGTGAATAAAAGCACTGTATGCGCTTTTCTTACAGTGCCTGGCCAAATGGTATGAGAACACAACGCACCAACTATAAATAAATATTCGATGTATCGCATTCGATTCTAAAACGATTGCGCTCTCCCTTTGATTTAAAAGTTGTGCATCCTTACAGGAACTTTGTCTAAACACTCCTCGATAAAAACTACTAGCAATCATTTTATGAAAACCACAAGGACGGTTTTACTGAGAGGAAAATAAAAGCCTGGTGCATTGCAAGGATTTTTATTAGGTCATAGAAAGTCGAAACTACATATTATTATTATTATAGAGGGTTTGCGCGTTAATTATGAACTTCCTGTCCATTAACTTTTGTAGGCTGCCATTATTTGTTCCGCGATAGATTTCACAAACTCCACCAATAATGTTATGAAGACCTAGAACAGAAAAACCAGATTATTATCACCGTAACGTCATTCCGCTTGAATCTATTGTGTGGGCAGTAATAGCCAGCAAACTTTCAAAACAGTTTCACCTAATTTAAAAAAAAAATATTGTTATTATGAAATCCAAATTAATCTACATATGTTTCTCGCAAGTGCTCTTAACTAATCCAAAGCATTAGTGAACCACAATATGTCACATTTAACCACGTCTGCTGTTAGCTCAATTCTAAACACAAGTTCTATTTCAGTTATTTCATTGTCATTCTCACTAAAGTTTTTACCACAAAAAGGTATAATCTCACTCACACTTTCTTTGAAGTCAGAGCTTTTATCATCATCGGTGTCGACCAGGTTGTCTTTTATATCTTCATCGTGATCAGTAGAATGATTGGAAGAATTTTTTACAATGTAATTTACATTATCTTCGGTTGTTTCTTCAAGAATATCGTTTACATTATCTTTCTCTCTGTTGGTTTCAAAATTGATGTATCCGTTGAGGGGCCAATTTTCCATTATTTCATTATTTTTGTTGCGTACTTGAAGTGAACTGAAATGAAAATAAGATTTTTAAAATACATATTTACTACAATATCTTTCTTCAATTAGTTACACTGAAGTCTGACTTTATAACATATTACGCTTTTTACTCAAATTTCTGTTCCTTAACACGCGTTGTTTTTTAAATTAAAATACAGAAACGTTGTTTCAAGTTAATAAATATCTTATATTTACTTATTTCTAGATCTGCATCAATCCAAACTTTCGTTTTTCAAGTATAACTGGTAAAGTAATAACGAATGGTGTAAACTTAGAACAAAACTCGCATAAAAAATCAAGTTACTTACGGGTCCTTATCAACGCTGTTCCTCGCATCGTAAAATTCATTTGAAGTCTCTTGCACTGAGGTCGGGGCCGCAGCAGTTATAGTAAATACCGCAAAGAAGATAATTACGCGAAGCATGATTCAAAACTCGTAATTTTAAACAAACGTGTGTAAAATTAATTCAAGGTTTTTGATTGGATTCCTTTTTCACGAGTATGACGTGAACTCGCGGAGGATGCGAAACTTTATTGGCGTCTAGGCTGTTCTGTAGTGGAGCCTAGATCCTGTTCTAAGGAGTCAGTGCTCCTAGTTTTTTATAGAACCTGTAAACAGGTTATAATATTGAAATAACAGTGTAGCGCTGCGCTGGGGTGCTTACAATATTTGAGAATCGTCTTGGTCTTGCTTGGTTAACTTGCTGAACACATTCTACAGAATATTATTGTTTAATAAATTATAATGGTTATTATTAAGCTGAATAAATATATTTATTAAAAAACGTGGGTAAATAAGGGTACATTGAAATTTGGATTATAATATAATAGGTTAACCTAGAAGAGTTGCAACTACATTCGGTGAATATTCAGCTACCTGAAACAATAGAACATTCATTATTAAAGTGAAATTATCGCCGTGTTGAACAATATTATCTAAAGATATTTTTATTACGGTTTTACAAAATTATCTAAAGGTAAACGTAGGTCAGAAGGTTCCACAGAAAGAACAATGGCAGAATTTGGTCTGGACTTTTTTTTGCGTCCATGGATCTGATGTATATGAATCAAATTTAATAAATTTTCTACGATTTTTCAATTATTCACTCCTTCTCGTAAAAGCCGGAGTTATTTTATGATATTTAAAAGCTTATCAAATGATATTCGAATTAGGTACATTCGAAATGTTACCATTATTTTGTCTTTGATTTGTCTTTGATAGTGTCATGTTGTCAGCGGTTGTCTTTCAAGACGCCACAGAATCTAGAACGTTTTATTCTCTTTGACAGAATCCTTCCGAGACTTCGTTCGGCGTTTTTCATCTCTGCTGTGTTTTGTGTTTATATGTTGGTTTTCTATTTATTTTTACTCGAATTACGGAAGCCACAGGCGACGTATGTAACACCCGACCTGGACTGTTTATGGACTGATTGATACTGCCCTGTCTGGCTAGTGCGTGCCCTTAGGACTCCGATATTGTTGTTTTGGGTGTTCTGGGCATTTTCTATGTTGAATAAAAAAATATCTATTAATGTAGGTATACCTATATATATATATATGGTTTTAAGTAGGTAGGTATATAAGTTATCTACATAGTAGGAACTCATAACATAACACAACCTCTGCTTAGCTTCGGGCTAGATGATGCTGTGTGGATTGTCCAACATTATTTATTAAAACCCTCAGTTTTTTGTGTTTACGGGGCAAGTAGGTACATTTTTTTAATACACGCCCAGCTTTCGTAAACATACAAGAAGTTTAGATTTTTTTTTTGCTCATTTTGTTTATCATTTCTCATTTCGAATACCTATTTAAGGTGGCGTGGTCTAATTGATAAGACCAAACCCAAAACCAAACCACATTATCCATTTCTTTATGATTTGATTTCAATCTGCGATGTTTTATAGACAAATATTGTTTGACGTTCATTCATAACCAAAAAATCCAAACACTGAAATCTTTTTTTTCCGGCTTTCCCCAAAGAAAATAGTCTCATTTATAGATTCTGGAGCTAACGCCAAATCTTTTAACATTTTTTTCATTACGGTACGCTTCAATTTGATCCCAGACAATTCTTAGTATGGAGACCTGCCATTGTTCTTTCATAACAACTATTTAGAACAATAGCCGTGATTATGCTATGCTCTAATAGTATGAGGCAGCTCCTAACTTTTTTTATAAAGTTATATTTATGCTTACAAGCACAACAGGTTCTTCCGTTGGCTTAACAATTTGGAAGCCATTTTCATCAGCAATGTATTGAACTTCTACTAGGTTTCCATCGGGTCCTGTATAGTAGTATTCTCCGCGAACTACTATGTGTTCATCAGCCTGTCCAGCATTCACCAACTCACTCGTTTCACTCCTTGATATACCGTTAGAGGTCCTAAAACTAATAAAACAAACGTATGAATTATCAAGTTCATAGATATTAAGATCAGTAAATGGGAAGCTGTCCCGGCTTGCTCAGAAACTTTTTGAACTAGAAAGCTGTAATTTGTCTTCGGCATACATAATGAATTAAGGTGACACAGTGATTTTGAGAAGCTTAGATGTCAATATCGAATTAATAATTACTTTAGTATTGTTGTAATTTATTATATGACCTGTTAGTTTTAATTCCACTAATGTTAAGATATTCAATGGCAAAAATGTGGTAGAAAAGGTACAAAAACGGTCACTACCCGGGATCTTAATTTTCTTCTTCATAAATAAAAAGCTAATCCGGAAATAGCACGTGCTGCAGGCAGAGGTGATAAATAATAATTACTATTTGCTCATAACACTAATTTAAAAAATAAATATTAATTATTATTTTTACAAACCTGAATTTGGAATTTCCTGAACCATCATTTGTATTTTCATAGTAATCAATTGTCGCTTTGGCATCTTCAGATATGGAAACGGCTAAAGAAATTGTGGCAAACCCGCACAGAAACACAAAACAATTCATATTTTGAAGCTTTTTGCGTTAGTTTCCGATTGCAAGGAACTTGAGATGTTTGTGTGTTATTTTATGATAAAAATAATTCGTAAGCAGGTACACACTAAACACCATTAACGTACAAAGTTGGAATAAATTGCACGTGAAACATTGTTTGGTATAAATCGATTCTGAATAGTTGCAGTTGAGAACTTGATAATGGTAGTAATGCTTAGCCATAATGATGTTTCAAGAGATTTATCGACTCATTTATGTTTAAAACAACATAATTCTAAATATAGAAGACTAGCGGTCCGCAACCGTTTCGCACGGGTATTTAACTAAATTGAAATATATTATAAATTTTTAAACACATACACGTTGGGTTTTATTATTGAAGTTTTCAAATATTCTATGTAATATTCTATGTTTATCAGCGATAATGTAGATCCTAATTGTGAAAGTTTTTTTTTATTTTAATTGGTTCTATAGTTGGAGCCTATTATGGAGTCATGGACCTATGGGAAAAAGCCTTAAATCTAAACAGCCTACAACTCTTTCCTCTATAATAATATAAGTAAAGATATTATTAGATATTACTTAATAGAATATTTTTTTCCTGGATTCTAAGGTGAAACGCACGCTATGTTGTACGATCATGACTTGCTAAGTGTTATTAAAAGAACTTTTTCCTTATAAATGAAATAAATTATTAATATTTCATTCATTCATTTCTTTGGTTATCATTTCTACCAAGAACATAATAATAAAGCAGGTTATCCCAAAAGAGTTGCAACTACATTCGGTGAAATTCCAGACTGTAACAAAAGACGATCCTTATTAATCATGTGCAAAAAAATTGTGGCTATCGATTTATTTTTGTCTTCCAGTTAATTGTACCTAATCTGTGACTTAAGTAGAATTTTTATTAGGGTTTTCGTATAAGTGCGAAGACAACTACCAATTTACTAACATATTATTTCTGTAGTAAAACCTAAATGTTTATAGAATGGTATTGAAAATGACGTCAACTCTATGTCAACCCGCTCAGATGGTATTCAACTGCAGCTTGAGAAATTACGTCATATTCAATCCCATTATATAAGTACCAAGGTTCATTACACAACATTTTTATCAATTATGATACCCACACTGTACAAAGGATATTTTGGTGGTGGCTCAACAATATGGTAGCCATTTTCATCAGCAATGTAATGGACTTCCACAAGGTTTCCATCGGGTCCTGTATAGGAGTATTCTCCTCGAACTACTATGTGTTCATCAGCCTGTCCAGCATTCACCAACTCACTCGTTTCACTCCTTGATATACCGTTTGATGTTCTGAAACTAAATATGAGACAGCTTTTAAGATTTATCCAACCTAAACTCAACCAAGTACATCTGTTCAAAATATTTACCATCAGTTCGATAGTTTAGGCGTGAAGGGGTAATATACTTCCATACTTTCGCATTTAACGTGTCAGTGTGATTTGGTAAGATTAGCATGAGTAAGATAAGCCTAACTACAAAAAAACATTAAAATTATTCCTTACTTCTTATTATCACTAACCTGAATTTATAATTTCCTGTCCCATCATTGGAATTTTCATAATTATCAATCGTCGCTTGGGCATCTTCAGGTATAAAAGCGGCTAATGAAATTGTTACGAGCGCGCACATAAACACTACAAATTTCATATTATAATTTTTCTACCTTTATAAGGTAGGTAGCAAGAAACAAGATCCTTGTCTGTTATTTTATGGTAAAAAATAAACGTTATCAGGCACACATTAAACATCAAGGTAGGTCAAAGTTGGAATAGCTTGCGCGTGAAACATTTTTCGTTTTATATAATTTTTGGACTGCTGCAACGGTTATAAGAGATACAATAATCTGACGATGTGATGGTTAGATTATCGTGTTTAAGTGGTCAACCGGTAGATTCAGTATTCGTGAGTGTATCATTAAAACTATTTTCGCTGCTCGACGACTGCATTTTAATTACGACTAATGAGCTACGAAAACAATGAGTGTTGCACTCACGACTAGACTAGCAGCGCTAATCATCATTCAGGAGATTAATTGACTTATAAACATTTATACCGAAATATTTAACTGTTATGTATTGATACCTAGTTAATTATTAGTATTGGTAAGTTTTTTGAGGATGTCTGAGTTGGCTAGTGTGTGAGTTAATTCTATATCCTGTTTTATTTGCTTTTAATGTGTTGTTTCGTTTTTAACAAACGTTGTTTCGTTTTTAAATTATAATAATTTATTATAAAAGGAACTAAAAAAACAAATTATTGGTCAAGTCGGCTTTATTCTTTCCTAAGCAGTTCAAGTGAAATAAACACTGTGATGCGTGTATCGATCAAATTTTATTAAATTAACCTATTTCAAATACTCATTATAATTTCTTCTATTAGCTTATCCCAATAGACTTGCTACTACGTTTGGTGGAAGTCCAGGCTGAAACAATAGAGCATTTATGAATAAGTCGTAAAGACAAAATATTTTATTTTTCAGTTACGGAGACACACCGACTCCGCTAAAAGACACCAATGGGCTACGCAGAATCAGCAATGAATATCGAGCGTAGCGACTTTGGTGTGTAGTCTCTAATAGCTTTCCTTGTTTCAAATTAGTTCTCATTTCAAACCAAGAAACTGCACTGGCGTACAGTTTTATAACATTCGGCAAGTGTTATTAAAGATATATTTATGTCTTTTTTCAAATAATGATACCAACCGCAGGGTATGTTGGTTGTGGCTGAATGATTTGGAAGCCATTTTCATCAGCAATGTATTGAACTTCCACAAGGTTTCCATCGGGTCCTGTATAGGAGTATTCTCCGCGAACTACTATGTGTTCATCAGCCTGTCCAGCATTAACCAACTCACTCGTTTCACTCCTTGATATACCGTTTGATGTTCTGAAACTGATATGAGAAAACGTTAGAATTTTAATCTTTAAGCAACCTAGCTTTTCATTAATAAATTGGAGATTCTGAAATCTGCATTGTCGAAGTCTCATTCTAGGTCGAAGTCTTTAAGGCGAACAAATTGAGATAATTCAATATTTATTGTATTAGATACCAAATATTGAATTATTTAACTCTAAATACTCAAAACGTTAAAAGTACTTATGAAGTCTACACACCATAGTCGGATTTATTGTTGGTAGAAGGTGTATTTTCAACTCGTCGTCAGACGCTGGCTTTGGTGTGTAGACCTCAATAATCCTTGTTTTCACTAACCTGAATTTATAATTTCCTAAACCATCATTTGTATTTTCATAATAATCAACGGATGCTTGGGCATCTTGAGGTATGAACGCGGCTGATGAAAATGTTATCAACGCACACATAGATAGTAAGAAAAACATAATTAGGACCTTTTTGTGTTAGTGGTAGCAAAAACTTGAAATGAATTAATTTATAAATCAACGTCAGTGGCAGACATTATAAACCAATAATAGTCGAAGGCAGAATGATTTGTGCATTAAACATTGTTCGCTTTTAAATAATTTTTGATAAAAGGCAAAGCTCAATATTAGTTTATTATGATTTGAGAGGTGTGTTATTTATAGTATCGTTTGTATTAGCATAAAACTACAGATATAACGTGTATAACCTAAGTAGACTGATACGTATCAAATTCCTCTGTGTTAAATATAATATTCGTGCCGTATGATAATGACCTTTAACCGATTGGATGAAAATGTCAATAATAGGGCAGAAAAATTCACAGAAGCGAATACTTATTACTCAAAACCAAAACCTTTAACAAGCATTTTCATCAAATTTACGAAGACAGTTTATTCATTGCATAACAATGATCACAACAATATATTATCTTCAATAGCAGCCTGTCGTAGATTGATTTATGACGTGTCAAAGATTTATGGAGTATTAGATATTTGGCACGTCAATCTTGGACAATATCGTTGCAATACTTTGTAATGCTTATGTAATACATAATAATAGATTTGGTCAAAGGTAACTGTGTTGGTCTAACATTGTAATATTTGTAATTATGAAATGACCCTATCTTCGCCAGACTATTGTGTGATGTGCACTCTACGCCTTTTGTTATATTTTACGTAACATATGACAACTTTTTTGTTATAGTAGAATATCTCGTGCACATAATATGTAGAGTTTGTGAGTTGGTTAATTATGTTGGACGAATAAAATTACTTGGTTGGTTTTAATTGTCTATGGTTTTAGCACTACACACAGTTATATTCGTTTCGATTATTTTTTATTCATGTAGTTACATAATTCCGTGTGTTACAAAAGTTCAAGTTCATCTGGTCTTATTTTGTATTATTGATCTTTTTTTAAAAGTAAGCGAAGTATGGAACGTTCCTTGAAAGAAGATCCACTTATTTTAAGCATAAAAATAATGCAATAGAAATAAAATTATTCTTTTATTCTGCTGGTTTAATTAAATATTATAACTAATCAATTGATCTGTCTGTCAAGCAAGAGACAAAAAAAAATAGCACCATTAGTAGGTACTATATTTTTGTAATTAAAAAAAAAAAACAAGTAATTTTTTCAGGTAACAGACAAAGCGCCATCTGTATAGAACAGCTCGATTTAGATAGATTGAGAGGGTCGACCTACACTAAAATTACACTATAATTCTGCTAGCAATTCTTGGCTCGTAGCAGGCTTTCGATTTTCATGTTAAATTCTTGCAGTAAAACACAGATGGCGCTTGTAACAAACAAAAATGTTTTATTGAAATGAAAGAAAGTATTTCGGTAACAAATCGTTTAACTAAATTATTTCTTGCTAGCCTCCTAAAAGAGTTGCTACGACAGCTGCTGGCACTGGTGCTTGCCCAATTACCTGGAAAGTAAAAAAATAATTATTTATTTAGTTAATAATAAAGAACTTAGTCTCGTAAATACACTTACACTAGAAATACACTTAGAAAAGGCCAACACTCAGGAATTTTTATTTTCTAGATAATCTGATATTCTAATTCTTTTTGCACAGAAAGGTTTTAAAAATTTTGTTTGAATTAAAAAAAAAATGCGGTGACCGCTTCCTACATCAGGCGGGCCGCATGATTATAATTATATATTTTTTTCTTTATTGATTTCAAAGGAGTTTTGTCACTGTGTTTTTTTTGTGATATTAGATCTACCTTGTTCGTTTATACTACTTATTATTTATGTTGTTAACTCACCACAGTAAGCCTGTTAGCGCATATTAATTATTTTATTCTAATCTTCTTTATTTATAATTTCTTTAAATAGGCGTCGGGAATGCTATCCTATAAAAACATATTGTTGCAGCAACTAAAGCTATTTATGTCATAATTGAGGTTCTTAACTTTATGATACCTGGTACCGATTACCATCCAAACTTACCGTTGGAATGATATGGAATCCCTCCTCATCGACCGTATAGCGTATTTCTACGACTTTTCCATCTGGATCCGTGTAGGAGTAGAATCCGTCAACTTTTATGTACTCGTCTGGCTGACCTTCGTTTACTAACGAACCGGTCTCAGATCGTCGTATTCCGTTTGATGTCTCGAAACTAAAAAGGGAAAATATATTATTTAACACTAGTTTATTTGGCTTTGCAAGCTTATTTTTTTACTTTTTTATTTTTAAGCTAGTTATGGAACACTACGTAATCCAGTTGCCGATTGTCTCTTGTAGTCAGGTAGGATCCAAACAACACCACCAAACAAGGAATACCAGATGTTATGAAAATACAGAAAATATCCTGTCCATTTTGCTGCGAATACCTACTATTTGGAACGTTAAAACTTTGCACTTATTATAAGGGTGAGCAGTACGAGCCGAGAAAATTGTGTTACAGAACAAATTGACGTTTAATATATCTAACTATTAAGTAAAAATAATAACCAGGCATGTATTATGAAGAAGTTAAGAAATATAATCAAAGAAACCCTCGTTTTCATAGAATATTAAGCTTACAGCTGCTAGGTTTTTGAACTTTAATTCGTTTTACTGTTTGTACCTACCTACCTAAGTAATAAATAAAACAATAACTTGTTTATGTCATAGACAAAAATCTTAAAATCATGTCAAGACAAATTCCGAAATCTGTTTACCCTAGCAAACTAAGCTTACCTGAATTTATAGTTCCCTGTTCCATAGTTTTCGTTGTCAGATTTTACTATAGCAGCTTGAGATTCATCTTGTAATGGAACACCTAAACAGTTATTTATCACTAAAAGACCAATCACAAGCAATGTTTTCATTTTGGCAAGTAAGAAACGGATAAAACAGAAATGAGCACAAACTTATTGGACGAAACTGTACGACCTTCTGCAGTTTTATTCGATTTAAGCTCCTTATTATATAAACATAATACTGACTCAGTAAGCTAAAATGTCTTGTATAATATTATAAGTAATTAGTGTGCAATACAAATTAGGTATATAAATATTTTATTCTGTACACAACCGGACAATTACCCATACCTTTCCTAAAATAAAATATTATACTACGGTAAATTTTAATATATAAAAGTATAATCAGCCTCTTTGTTGATTAATGGCTAAGCCGTTCAATATACGGTGCCATTCAGCTAAATGCCTAGGATAATCGTTGAGCGAACGCCGAAACCAACGTTCAACAGTACGTCTGAACGTCATCGTTTATTTAGCCCTCTCTTCGAAAAAAACAATTATATCCCCCCTACAAGTTCCAATCCTCACTAGTTACATTTTTATTTTGAATGTTTTATTATTTCTGGCAAAATGATCTTTTTCACTAGCTCTATCGGGTCGAGTGCGCTATCTAAATATATATAACTCAAAGGTGAGTGACTGACATAGTAACGCACAGCCCAAACCACTGGACGGATCGGGCTGAAATTTGGCATGCAGGTATGTTAAGAAAGGATTTTGATTAATTCTACCCGCAAGGGAATAAAATAGGGGATGAAAGTTTGTATGAAACTTTGACAATTTTAAACCGATCGCACTGAGACTTTGCAGTCATAAAGCTACTATGACGCAGGCATCCCTTAACGCGAGCGAAGCCGCAGGCAAAAGCTAGTTGTTGATAAATAACATTTAATTTAAATATTAAAAACATCTTTTTATAATAAAAATAACTTTTTTCGAATAAGAACATAAAACTATGGCTATTTTCCGTTTTAAACAGTGATAAGTTTCCGTTTAAAACCCTGCTATGGTGACCAGTTAAATGAAAATATCTCTAAAATTTTCTTAGAGATTACCTTACCTACACCGCCATCTAATTTGTTTGCTGGGAAGTTGATTGTAAATCTATCAATGAATGCTGTGGTTGGATTGGCAGGTGAAGTAGCACCTACGTGTGTAGTGTAGTTTTACGTAGTTCACCATTAAAAAAATAGATGGAGTCGTATGGAGTGGTAGCTAAGAGGAGTCTAAGCGTACATTTAGCGTTAGGGTAGTAGGTAGAACCTATAAACGAACTTTTCCTAAATATTACTAGGTACCTACTATTGAGTATAGTTGCCGTTGGAAAAATATAGTTAAAAACTAAAATAGCATACACCGACTGTCTTCATCAATTTTTTTTATTGTAAATTAATTTTTATTTTTGTTTTATTGTATAATGGAAGCTAAACTAAGCCTAGAATTTAAGGTACTCTATTGAATTGGGTGTGCCTGTAATGATAGAAGTGCATGTTTACAAATAAATAAATAAATAAAATCATTTTCTCGTGATATGTGATAGGTAGTCGGAGACCCTTGTTCCTAGATAACTTTATGTTGTGTGGATAATATAACTATATATTTTATTAATATTTTAGCTATCTTGACAATAGTAATCATTGTTTACCTTTGAGAAAGTTTTGAAAACTATAAACAATAACAAAAGCAACGATAATACGTCCTTTTAGAAACGTTGAGAATTTCAACCCTTACTATACCCCGCTATCGTGTTGGACTTTTTTTTTAATTGACGTCACGTGGCATATAACCTTCGGGGTATTGCTACAAATTAGACGACTCCTCATTTGTTTCGATCGGGGACTGGTAGCGCAAAGTGGTAATAAAGAAATCGGCAGCATACAACCAACTTTCATCTCACCTTCAAAACCCTTCTCGTTTGGTAAAATGGCTTCCATTGGATGTCGAGGGCTCAGACTTAATCCGTAGGTATCATTTATCCAACAATGGATTCATGAAAGGCCGCAATAATAAAAGAAAAATAAAACCAACATGTTCTCAAAACTTCATTGTTTTGTTGTATAAAATTCTTAAATAATATAAATCACAGGTAACGTTGTTGTAAACTTAAGCTAACACATTCGTTTCAATATCATTCATCAATGGGTAAGCCTAGCCGCGGAAAGGTTGTGGTTGCTGGTACTGGGGCTGGTATTGTCCCTGGTTCTGGTACTGGGGTTGGGGATTGGCGGCGATGTAGGCGAGGGAGCGGGCGATAGCTTCCGGGATTGGGGGAGGAGTGGGGAGGTGGGCACCTTCAGCACGGAAACCTGGGGATAAAAATAGACATAAATTTGATGACAAAAAAACATAATCATTAATTATTGATGAACGAAGGGGCATAGTTTCCAGGAAATAGCTTTTTGTCTTGAACAGATTTTAAATTAAATTTACCGTAAAAAGAATTATGTCGATGGAATTGAATTCATAATTTTTCTTATTTTGTCTCAACACGATGATATTAATAGTCTTAGTTCTTCACTTTTATAGACAAAAATCACCAAGATCCCATATTTTGAGAAATTAGTTTAGGGAATTTTATGTAAGGGCCTTTTTTATTCCAATGTACTTACATAAAAACATTTTCAACACATGAAATTTACAAAACATTAAACTAAGAGATAAGGCAAACTTTTATTACTTATTTACATATGTAAGGAATTAATTTCATGCAACAGTTTTTCGGTCAGTCAGTTACACGATATAATAGTTAAGTTCTATTCAGCTGCAATTGATTTGATAAATTCTTTTTAATCTTACCGTTCTCGTCAGCGATGTAAGAAACGGAGATGGGGATGCCCTCAGGGGATGTGTAAGCGAAAGAACCCTGCGCTACTTGAGCCTCAGCATCCTTCACACCAGCGTTCTTCAGGTAGCCTTGCTCTTGCGCCGCGATTCCATTACCAGTCTCATAACTGAAGCAAAAACAACCCAATTAAAAATAATCGATCTACCACATAGATTATTTTTCGTTATCATTAGAATATACGCGCTGAACTTTACAGCCAACATCAATCATTGCCCTCAAGTTTGTCAAACTATGCGATGCTTTGCCCGTTGTATCATATGAATGAAATCGAAGTGATTGTGACGCAATTTAGCACCCTGGTAAGTAAAGGTTTCATAAATCACATGCGCTTATAACGAGAGTATTACAGCTAGAGGCAAACGCCCGTAAATACCAAATGTAATGAGAGGTTCCACCAAAACGTTTCAGGTCATGCAACCATGATGCATTGTCAATCTATTACTCTTGGAAATCTTTTGTTTCTGTATTACATAGCACAGTTTAAGGTACAGGGATTGCGACATGTTAGGTTCAGCTATGTGTAGCATTATCATAAACTATTGTACTTTACAGCTTGTTATTATTTTGTGCTATTGAGATTTAGTTGTAATGTTCTTGGGTGTCATATGTGTTGATATGAATTGCTAATGACTATAAACATAATTTGAACACCGCATATTTGAATCAGTTATTTGTATCTGACACTGATGCAATTTATCTATTCATTTTAGACAAATTGATATGAAACTTGTATAAATTGTGAATAACCTCAGGTGCAATGCGTAGCAAATATGTTCCTAATGTCTGTTTATTGAAAATTGCTTCGCGTTAATCAAATTAAGGATTACAATCTTCGAGGCGTTGCAGATAGGCTGCACCGGAGCTAATATCTTGCACAAGTCGTACCTACCTACTTGGCTTAGTTTGCGTGGAAACGCCTACGAATTAGGTATGCATTTTATGGGCTTGTATGACACTGCTGGTATTTCCATTTGGCTATAAATATTCTTCTTGTAGGCATTGGTATTACAGAGTTGCATCAGATTTTTGACATTGATACATTTCTGATCAAGGTTAGCTATTCTCATAGGTTACACAACTGAATCTAAAGATACAAAATTTTCCTCGTTAGGCATACAATGTTTTAAAACTACTTACCTAATATTTTTTTCTTTTTGAGAAAAAATGCAATCTAAAAATTAATTATTGATGGACTTAAATAAATTAATATAATTTGTTCACTATGCGGATTGTAAAACAATTTGTCTTTACATAGTCATGAATGAATTTGTTGTAAACAATAGTTTATTCAAAAACGTGATTTTTAAATTGCTCTCTTGTCCTAGAACTTTAAGCCTTCCGGATTCAAATAAAAGATATCATGCATACTTTTATGATTGACAGAAGGTATACGAATAGTACAATCTTAAAGTTTTTATCCTGTTTCTATTCTAGGAAAGGCTAGACTTGAACGTCGTCTTTCGTTCATTCTTCACTAGAATTAGCCTTATCAAGAACATAAATCTGAATAATGTGATGATTGCGCACAATCAGTTAAGTCTATAATGGACCCTACGCAGCGAACTCGCCGACACCGCTCAATGGGACCAACCCATTTAGATGTATCAACGACTTTAAATTATTTGAATATTTTACGCAACCCACAGTTTTTAGTCAACATGTTGGCGGGCGATTTTGTTGGACTATGTACGTAATGGTTGCGATTCCATTCATGACGAATTTGGGACTTTGTTGGACTTTAAAATTTACCTGTACTGGTATGAACCGTCGAAGTTGACTTCCTGGGTCTGTTTAAGGATCGGGATGACGGGGCCTCCTTGGTACTGAGCCTGGGGGTTGTATTGGAACTGGGGGGCAGCGCAGGCCACGGCTACGAGAGCGGACAGTACTACAAACTGGAAAAAATACATAGCTAAATTATTTATATATGATATAAAGGCTTTTCCCACGATTTGTCTATGCGGAAAGTAGACAAATGGTGAAGGGGGAAACTTACGCCCGAATATTGAAACTGAACTCAGTTTTAAGACAATGTTGTTGTATTTATTTTATTATTTTTTTTATTTTTGAGCGTGGACGACTTTTAGGTTTTTGTTTAAACAGCAATAATTTATTTGTAAAAATAGCACAGAAAAGATCACGCTAGTCTCCAGTATTGATTCTTTGATAGTTTTCAATTTCAACAAAAAATTATCATACATTCGTAATTTCAGACGCCTTTAAATCTGAGGTGCGTTTGTATAGTTATTGAGACTTAGAATACTGATAAAATATTTTTCACAACACAATTATGTAAGTACACATGAAATTCATTTGATTGAAACCAGTCCAAAATTCTTGACAAGACAAGACGAAAAATATGCAACCTTTAAACAGCGATAATTTATTGATTTCAAATTGATATTATTGTTCATCTTGATCGGTTTATTCAAAATGATGACATTATTTAGATTAAACTCTTTTACGATATAACTGTGTTACAAAATACCATAATAGTACATGAGAATGAGTTAGTGACCAGTCGACCTTTATCAAATGATAAAAAGTCTTTATGAAATTGACCGCAGTTTTGTAACTTTCATTCTGGGATTGTAAATTTCAACGCAACTCATCTGCATCATAATGCCCACACCTGTTTTGGAATAAATAATGTGATATACTGCAACTTTTATGTCGTCCTTGTAAAGTTGTGTCATATACTTCTGTGCATATGGTTAAGATGTTACACAGTTTCTTGTACCTTTATACTTCCGTTATGACTTCAGAGAAAACTTTTAAAAAACCTTTTTTTTTTAATCGACCATTTGGGTGGCTTTCTTAGATATATCACTTTAGACACAGAATAAAATAATATAGTAGTACTAACATACGTTAGTTAGGATGTAGCGTTAGTAAAGTAAGGTGCTTGCCATGGTGTAACAGGGGTCAACTGGGCATGTAATAACAATATGGACAAAAACATGGCATTGTTACCAAGCTAGTGCAGCCAAATTGTGTGGGAAAGCGATCCAAGATAGTTTTGTGGTATGCCAGAACATTTTCATTATACGAAGTAGACAACATGCATTGTCTTCAAAATATAAAATACATAAAAAAATAAGTCACGGCTTTTGTAGTTAAATGGCAGCTAAAACACGGGGGGGGGTATGTTTTTACCATGAAATTTTTCTTAGCTCACTATCGGAATATGTTTTGTCAACAACAAAAGACACGAAGATGCGAATTATCACGGCAAAGCAGATTTCTAACTTCCTTGTTTCATAGTTTAGAAAGACGTGAAATAAAAGAAGACGTGTATAAAAATATAAAAAATCATTTCGAATTTTTTATGAAATTATGTAATGATGTATTTTCTCAGGAAATTGTAATCGTAGTTGCTTGGTTTGTCAACTAGATTCTCTTAAATGGTGATGAATTAAAATATTTTACTTCCCGTAGAAAAAAGCTTTATTATAATTTATATGTAAGCTTAAATATTTAATATGCAGCTGTTTAAAATTAATGTGTTGCAGTTTTTTGTTAACAAGATGTATAATGAAGATCGTAATTAGACTATTTATGAAGCATTATTTTAAGAATATTTAGATAAACGCGGTAAATTATCATAAAGTTTAAATGCGGAATTAATTTTGATTGTTAAAATATTCTTGACATTGAAGATTTTGCAATGACAGAATTGGTTTATCGTTTTAGCCATATGCGCTATCGATTTGAACCATATGTATTACGAAAACCGATTGATAAAGGTTACTCACCGATTTCATGTTTTGTTTTTAATAAATTGATGTGTAGATGAGATGATCTTCTGTGGATGTGTGTGCGGGAATGATTTTTCAGATCGCACGCTGACGCTTTTATACGAGGCGCAGCGGCGCACCTCGCGAAATTGGAGTACGATCTGCAAACGCGTAACCTATGAAAATTAATAGTACCTAAAGGTTTATAGCACCAATAAAATATTATTATTTTGGTAAAAGTACATTGGAAATAGAAAGATTAGTCAATATTTTATTCTTTTGATAATTTTATGGGAGAGAATTCATTCATTTTTTCACTATCGTGCTTTTTAACATTAACGTATGAGTATGCAAAGATCCTAGTAGCCAGGCGTATGGAACAGAGCTTTGGAGAAAAAAATAAAGCTAATATGAAACTCAATTACTACAAGGTAAAAAAAATATTAAAAAAAAAAATATAATTTACCTATTATTGATAAAAATGTGGCAAAAAATCGTAGTTTACTAGCCGAATGCATCAAAATGCATTCCAGAATACAATGAAAATGCATTGTCACTCACGCACTTAGTAAATGACACATGAATAAGGTTAGTTTAGCAGTTTCCACACGGTGAATCAATCATAACTCCATTAATTTAGTTTGAAAGCCAATTACAGAGTCGCCTTATGTGCTTGAACTACATATAGTACAAGCACATAGATGAGAGATGATAGAGACGCTGATTTGATTGGGTTTAAGTACAAAAACTTAATGCACTAAAAATTAAGTTTTATATTACAACGCCTGCGTGGAAATAATTTAAGATTGTTATAATATTAGATTTAAAGATTTTTCACCCTTAATTATGAATGTAAGCGGGTTAGCTACGAAACTATTTTGTGTTGGAATAACACTAAACATTTCATCCCTTCATAATGAGTTCGTAAAACTGTGATAGTTTTTATAATACGATGTAAAATTTATATTTAGAAGCTGGATTACAACATGACTTCCAGGGTCATAACTGGAATTACATAAATAACTTCACTTTTTCTCAAGGTCATGTCATCAAATATACTGATATTGAACACAACCCGTATTCAAAATCAGTGTATCTTTACGTTCTGTTTTGGGGTTAATTCACTTAAACTTTATAGACATGACTTTACAATGTCTACCGTTGAGAAGTGAATCTGACGAAAATTTTCTTATCAGTGTCATGGTATGACTTCTGACCCTAGTCCATTTGGCTGTGGGTGACATAACGAAGTCCACTTTTTTCTTATGTTTTTTGGAATAAAATTATATAACACTCAATTTACAAGATGAATTGTGTATTTATACGCATTTAGAGGCGCTAAATGAATAGGTTAGGCCTACGTAGGTATGTACTTAAAATTTTATTAACATAGTAACACTTATGTAACAGAACATAACATATTAATTATTTATATTAAAAAGTATAATTAGTATTTACAATAGAAACCATTGAGCTAAGTGTAGACTGTTCTTAACAAACTACAAGCTCAACTGATCCAATCAATACCAGTCGGAAGCGTCCCCAAGACGCATCAGCTTTTCCATATAGCATTGCCATACGACGAGGCAATGCAGCCAGCGTTGCCTCGCTGTATGGCAGTGCTGATGCACTGCGTCAGATAATTCACCAGCTATAGGGTCGCGTCGACCAGGGGTTTCGACACCAAGAGGAGCAAATGCGTTGGCTCTGTTGAGGACTGCGAATGCTACTATTTGGTCCTCTTCAGATATATACATAGGTACCTAGATAACACTTGAATTTTATAGTTACAATTTATAATAGAAGGCCTTCTCCAGAAAAGGTATATTGTATGAGACATCCTTGTATCTGTATTCCTTGTATTTAATTATATGTGTTCTGATATGTGACATACTAGCTTTTGCCGCCGATTTCGTCCGCTTGTCCCTGTATCCACCACTCCGCGGGAACATGACACGGGGCCGTCTTCTGGTTCTACTCGTAAGCTACCTCCCTACAAATTTTCAGATTTGGCTGAAAATTTACCTAAAACGACGACTTTATTTTATGCATAAAGATTTTATTAGTAAGAACAAAATAATTCCTAGAAGCAGTGCTCATTTTTATTTTGTATGTATGATAAAAAAAATATCGATTTTTGTAGTGAATTATACTATGTATAGGAATTTTATATAACTCAAACTTGGTTTAACTTGGTACTAAATTCTCTGTGACTCGTTCGTTCGACGTTATTTATTTATTTATTATACTGACATTCATTATGTCGTCCAAGTTAAATTAAATTATTAAATTCCAAGTCAATAATAAATATTTTCACGTTACGGAAGCGCGTTGAAGTCTTTTGTTTGAAGTTAACAGTGTTATACCCCCGTGCTCGTCATTTTTAAAATCTGCAGATTTTGAAAATTCGGTGACGGCGGCGCGGCCAGTCTCAACTTGGACTTTCCATTTGCGACACATATTAGTGCACAATTTGTGAGCACAAGCACAGTAGTTAATAAAGGTTAAAGTTTTTGTAGTTAATAAAGGTTTTACCCTTATTTAAAAAAATGTTTAGTTACAAATTTATTCATGGATAAACTAATGTTATTGAATTTTTTGTACTAGCTACTACTAGGTAAGGAAAAATTAGGCTCTTATTATAAACCTAAGAGCAAAAGAGCTATAAATACACTGTCAAGTTACGACCAGAGGTCTGACCAGAGGGTGATAATCGGACAGTTAGGCAGCTATTGATTTCAGTCAATGCGATACAACACTAGCTCTCAGCAATATAATAAACCCACGGAACCTATGGTATTGTAAATGTTAAATGTGATGAGAACGCATATCCCAACTTCAACTCAAAGGATGATGTGAGCCATGAAACAATGAATTGCCAATCAAAATCCATCAACAGAGGTATTAGCACATGGAGTGTAATATTTTCTAATATTAAGGCAAGAAATATTTTTTTTGGTTCATACGTACGCTGTATGCGATAATATAATGTAAGGATTATTTTATTTATTTTAAGGTTATTTTTGTACATATTATGCATATTTTTGTATATATTTTCTTGTGTGAGCCAAAATAAACGATTTTCTTTCTTATTTCTTTCTTTTTTTCAAATATACACACTCAACGATTTATATAAATGAACATTAATAAGAGTTTTTCACTTGCCAAAAGATTTATTAGAAAATTGTGATTTACGTAAATATTGTATTTACTCTGTCTGTATCAATTTTCTCCGTGGGATAGTGTAGGTAGGCTATTAGTAAATGGGCAAAAATATAAAGTTATTGTTATTTCAAAACATTAAATATATCAAGTAGGTACTTCATATACCTACATGGAAAAAAAAACTGGAAATAGGACGCACATAAGCGGAAGTGAGACTAAACCATCTAAAATATAATTAAATTAAATAAAAATACACAGGGACAAACACCGCTGCGCTAAACGAGTTCTTGAGTGAAGACCGCGAATCGGCAAACGTAGTTTAGGACGCCCTTCGTGCTGGTGGGTTGATGATCTGCGAAAGACTGCTAGCAGATGCTGGATGCGACAAGTTGATAAAAGGCCGCTATGGTGCACATTAAGGGAGGCCTATGTCCAGCAGTGGACAAAGATGGGCGATAATGATTACACAAGGCAATCATTTAAGCTTTGAATTCAGTAGATCTTGTGTTATGTATATGTAATATGTAGATACTTTATGATAGTCTGCTCATGCACCCCAATAAATACTACCCCAATAAAAGTAGTAACTTATATGTTATTCTAACAATACTTATCTTTCTATGTAAAAGTTTAGGCTCTTACAATTCAGTAGTATTGGCACTCACTTCAGTCATACTTTTTAAAAACTTAACTAAACGAACAATCTAACTAAACTTATTTAACTATCGCCTTCGCCTGACTACCATCTCATAATTTTTTTTAAACTTACGTGATTTGAACATCATTATTATTAGGTAGGAACGGATATAAATCGTAATTTGAGAAAAATAGGTAAAAGAGTACAATAAATAATCTCCAACGACAGTATGTAATAAACTAGACCAGCATGTTGTTCACATTGACATGCGTCATGCGTCCTGAGCAATGAACGTGTTAATATTTATAGGAAACAATACTCAAAATTAAACAAATTTGACAGCCTCGCAACAGTTGTTACGAGGAAGAATTCGACTTCTTAGGTTCCTGGGTTCGAACCTACAACCTCAATAAAGTAGTACAAAAAATATAAAATCTTGTCCAGTAGTTCACTTGTTTGAGGCAGTTTACCTGCGATGCTGGCAACTATTAATTTACAAATGATATGCCTCCAAAGCTTGCTATCATCTCACAATGCCTTTAAACTGTGTAAATTACATTGCACCTTATTTTTCCTCTTCGATTTGTTAAGGTTAAGCATCGTATTATTGTCGGATTATCATTTCGATGATCGATTCCGTATTGTAGTCTAAGCACGCAATTATGGGTTTTGATGTGCGGTTCAGAAATAATTAAACAAACTACACTCGAGAGCAATGAATCCGGGTCACTCAAAGAATCCAAAAAATCTCGGAAAGTAAGAATGCTAGGTTAATGCAATAAACTGTTCTCCGACGAATCAAAATTTATGCTCTACAAGCACGATGGAAGACACAGAGTGTATAGAAGACCAGGGGAAAGATTCAAGCAAGCATGCATCGAAGAAAAAGTAGCCTACGGTGGTGGGTCTGTACTTGTGTGGGCCGGAATTTCCTCTGAAAGTCGCACAGAGCTGGTGATCATAGAAAACGGCTCTTTAACTAGCGTAAGATATGTGGAAGAAAATCTCAACGAACACGTTGGTCCATTTATGGTCAATTTGGGTGAGGATGCTATATTTATGCATGACAATGCCCGACCTCATACAGGTAGGATTGTGAATGACTACCTTCAAGAGATGAACATTACTTGTATGGAGTGGCCAGCGCGCAGCCCGGATATCAACCCGATCGAGCATGCTTGGGACGAGCTAGGGAGATGCGTAAAACAACGAAACCCTCCCCCAATCACGCTTCCTGAGCTCAAAATTGCTCTCACAGAGGAATGGGAGAATATTCCCCAAAATCGTATAAGGAACTTGGTGTACAGCATGCCAAACCGCGTAAACGCACGAGGAGGTAATACGAAGTATTGAAATTCAAGAAAATCGTCATAAAGTTCAAAAATTTCATGTTTCCTATTTTTGTTTTAAGGAGAGATCAGCAGTTTTTTTTCTATATGTAATTTTGTGTAAATAAAATGTATGGTGACTCATATTTTTTTAACTTTCATTTAAGGAGTATTAAATTGTCTATTAAATACAATTTATTGCATTAACCTAGCATTCTTACTTTCCGAGATTTTTTGGATTCTTTGAGTGACCCGGATTCATTGCTCTCGAGTGTAGTTAGGTGTTTGGATAAATGTGTTGTTTGGTTATTTAAATACGGAAGTAAGGTTTTATTCTTCACCATGAAATAAAACTTATTCAGTACTTATTTAATACAGTACCAATTCACTGGTTAGCACGGTTTATTTCGCTCAGTTGTTATAGGTAGGTGGGTTATTTTTACGATAAATTTATCCTAGATTAAACTACATCATTCTCAGGATTGTTAAAAAGTTCATATAAAACATTTGCATCTTCCTCGTTGATAAAATATATAGCAAGCATACAGCCGACGCAAGCGTCTTTGCTATATACTTTGGCTAAGGATTTGCTGTAAAATATTCTTCAGGTGAATCCAAACACACTTCCTATACTTAACGTAGGTGTCTGCCGTATCCTATATATCTGTAAGAGATACATTACTTTTTTAACACTTATTCGTCTTAGTGACGTCCAGTGCTTGAAATATGCCTTCCCTTATGATTTAATGCCCAATGCAATACAATTGGCCTTGTACATTATACAGATGATCTTATTACGATTCCGGATCAAAAACGAACATTATTAATATAAGCGGGTTAACTATGAACCTATTTTGGGTTGGAAGAACACCAACGTTTCATCCTTTAACGAGGGACTTTATCAGGGTGAGTGCGGCTCACGTACCTAATGAAGTCCCTCGTTAAGGGATGAAACTACGATAGTTTTTATAGTAAAATAACTGTATGATCATGGTACAATAATATATATAATACGTAACGTATTGCATTCAGAAAACCAGCCTATTTCATTCACACGGCGAATCAGAAGACAAATCTGTTTTCTTATGTTACTAGTAGGTATCGTAAAATCGTAACTAACCGAGCTTTTTATATTTCTTTACGACATTGAATAAACTCTGTGGGTTTTTCCTAAGCAATTATTTATCACATTAACTCTTGTATGGCTAAAACTGTTTGATTCATCTAACAAACAAAATTGACTGAGTTACTTTGACTATGTTCCCCGACATCCATGTTTTTTTGAAATTTAGTGGCAACTGGACAGTTTCGTAAACAAGTGTCAGGTCCGAAATGCCAGACCTTGCTTTTTATGGACTTTGATTGTGATTATTTCGTTACGCTACACAACGGTCCACATTTAAATGAATAATAAGTACTTATTTTATCTCATTAACCTTAGAACAGTATTAGCAAATAACAACATCACATAATACTTGCAGTACCTTCATTTTTGTAACTGATCCTAATCAGTCCAGTGATTGTTCCGCATTTCAGCTATCATCTGCCCATACTAAACCACTGGTGGATAAGGCCTCCCTCAATGAGCACTAATAGCGGCTTATTTTCAGCTTGTTGTATAAAAATCTACCTGAATTCTTTCGCAGAACCTGATAATGATAGTAGGATTCCAAATGGTCCCACAGCATCCTACACTGAATTGCTTCGGTTCTTTTTATTTTAAAGTAGTTGACAAACTGCTGCTTTTAATTTTAAAGTAACTATCTAAATATGGTAGGTATCGACTATTTCAGTGGCGTGGTAGGCGTCCGGCAGCGATACATAAAGTCACGGTTTCAAATCCCACCTTGGAGCAAATTATTCTACGACCGGCAGATATTTGTTTCGGGTCTTCTCGGTGTTTTGTACGTTTCTATATTAAAACTATCCATTTAATGTTGTGTGTTAAGAAGTCAATAAGTAGTTTTTATGTGATATAGAGAACCCATAACATACATAAGTTCTGCTTAGCTAGATGAGGCTATATGAATTTTGTCCAGCATTTGATTATCCTAGTTTAACCTATCAAATGGAGAACTAAAAAAATACACAAAATAATATTATTATGGGATAAATCTGATTACTAAACACACGATTATGTTGGCTAAATGTCTTTTGCTGTTCAAGGCTTTTTTGGGATGATAGGTAGCTAAGATTTCAACTGACAACGAAATTGGATTTTCATAAATTATGGAAACATTTGAACTGTGTCATAGCTATTTCGACATGCGTAGTACGGGGCATTCGTCAAGTATTTTATTTTCTTGCTATATTTTCGTGGCACGGATTTGTATACTATGGCAAAAAGAAAGCCGCGTGATGCTGAAGGGTTCACCGAGGTAGTGCGGAGGAAAAGGAAGCACAGCAGCCGAAACCAACGCGGCGTCGCTCCGACCGGACCTCACTCCTTGTTGCACCCGGCCGTGCCTGCGACGTTGCTCTACGTATCCAGGCTTCACTATACCACGAAGGTGGAGGAGGTCGTGGAATATGTGAAGACGAAGACCAACATCTTGGTGAGGGTCGAGCGGTTGGAGTCGCGTCATAGCGATTTTAAATCTTTTGTGGTGCGTGTCCCAACTGCGAATATTTCGACCTTCACTAACGAAGAATTCTGGCCGAATGTGCTGTTCCGGCGTTTTCGCGGACGATTACCGGTCGCAGCACATATTGCGTCATGACGTGTTAGTAATAAAGTTTATTTTATGTATGTTAGATTAAGGTATATACATATTTTAAATGGGCCTTAGTTTTTAAGTATGTATTTTCCATCTTGTACTAGACTAATGTTGCCTGAAATAAATGAATATTATTATTATTATAAATTTTAACGTGAAAAACAGGAAGGCAAATGTCTACATAAAAATTCATAGAACTAAAGACTTCCTTGGGGTCCACAATCAGCCTTTTTAGTCTACCTTACTTTTGTTGTTATCATTGTATACTTACAGTGCACGTACTGGTACTTACAAACCGTGTATAAATACTATATATGTGTATATTGTGTGTTGTAAATTATCATCAATTGAAACCATAAATGTCAATTATTAAATTAAATGAATTATTCTCATTTTATTGTTTAAACTATTGGATATAGCTAAAGAGGAAGGTTAACAGTAATTGTTATTACTTTATCACAGGTTTTTGGTTATAACTTTACACCATTTTATTACAACTATTATATAATTATTATATTATATATGTATATATAATAAAGTATTTTTTTTATTTTTTTTTATTGGTTGGGTAACAAACTCAAGGCCAAAGCTTTATTAGGAACATATGTAAGTGTAATTTGATTTATACTACCTACTCGTATTAATTTTGAAATATAGATCACATCTTGTATTTTTTTTATATTGTTTATTCTGTTATTTTTAATATACGAGGAAAAAAATAAGGCATTTTTATGGTATTTGTATAATTGAAACATGGATCACATCTTGTATTTTTTTAATATTGTTTATTCTGTTATTTTTTATATAATGGAAAAAAATAAGGCATTTTTCCAGATATTTGCAAAAAAATAAAACTAAATATTAATAAAATGTAATTCAACGAAATATTCTAACACGTTTGACAACATCTTCTCTGTCTTTACAAAAGATGATATCAGAGTCTTTTTAAAAAAAAAATTGATTTTATTCTGTGTATATTATTACGGGCATCAAAACTGGATAGTAAAAAACAGTATACAGATTTATTTATGAAAATTATGATACGGTCCACGTTATTGTTTTATCATTTAAGTATCAAATCATTAAATCAATTAACATTTACATGCAAACACTAATCTAATTTTACAATACAGCTACTTAATCCTAAAGGCAGTATGTAATAAGTAAATGTAATACTACTTCCTAAAGAATTTACTTCACTATCACAAACATTTTTCTCATGATGTTCAAAATTATTGTAGTCATCAGGAGTCGAGTCAAGTTATATTATAAAAACCTATAATACTATTTATATTGTAACTTTCGTTAAGTTTGATGCAAGGTAGGGCACAAAATTTAATTTATAATAAACTAAAATAATCATAAAAAATAATGGAAAATAATAAGAAAAAAAAATCTCAATGTGTTAAAAACTTGAAAAAAATCGCTTCATATAAAAGTAAAACAATACAAAACTATATGCTCTAGCTTGCATCTTCTATTCAAATTTTAGAGTGGTTAGATGAGTTTGCCCATACTAAAACGTAAAAAGTTTCCTACAACGTAATAATTTATTAAGTACCACTGACTTGTCAAACTTGACAAACTTGTACTGAGAACATTATTCAAAATCAATTATTTAGTTCGTATGATCTTCAATGCGTTCCTGGTAATATGAAAAGTAGTTCCTTAGTATTTAATATGCTTGAAATGCGTCAAACTTATGGAAAAAACGGAAACTTTAATAGTTTCAGTAAACTATGCAAAACTCATACTAAGGTCTCTCTGCGGTCCTGGTTTAATATCTAGGCCGGTTTTTGAAAGGGGCAGCTTGGAACTGGGGCTGGATGTTTGAGGAAGCTCCCTGGGCGGTTGGAGGAAGGGTCTTCAGAAAGTCCAGCGCCTTTTGGATTGCCGGCGGGATGGGCGGCGGAGTCGGCAGATGTTCTCCCTGGAAAACAATAATGAGTTATAAATACTACAGTAATAACTAGCGAACTGGCTTATACAATTACCTCTTCAATGATTTTACCAATAAAAAAACTGCATCATAATCCGTTGCGTATGATTGGTGCTCAGATGGGAATACCTTTGGTGCTCAGTGCATAGGTGCCCAAAAAATAGGAGCTCAAACGGGAATACTTCGTTTTAAACATCTAAGCATACATAGGGATAGACAGACACCGGGAAGCGACTTTGAAATGTTTTATACTGTGGTGATAAGACAATAGCTAGTACCTATAGTATTCTTCTGTATGGATCCAAAACGTGGACTCCAAGACAAAAAGAGAGGAAAAGAAATGTGCTTGACATGTGATTTTTTGACATTTGAGAATTTTTTTGAGAATACCGTGGACCGCGCATCGAACTATCTTAGAAGAACTTTACATTATTTCGGACAGAGAAAAAGACGTATCTAAGAAAATATACAAATATTAAAATCAGCAGCTGTATACCTTTTGGAGACCACTTTTAGATGATAATAGGTCTAATTTCATTCTGTTTTCTAATAAAAAAAAAACCTGGAAAATAGTATTTTACTTGGTGAAGCGCGTTGAAATCTTTTGTATGAAAATTTGTAAATCTGAAAAGTGTAAGGAAATATTTTATGGGTCATCGAATTACAAGATTCCTTTTTTATTTCTACAGAATTCCTTGAGAATCATTCAGGAAACAGTCAAAATCAGACGGAATTATGAATAAAGCATGAATTTGTGATTTATGTTATATATCGCCCTTGTCACGAGCGTGGCTCGTGCTTTGAATAATAAACAAGGAGGTATTCGATAAAGTTCCTCATGAATTACAGTAAACTCTTCAAATATATTCAATATTAAAACAAGAAATTAGCTTTATCCCACTAGCGATCTACCCCGGCTTCGGGTATTTAACAAGAATTATAAATTTTTACAAACGTTAAGCAACATTATTGAAGTATTCATACGAAACCCTTTTTTGAAAATATTCTATCGCCTATGTTTAATTGGGATAATGTAGGATTCTAATGGTTAAAATATTCTGAATCATATTGAATACAAACAAAAAACCAAAAAATTTAAATCTTTCCTCTTAATATATGTAAGTATAGATTTGCGCATCTGTCATGCTAATCTCGATGATCATGAAATAAAAGTTACCTACTTAATTATATACAGAAAAGACGTCGACTTAATTTTATAGCAAAATAATTATAAGGTAGAACAATGAAAAAATCGCAAACAATAAAAAAGTGTATTATAATTGATAAAACTTTGCTGTCATCGACAAGATAAAAGTAAATTATGCATGAATTTACTCATAAAAGTTTACGTAAGTTATAAACGAAGCTTATTGGATTTAATTAAATACACTTTGTACGTTTATATGAAAATACAGGTTTTTAAATGTCCAATTCGTCTTAACCCGTCTTCAATCAGAAATAATTAAAGGATTAAATGCATAATAATAATCAAAATGGAATATAATCTAAATAATTGATTGAATATAACCCGGATACTAAATCTGTGGGTAATCTGTATAAAATACTTAAAATTAATGTAATAAAAGTATAATAAGTCATTTTATGTTTTTAAGACGATTTAAACCCCTAGTAACCGGAACCATCACTTTAAGCTATAATATACATTCTATTTAAAAGCAATATCTTATCAATATGGGTCACAAAAGTTCCGATGAAAAAAGCTAGGCGTAATTTTTTTTATTTTCAGAATATTTTGTAACATTAATCGTATTGCCCGCGCGGGCTGTCTACTACATGCAAGACTACGAAAAATTGGCCTCATGCTATCGATTTTTAACCTTCGCCGACGTCAACTTGCAAGTTGACTTCATAATATCCACTGATATAAACATATCAGTGTCCATATCAGCGCCTGCATCTCAAGCATCCCATTTCTCAATGGGTCACGGGTCGGCGTTTGATATTTTGCAGCGACATTTGCACATGTTGGCCAACCAGACTCACATCAGAGCAGTTCGGGTCTTCCTTTTCTTTGCACAATCTACTCCCACGTAATAAGGTTACACTTAAAGAAGGTTAGTGGTAGGTACTTGTACAAACCTACATACATGCATAATCATATTTTAGCGAACACGCATTTTAAATGGAACGACTGAAGAAGCGGGATATATCTTTAGAATATTTTTAGGATACCTTACCTTCACAATACGGCTAAAAGTTACGTACTCTAGACGCATAAATTTAACCTTATATATTATTGTGACCTACAATTACTTAAGGTATTGTTACAACTAACTGCTAAAAATAAAACATCAAAAACTTACAACAAATCGTAGTTAAATTCGTTAAAAATCGTTTTCTATGTAACTGTGGAAAGTGACTCATGTAACAGAATATTTTCCGAGTATTCTGCCACTCCCGTTGAATCGTGCTTTATGTGACTGTAATGTGCATACCTACAGTATGGTACCAAAATGAGCTTTGAATAAGCCGACGTTTGATGACACCGATGACTTGCCATCACCTTCGCACTTACAATGTTTTCCACATAAACCTTTAATATTCTTAAATGTGAAGATGTTTGTTGAGTCCTTTCGTCACGTACATGAATAAAGAGAGAAATTTCCTCAAAAGTCACGAATCTATATGTCAGGGTCAAAAGACAGTTAATATGCGGTGAGCACTGGCTCAATCCCAGGTCAAATAATCACGTAAAAATCTCTCTCAATAGGACTTGCATAATGTATCAATTGATGACTTCGTGGCATTGTGAATAACAAGACTTGCAGGCGATAATTGTTTACTTGACATTTAATTTCGTTACATAATGATCCACGCCTACCTAATAATATTAAGTATGCAATTGAAACAAAGATGCTCTACTTTCACTTATATTTGCCTATTATATCACTAGATTCGTAGGTACAATAATTATTGAGCCAGTTTTTACAGGGATCTACTACTAAAACTGCGTCATATTCAATATTTCGCTAATATTTCATTCCAACTGCTTTTTGTCAAGATAACCTAGAGAACTCCATAAATAAACGTAATCAAGCATGCATTTAAAATGTCACAATACATAAAGATGAATATTAAACGTTCTGAACTATATTACCAAATCTAGATCATAAAGTTCAACATATTTAGTAGGTCAATGCTAAATTTTTTATCTCTATTGTTTAAATTCAACGATGAATAGTTCTGTTTTATGATAAGCGTGGGCAAATACATGAAAAATGGATAAATATCATAAATATTCATCACCAGCCTATAATAATCCACTGCTGGACATAGGCCTCCCCTAATAAGCGCCATAGACGGCATCATTATTTGGGGGTTATTGCCCATAAACCCCACGTTGGGCATGCGGGTTCGGGATCGCAGTTAGGTGTAGTTGTTCTGCAGAAGGCGCTGCTGCCCGCCCCCCGGTGTGTTTCCCTTAGTCGCCTCCTACGACACCCACGGGAAGAGTTGGGGTGGTGAAATTCTATGCCGGCACCACACGGTGTATCATAAATATTAACATACTTAAAAAATCTAAAAACATACCTGAGGCTGGAAACCATTTTCGTCAGCAATATAGGTGAGGGATATGAGAGTACCATCAGGTGATTTATAACTGAACTTTCCTTCAGCCACTTGTACCTCCTCCCCTTCCCCTTTGCCAAAGTTCTTCACATAACCTGACTCCTCTGCGTTGATCTCATTGCCCGTTTCGTACCTGTATCATTCATAAAGATTGTTTTTCATTTTCATATTAAGAATCAAAACAAAAATCATTTTTATTACCCTAGGTGCTCGGAACAAAATTTGTTTTAAGTTATCAAGGGTACCTCCTTTTTAAAAGGAAGTCGCCGTGTCTGCCGTGTGGTGCCTGCATAGAATTTCACCACCCCAACTCTTCCCTTGGGTGTCGTAAGAGGCGACTAAGGGAAACACAGCGGGGGGCGGGCAGCAGCGCCTTCTGCAGAACAACTACACCGAACTGCGATCCCCAACCCGCATGCCCAGCGTGGGGATTATGGGCAATAACCCCCACATAATGATGCCATCTATGGCGCTCATTAGGGGAGGCCTATGTCCAGCAGTGGACTATTATAGGCTGGTGATATTGATGATGATTACATCATGTAGCTCCAAGCTAAGCAAAGCTCGTGGGTACTTAAGAGATAACTGATGTATGAACTTGGGAATATTTTTAGTAACAAATTAAAATTGTAAATAGTAGTTCTAATTTGGTTACTTAATTGTAATTTTCTCTGTAAATAAAGGTTTTTTTGGTTAACAAATTAAATAACAGAACCAAATTAAAACTAGTCTTAACAGTTGAGCTAATTGTCGGCTGTTGCAAACAATCGACAGGTAGCTCAACTTATTCATAACAGTACCAGTCAGAAGCGTAAGTACCTAATACAATTCACTACCTAAATGGTTATTAACGTTACCAGGAACTAGGAGAATCAAGAATACCTACAGCCATTTATATGTTCCATCGACATTCGGTCCATCGGATTCTTGTCGCAGGATGGGAATAGGCTCGCTGGTTTGCTGCGCGCGCGCCGCCAGCACCAACAATACTGCCAGGTATAATGAGATCTGTAACAATAATACTACCAGGTATAATGAGATCTGCAACAATAATACTACCAGGTATAATGAGATCTGCAACAATAATACTACCAGGTATAATGAGATATGCAACAATAATACTACCAGGTATAATGGCATCTATAACAATAATACTACCGGGTAAAATATGATCGGAAACTATTACAGTACTAGCCATAAGATCTGTAACATGAACTAAGCTTTTACTCATAATATTGCAACGCCTGTAAAGTTTTAGTAGCAAAGTGAAATGATTATTTCTCCAAATAATTCAGAAGGCGTTATCATAAGAATTTTATGAGGTAGATATCTCGTTATTCTACATAGATTAACCGTATTAAATTTATATAAAATGAAACTTTCAGTACATACATCTGATTTCCAGAATTAAAGAAACTAACAATGTTTATATGTTATTTATTTTTTTATACTAATTACCTAGTAATTGTTAGTTTCTCTATTTCTGGAAATCAGATGTATGTACTGAAAGTTTCATTTTAATTTTTTTTATCTTGTTGTTCATTACTTTCTTTATACAATAATTATAAAAGGTTATTGTTTATATAAAAAGTTAAAATTTTATTGGATAAAAAGTTAAAATTTTATTGCGAAACGAAACTAAGTTTTTTCACTTTTCTATACGAGGAAATTTAAATTAAGCATTTTACTATAGTATAAAATTAAGTAGGTTACTAAAGTAGAAAGCTATATCATCCATCAGATACGGGTTGCATGACCCGTATCATATAATACAGATTTGCGGAAACCTATATGTCGCGGAAGACATGCATAGAAAGCTTCAGCGAACAATGAAATAAGTTTATACTCGTGTCGAAACAAACCGCAATGATCTGCACTCTGCCTACGCTGTGGCCTGCCTGCCCCTAAATCATGCGCGTGCATCGCTCCTTGTTACAAACTTTCATTTTGTTTGCCATATACCTAATTTAAATAAAAAAGGAAGATATGCATGGATTTTTACGACTTTCTTTTGTTTTGACTGATGTTCTTGTGTTTAAGAGTTACCATGAGCATTATACTATGAAGGAAAGCTTTTTCATAATAATATAAATTTAATATTAGTTATCATAGAACTAGGATATGAAAATATAATTTCGGTTTTGTTGGGTTGTAGGTACTTTCATGTTTACGACTATAGAAATCCTTTAAATTTGTATTAAATGTAATTATAAAAGGGTTCTTTTTTTCGACAACATTTTTATACTTTTGTTACTGGCAAATGAAGGCATATGTACATAGGATGGTTTTATCTTACTACTAAAGTACCAAACTTAAGTTTCGGAAACTATTCCGTCATTCCACATTTGAACTGTGCGATTAGGTTAATATAATTTCTCAAGACTCCTTTTGATAAAATTTGCCCAATCACTGGTAGGTACCTAATGGTAATGTTCTAATAGCATTCATCATTCTATTGCAAAGTGCATCAGTGCATAGTGCTAATGATAACTATTCTCTCCCATTGAATGGCTTTCAGACAGTTCCGTTTATCACAGTGAATTGACATTATAATACGTTTCACCAGACACGGGGATTGAAAGGTGATATTCGTACTCCTAATTTCATTAGTATTTTTTTAAGACTGACTTATTTTAATATTAAATTGATCCGAGGCATTCTTGTCATCGTTTTTCCAGGTAGTCGACAGATATAGGCTAATTAGGGCCTACTTTTGGAGGGGTTGAGGGGGAGGGGTAGTCTAGTTTCAACAGTGGACGTTTGTCGGCAAATATGTTTATGGAATATGGATTATTCACGTACGGTCCACGTTTTGTATGCAGTTTGGAGTCATTCTCACCTGTTCGCTTAAATATTTTTATTTTTCTCTTTGAACATTAAAAAAGCTCAGAATTATGCTTTCTGAATAACTTACACAAAGTAGGTACTTTAGCAGGATGTTTTGAGGAGTATATAGCAAACATGGGACATTTCTGTGTATACGTATATGCATGTGCATCCGTCATTTGCCGAGCTCTTTGTGTGGCAACCGTTTTATTATTTTGTTCTACTACAGTTGTGCAAGGCAATGTTTTGCATAATATTTAAATCCTGTACATGAGTTAGAGATCATAAAATAAGATCTAAAATTATGAAAATATATAAACAATACACACCACAGAAATAGAGAGAAGCTTGAAGTTCATAAGGCTTATGGTGAGATGACAATATTACTCTTGGAATTTTCAATTTTACGTGATAAAACTTGAATTTACCGCATCTCACGTTACACATTCAATTACTTTACGATGACTCTTAAATAGGTTCACTAGTAAAACATTACTAATAATAATAATGTTGGAGGCTTGGGGCTAGATGATGGTGTGTATCCACACTGCAGAGCTTGTGGTATGGGTACTGGATGACTGATATAAATAACAATAAATACAATAGATATTTTTTATTACACTTACATAGAAAACGACTAGAAAACCCTGAACAAATATCTATGCCGAGGCGGGTATCTTGCGTCGCAGACGGACCTTCGCCCACCATGCCACAGAGGTCGTCATTATAAACTTTATAAGATTTTTGTTAAAATACTGCATAAGCTGTAACTGTTGATGAAAAGCTGGGCATACCTGGATGCGAAGGTCCAGAACAGAGGAGGCTGGCAAAGATTACAAGAAGTCTATAGCCAGGAGTGGGTGACATAGAGGGCTGCTGTGATGATGATGAAGCCGAACTGACGGAAGGTCGCATGTTCAAGTGAAATCAACCGAGTTTTTTTTATTTCTTATAAACACTGATTTATTCAGAAAAACCCACCCTTTTGTTTGTTGTAAAACGTCAAGATGGTCTTTGAATACTTATTATTTAAATAGGATAAGGTTTATTTTTATTATATATTTGGTTTAGTCCGTTTTCGCAATTGTAGTTTCACAATTGACTGTGAAAAACGAATTATTTTTCACTGTTTCGTAATTAACTGTCAAACAAGAAATTCTTTTCTGTTTTCGCAATCAAGTTTCACAATTGACTGTGAAAAAAGAATTATTTTTCACTGTTTCGTAATTAACTGTCAAACAAGAAATTCTTTTCTGTTTTCGTAATCGAATATTTTTCTCCTTTCGTAGTTAATTACTAAAAACATATCCATTTTCTTTTTTCACAATTAATTACGAAAAAAGAATTAGTCGAATCCGAACTACAAACCCAGTTGAAGCATGGCACTCGCGAATAAATAAATATGCTGGAAGAAAAAACCCTAATCTGGCACAAATACTGGAAGTTTTAGAAAAAGAAACTAAGCTTCGTAATTTTAAACCTGCTATGAAAATAAATAAAAATTATCAGGAAATCGACGAAGAGATTAAAAAAACAATAGCAGAATTATGTAATAACGAGATTACGGTCGGGCATGTGTGGAGATCATTGCTCCATTTAGTTATTAAATAAGCTCAGAAATATTATTTTAAAGTAAAAAGTATATTTTTTGTTAAGTATGTAAGAATTAGAATTTTATTTTTAATGTAAAAGAGGTTTTTCTATTTCGAGAAAAATAAAGGGAATTATTTACCATTTTCATATTTTTATTTCTTCCAATTCACTTTCGGAGATCGATATGGACCGTGCTAGGAACGTATGTGTCAGATATGTGAAAATTATGAACCGGTTACGGAATGGTCTGGTGGGCAAAGTCATAATATAGGGGTACGTTTCATTGCAAATAGTACTTGTCCGTTACGTTCCTAGCATGGTCCTAGTTGTTGAAGTTAATTACGAAACAGTGAAAAATAATTCTTTTTTCACAGTCAATTGTGAAACTTGATTGCGAAAACAGAAAAGAATTTCTCGTTTGACAGTTAATTACGAAACAGTGAAAAATAATTCTTTTTTCACAGTCAATTGTGAAACTTGATTGCGAAAACAGAAAAGAATTTCTTGTTTGACAGTTAATTACGAAACAGTGAAAAATAATTCTTTTTTCACAGTCAATTGTGAAACTACAATTGCGAAAACGGACTAAACCATATTTTTATGCAATCAATATTTCTGATTTAAGTTTTATAATAAAATATTTAATTTTTAAATCAAAATAATTTAATTTTAGATTTGAATCAATTAATTTTTACCAATGACATTGCAAGAAAAAATTGCACACCATACCGGCACTAATACATTGTTGCAATATTAGCATTATGACATTTATTTACCTTACATTATATTTGATGCAATAAAATATTACTTTAATTAATAAAGAACACCTCAAGGAAATAAGCTAATAGAACATAACGAGAAGAAAGAAAGGCTTCCGTGACAACGATATTATCGTATTCAATGGCGTGTTTTCCTTTATTCATTGTTGTCTTTTGCCCTGAAGACTTTCAATTAAGAGACACCCGATAAACTTAAAATATTGATTAAGTTACTTATATTATAATACTACTTATATTATATTACATAGCTCAGGTATAATGTTATTATTGTTCACATATATTTTTTACAACTGAGCGAGTGAACGAAAGTAAGTACGCATTTAGCGAAGTTGCGTTGTGGGACACGACACATATCGATAGATTCTGTCAAATTACTTATTAATTTGGAAGTGCAAATTACTATAATTATCAACATTAAATAATAATACAGTATGATAGATAAAAATCAGCTTAATATTGTCCTACTGTGCAAAGGTCTAAAATCCTATAAGTATCATTTTACTTGCAATGCAACTTTAGATTATCCTTGACTTTTAATTATTTCCTTTGAAAATATTAGACGTACACACTTTAAACACGTAAAATACACAATTAAACGGAATAAAAGCAAATTTTACAAATTTAGTGTTAAAATAAAAGTCGAAAATGAGGGCGTCAACGGTTTTGGTTCAGAAAGGAATTTAGTCAAACACCATACTCACCATCTTGTCAAAGGCAAGCCGGGTCTGGATGAGGGCACTGGCAGCAAAGCTGTGTGCTCGGTGACACTGCAAGAGGTTTATATACCGGCATGTTTACCTATGAACTTCGCGCGACCTGCGCATCCCTGCGATCCATCTCCCCAACTCTTAACTGTGACGTAGGCAAGCCACACGTACAGAAACCTATGAGGTATATTTTTAGACTGTTTTATGTGCTAACAAAATAAATAATGCTGACAATCAACCCGGCATCAACTAGCCCTTAGATAAGCAGAGCTTGCGTTATGGATTAGATTAGATTATTTACTATTAGATGACTGTTACACATAATACATTATATGAAGTAAATAAAATACATTATATGAAGTAAACAAAACATTCAATTATATTTTTTCTTTTATCTAGGGTTAAAACCTATGACAAAGAAAATTACAAATAAATAACCAAATTAGAACTAGTATTTACAATTCAAATGATTGAGCTATTTGCAGCCTGTTGCAAACAAACTACAGATAACTTAAAGGATCTATATCTATGCTAAACGGAAGCAGCAATGCAATTCTGATGTGTTTTTAATTTTATAATGCTCCTCTAACCTGATTTAAGTACTTTTTTAATTTTGGCTATCGAATTGTATTGAGTTAGAATAAATCCTGAAATTAAACCAAAAGAAAACTTTGCGAGACAGGAAATATCCTAGCGTAAAGTTTTTAGCCTTACGTACGTAATCCTTAATTGTAACTTCTTTTATGAAACCTGTATGTACTATATACTTTATATTTGTATAAATAATAACAAATAAATAAATTATGCTGGACAATCCACACAACATCATCTAGCGGCTAGATGAAGTGAATTTTTCATGTAAAAAAAAAGGAAATCAAAACATATTCATCTATGTATTATAATTGATGGACTAGTATAATCTTGCATATTCAGAGTTACATTTCTTATTGACAGTTCCAGTAAAACATTCGACACTTATAGACCAATATAATCTAAAATTAACCTAGGTATCATAGACCACTGGCTTGCTTAAAACCTAGATGTTTTGCTTGTTGGTTTGCATACTTAAGCATTACTAGTTTTAACAATCATACTCTAATGGAAGCAAAATTATACACAATTTCGATGATCACTAAAATACTAATCAAATTATCTTATTCCTAAGGATTTTGCAAGAGGCCTATCAACTGCATTTCGTGTACTTAACTTATCATGGTTGATTATTTAAAACATGATTTACATTAAAACTTTATATTTTATGTATGATGTACAAATCTTAAGAATACAAAAATAAACAACTCATTAATGAGAGATATGTACTTATTATTTGCCATAAGAAAATATTTATCTGTATTTATAAAAAAAACCATTTTCAGCACCAACAGCTGAGTGGCCTTATTCTGCTTACCCAACACCTATCTATGATAATGGTATAGTCACAGAATCACCACGTAAAACCCTTTTATAAAAAAACTCCAGAAAAGAAAGAAAATCATTTATTAGGTTCACAAGAGAACTAAAGTAGGTACAAAAAAAACTTAAAATAAGTAAAATAGTCCTAAAATTATTATCATCCTACCAACAGCGTATGAACCAAAAAGGTTCTATCTCAGCATAATGTTGCTTGACAGGAGTCGAGCAACGCTGGTTTTCTGGTAGGACCTTTAGTGCGAGCGTGTCTACACGGCTGACATTCTACAACAATTAAAAACAAAAAATAAAAATAAAATTTGATACAAATTATATACCATTTTAATCAGGGCTAAAGATTGATAGAATAGTTTCCATCTCTTCATCTGGGTGGTTAATTTGTAGGTAGGTTAATTCATCTATCAAAACAAGTCTGCGATGGCAATGCAATATCAATATCAAAGTAAAACGATTATCTTGCTTAGCGTGTTATTCTGTGTTATTTTATGATGTGCCTTTTTCCTTTGTGACATTTGTAACATGTGCTGCAGTTGTCAAATAAATGTATTTTATCTATCTATCTAGCGGAATAGACTCCCAAGTCTTAGCGCCGTATACTAAGGACGAGTTATAAAATTTAAATTAATATTGAATGACGAATCTAAATTATGTTAATTGCTTGCAATTACAGTAAATAAGTAGCATTTATCTGTTTACACGGAATTAGTACCTCCCTTAAGATTATCAGTAAAACATCATAAAAATCATTTTATTGGGCATTAATAAAGTGTTCCAGTATAATAATTAATCCGTGCAGGGTCCTAACTAGCCTATGATATATTTCAGCAGGCTTTTCCTTCTAAAGATGTATACTGCACATGACGTCTCTTATACTAAAGAATAAGAAATAAAATACTTAAAATAAAATGCAAAAACTAACGATTCAAATTGTAAGTTAAAGGTATGTATGAGATAATGTGTGAAAATGCAGTGTTAAGAAAGTATAATGTACATAATATGTATTATTTTAAGCGATTTGCATTCTACAAAAAACAATTGTTAAATATAAATGACGAAAAGATAATTTGTTAAAAATTATACTTTTTTTGTAATAGATAATATTGTAATATGATTAATAATTATATAGGTATATAACGGGATATTTACCATGATTTGAGTTTTGAGCTTTCCAATCATGGTAAATATCCCGTTATAAATGACTTAAGTGTTAATAATAACCATGATAGTTTTAAAAGTAAAGTTTTAATTGGTAACGTATTATTATTACTGCATCCGTATTTATTCCGCACTTACAGTACATTATTAGGTACAAGAGAGCTTTGAAAAGTATGCAGGTGACCTACTAACAATGATATATAAAGGAGGTTGATTATCCACAATTGTGTCCCACCATGTCTTTAAGGGATTATGGGCAATAAACCTCCAAATGATAAATAATGCCATCTATGGCGCTCATTAGGGGAGGCCTAGAGGTCCAGCAGTGGACTATTATAGGCTGTAGATGTGGTATCTTTAAGCGGAAGAGACGAAATTCCTAGTTGACTCTGAAGTACGACGAGGTAATGAAGATAGTAGGAAACCTTTGGTCTGAAGAAGCTATATATAGGACTGAATGACAACTCCTGGTGACGAAGTTTACCGCCCTGGGTGGTTCATACTAAGACACTAGCATTAAAATGTCAGTATGTAACTATATTTATTACCTAATATAGCGACCATCTTGGGGAAGCTTCCGGTATTATATGAATCGAATAGATTTTTTGTAACAGTCTGCAGTTAGCCTAATTGTTATAATTGTAAATACTTATACTTATCTGTTTCTATTCTACCTATGTTATTTTTTTTATAATGTAGAAATATAATGTCTATGTATATATATAAAGATCTTAGATTACATATTATAGTATAGGGAAAAACACTTTTTATATTATTTATTAACCTAGAAACAGCCTCTCATTTGAAACTTTTTATGATTCACTGACAACGCTTATAAGAAGAAATATTTTCACGGCGAATACGTGATCGAGAACATAAACGAAAGTGGCGTCATGCAATCCGTGGAAATAGCAAGATAAGCAGCTTTAAAATAAATTATGTGCAAAAATGAGGAAATGAAAGATAAAAAGGATTTATGTATTTTTTCAGTAAGCGAAATAATAGTTACAAGATATATTACTACCATCTACTACTAATTTTTTTATTTTTATTTGATTTTCAAACTATTTACAGTTATGTCGGAAATTTTCATAAAACAAGTAAGACTTGTGTTTCGATGGCGATCACAATAGGCTGTCTAATAATCAAAGGTTGGAGTAGGTAGAGTGATTTAGGATCAATGACCTCAAATGATAAGTTAGTATGGATATCCCTCCAGAATTCCAAAATTTTAAAATTATCAAGATATTTTTTCCGTAATTTCATAGAAGGTGGAGGCGTAAAGTGAAAAACATATCAATATTATCATCACTATCCGCAGCCTAACTTCACCCACTGCTGCGTTTATACCCAGAATATAAGCCTCCCTTAGGCTGGAGTTCACCAAAATATAATCGGACACTCGGGCAGTTTCCTCGGTTAACTTTGACGTTTAATTTATGAAAACTTGAGTCAAAAACGTCTAAACAACAGTTTAAAATGTACCTATTTGTTGGCAAACAGGATCTATTGTCACCTTATCTTAAACTCTGGACAACGTCACAAATTTGCACACAGTAAATTTTCAACAAAGCTTCTAATCAATTGGATGAATTTTATAGAAATGCATAAGGAAAATAAAAAAAACAAAGAAATCGTCTGTATCAAAAGTAAATATCAATTTACCTATAAACGTTTAACAATCGCTTCCTTTAAATTTCAAATGTAGTAGTTACTAAATTACTACTTTAATTGTAATATTTAAGGTGCATACAGCACCTAAACTACATAGTTGCCCTTGGTGGCCACCAAAATCTAATTTCGTATCTCTTCCTAAACTAAATAGAATAAAACTATTACAGAGGCATTAAAAAAAAGCTTATGATAGGTATCACAAACTGGACGATGGATTTTTGAAAATTCCTTTGTTAAACAGAATAATAACATAAAGTAGGTGGTGGCGCTAGTTTAGGTGCTGTATGCGCCTTAACTGAATCCGGTAATTTCGGAACTTTTCGGAAAAAAGCCATATCCATGTTATGCAACCGTGATGCAAATACATAAAATCGCTCTACCTACTCCGACCTTTGCTTATAATCAATGGCCGCAGCTATACTAAAACCACCAAGGAATAAAAAATAAGACCTTTATTAATTATTATATTTTATAACTAATAAATTATAAAAATATTGATACAGTTAAAACTGCAAATAAACGGTTTGGTTAATCAAACAAATTGAAAGTTGTAGCGAATTCTTTGAATGAGATAGCCCTAATCGAACCCTGTTCGAAAGGTTTTTATGTAGCTTAAACATGTTGTTTAATGAAAACTGTCATAGATGCAACAGCTAACGTTAGCTTCAAAATAGACAGGGATAATTGAATTGTGAAACATCTACGTGTACCTCACATAGACCAATCCGGCACCTCACTCTGACCCTTGAGGTCCTGTTTGGCTAGAGATAGTTGATGAAATCAATTTAGATATGTAGTAATTACGCAGTCAACGCTTAATTTAAGTTTTAGTTGGTTGGTATAAAGACGATTTTAGGGTTTTGATATCGGTTTCAAAATCCTTATGGCATCGCTTTTTTTTTCAAGAATATACTTTGTTTGACCACTATGTCATCTGAGGCTATGTGGTGATGTGGTTGACTTAAAGACGTACCACGAAAGACTCCTAAAAAATAAAAGTTTACATAATTTCAGTTTTGGTTTATTTCCATAAAACCGAAATATATGTTTATGATTCGATAAAATAAAATTAGATATTTTTGATGTAAACTCATGGAATTTTCAAACCTAACCTTACCCAATTTAAGGGCTCTAAGCCACACACAGTCTAGTTTAAATTTAGTTTAACAGAACCTTTATTAGAATGAAATTTAAAGATTTTTAAACAATCGCCTGTCTAAAATGGGAATCGAACCCGTCAAATTGTAAAAAAAATCACACCTAATTTAACTACACCGATTAAAAGGTATTTAGCTCAGTCTCTCTTATTTCATCCTCTCATCTTTTATTTATATGGTATATTACTTATATCTGTCAGACAAAAAGAGGAAAGAGGACTTTCCTCTTTTAGCTCTCAGATACCAGGTTGTTACAGTTTTGCTCCATTTATCTGAGCCGCGTAGAGTTACTTAGGTAGGTATCAAGTACCTAATTATTTTTAGGGCCCAATTTCACCATCGCTATTAAACGCGAAAAATATAAAATAAACTCAGTGAACTTAGTTTAATAAAATGATGAAAATGGACTTAAGCCTGTCGCTGATAGAAACAACGTCAAAAGGTTTAAATTTATGTTTCTTTATCTACCTTTATATATAGAAATAAATGTCCTTGTTTAACATACTTAACTAATTTATGTAAAACCTCTTACTGTTCCGAATGCTAACTTGAATTTAAATACCTTTTGGTCAAAGGTAGAATTACATAGGTGAAGCAAGCGTCTACTAGCTTGCTAAAGTTCTTTGTACTCACCTCTGGGTGAATAGGTAATTCCAATTTAAACCAACATTAATTATTATAAGTATTTTGTTGAAATTCAATTTAATAAACCTTTATACAAACAAAACTCGTATTACAAACGCGAAGTCTGGATACAATCAAAACTCGTATTACAAACGCGAAGTCTGGATGGATGTATTTGTATGGAGTGTTTGAATTTTAGTTAGGTACCTTTTTACGCCTAAACTACAACGTATCCAGCTGAAATATCGCATATAGACCGAAATCATGGGTCAACTTTTCACCCCATAAATCTTTTCCCCTTTGACTAACCCCGAATACTCAAGCGCAATTCATACTATATTAAATATAGTATGAATTGTCAAAAAACCGCAACTAGAGACGTGCTTAAATTTTAAGCACGTCTCTAGTTGCGGTTTTTTGACATGTTTCTATAAAAATCTGTCAAATTGACGATTGTCAATTTTTTTTTAAATCTGAGATGCCCTTGAGCATTCGGGCGTAAATGATTAATGAGGAAAGATTTAGTGTGAGTATAAATCATTAAGGTTTTGTGTAAAGAGGGTGAAATGTTTAATTCTGGAAAAAAACATGCCGACTGGGAGCTTTGTTGGCGTGCGCCGCCGCCTAAACTAAAAGATATATTGAGTCGCGGTCCACTATATGTATATTGATACAATGTATCATACAATTTAATCCAAAAAAATAAATATTTAATTGCTCTGCTTCCAGGACTGTAGCAAAGCTAGGGTGTTTTGCTATTAAAAATTAATACAGTGTTATTTTTGTTACGGTTATCTTTTCACTGGTTGCCAGTTCAGATCACTGATCAGTAGTAGACCAAAAAATGTTTGCACCCGATTGGTCTTGTAATGATTTAGAATTGCAGATTGAATAGATTGCGGCAGATATCAAAGCCCGTTTGGAAGTTTTTAATTATTTAGGATCCTTCTCGATTTTCTCTATCTGTGAATAAAAAAATAACTATGGTCGAGCTTAGATTCATTTGCATTAATAGGAACAACATAATATCAACGAATTCAACAAATTAATTTCAATCGACAGGTCTAATTAAGTCTAAAATTAAATAAAGGACTGTTTTTCTTTTTTGCAGAGATATAGAAAAAATATTAAACCTTTAATTTTGCTTTAACAACTTTAAAAATCAACAGTTTTTTTTTCAAGCTATAACCCCGGTAATCAATTGAATTAAGAAGTATAAATTCATTTGATTACCGGGGTTAGGTATAGACCAAGTACGGTTCTTCAAAATATTGGGTCCATTTACGCAAATCTCCTATATGATAACTTATTATTTAGATTTAAATACACATAAAATGTTTAACGTTTTATTAAAATATTAGCTTATAATAATATTTACAAAAGTACAAAATAACATTATTGTCATCGTATCACATCTTTTAAAATTAACTTGTAGAGTTCTTATAGATTTTAAGTGCTTGTTACATAACTACAGTAATGTACGTAAATGAGTACTTATAACGGCTGAGTATTACGATGTGGAAGTTCATTCCTGTATTATATAAAACTTAGTCATTATACATACTCGTTAGAAGACTTCATATACATATGTTCACTTCACCTAAGCATTTGCAGTACAAACTATTCTTAATTATGGCAGTTAATTTGAATTGCTTATGCAATAACTGAGGTAAACTAGATCATTTTTTCTTCTTACTGTGTTACGTTCATTAAAGTATTTTGAATTTTGGAAACAAGCAATACTGTGGAGTAAACTAGGCAGTCGTAACTCTGTTAATGTTCTGTGGTGACGCTTATTCACATAGAGTTATACTCTTGTTCTTATGATTGGTAGTATTGTCCTTTGTAGTCGAGGGCTGCCCTCTCCTCCTGGTTCCTGGCGGCTTCAGGGTTGTTCTTAGCTTCTAGGGCATTGCGCTCCTGGAAATTACAAACGTTTGTTTATTAGTTATCTCCGCATTCAATTCAAATCTACCTAGTTTGGCTAATCCATGTACCAGACTGCATTGCGCTAGATTGTTTGCAATAAGCTCAATTGTAAGAACTAGTTCTAAGTTGTTTCTTTTCTTTGACTGTAATTTTTTGTTTGTTAGTAATTTTGTTGGGTTCCTGGATGGCAACCGTTGTCTTTCTATAGGTTCATTTTAATTCTTATGAGTCACTTCTCTCCAGCTTTTTATAATGATACGTTAAGTTAACATAAGTTCAGTTTTTCTAAATGTACCTACCATTTTCGGCGCTAAAAGAATAATTTATGCAAAAACGTTTTATGAAAAGGAAAGTTATTACGTCCCACACAAAGAACCTTGAAAAACAGCAAAACACATAGTAACAACCAAAACGTGCCGTCAAGATCGTCTCATAAACCTGTCCACACACTATTTACGAGTAAAACTCTAACTTACCGCGTTAGCCTTGATTCCCGCGTAGATAAGGTCAAGGCCCTTTTGGATCTCAGCAGAGACAGGGGGAGGGGTGGGGATGTGGTCTCCCTTGACCTTGAAACCGAACTCATCAGCGGTGTACTCGACGGTGATGATCTGACCGTCAGGGGCGGTGTAGCTGTAGGAACCCTGCTGGACTAGGGCGGGAATGTCGTTGTTCTCACCAACAGCCTTCAGGTAACCTTCTTCTTGGGCGTGGATGTTGTTGCCGGTTTCGTAACTGAAAAGAAAAAACACAATATTATTTACTGTTCAGCCTTACTTAAGTAATTTATATTTGGGACATGTCCAAGAGTCCTGTCAGGTCTAAAGGAAATAAAGCACTTTGATTTTGTTTTTTTTGATTTAGTGTTCCTGCCAAATATAAAGTGACATTTAACTAACTGTCACTCACAAAAACACTAATTAAGTACATTCAGAAGGAAATAAATGCGGAATGTCTGAATAATGGTTTCATACGAGAAATATTTCAGAAATTGTATCTTTAATATACTATAAACTAGCCAAACTTAATGTAGAATGTTTGTGAACAAACCGCCCGCACTAAATCATGTTGTTGTCGCGTCTTTTTATACAGAACTAACAATACTAGCCGATTTGTGATCCATCCTTCAATAAATGTTTCTAACAATTATATCTTGAACTCAACGTCAAGAATGTGTGTTTTAGTTTTTGTTTTGTGATTTTTATTTTCAAATATTTCCAGTGGCGCTAGTCAATAGAGATAAATCTAGTGAATATAATCATGTTTGTAGTGTTTGATCCAGCTATTATCGCTTTTATCGTGGTTAATAAGCTACAATAACTGCTAACAGCAATTTTAAAGGAAGAGATTCGTCTATTTGTAAATAGAGCATGGCACATTTTTTAGATGACTGAACTACATAGCTTTTCTAGAAGTGTGATTTTAATTCTGATATTTTTATAAGAATCACACACCTTACCAACGTACATGTAACCTTTAAGATAGACATGTCTTTAAAATATTACAAAACAACTAGATTCGCCTACAGGTACTTATATACGTATAAATTATTGCATGCAATAAGGTTTAATCTACCCAAGTGGGTATTATTCTTATGTAACAGTAAAATTATTTATTCAAATTGTATCTCTTATGAAATGTGACTGTCTAGAAGAACAGCGACTATTAGAATGTTCAAATGAGTTGAGGCTTATACCCTCTATACTCTAAATGGTAAAACCCTAATCACTGTAACTATTTGATATTTTTAAATAGGTGGTGGTGCGGTTGGCAAAGCTCCGCTTGCGAAGGAGGTTGCATTTCCAACCCGAGACAAATGTTTGTACGATCTGCAGATATTTGTTCAATGTGTTCTGGTCGCTTTCTATGTTTAGTAAAAAATATATATCTATGTAATTTACTTTATTAAGTATATCTAGTACCCATTACACAAGCTCTGCTTAGTTTGAGGCTAATTGATGATGTGTGAATCGTTCAACATTATTTATTTATTCTGAAACTTACGAAGTCTTGTAGGATCCATCATTGCCTTGTTCCTTATCAAAGCTGATGATGGGAATGAAGGTGGTGGTATCCAGTTGAACTCTAGGTCTGAAGTCGTCAATAGCCTTGGCCTGTCTGAACTCCTGAGGTTGTTGTTGTTGTTGATAGTTGTTGTAGTTCTGCTCTGCTTGCTGCTGGTCCTGCTCTTCTTCTGGTTTCAGCGATACTCTTCTCTGAGGAAGAGCCGTCGCAAGCGCCAGCGCAGCGGAGAAAACAACCTGGAAAATATTATAATTATTAAATAAAAAGTTCGAATGTGTATCAAATGACAATGATGTAGGGATACGTTGACATAGACCCGCTATTTTTTATATACCTTTCCTAGTTAGTTTGTTAAAATATATTTTCATGGGCATGTCATGAATATCATAAGTAAAACTATTTATAAGGTCACCTATAGTGAACCAGATGCGTAGACATAACAAGGTCCGTTAATAACCTGGAGAAAGCTTTGGCTGGATAGCAGTGATTCATAAATCAATTACATCGTTTTTTTCCTTTAATAGATTGAGAAACATGTATGATGTCAGACTGAAAAGCTTAATCATATTCGTCATGATGCAAGATAAGATGGAGCGGATACAATAGGCAGCATCTTGTGAAACCGGCTCATTCGACACGCAGGTTGGGCGAAAGTAGGCCCAACTTATGTATATATTGACACTTGCGTACCCACATGTTTATGCTTTGTTTCATTGAAGCATCTTGACATCTGCTGACGCATTGTTAAAACGTTTGTTTAATGTTGGGTAATGACTAAGATGAACTATACAACTTATTTACGAGTCCTACAAACACAGTAGCTTCAAAAGCTTTATGCTTCGTTATGCAACAGGCAAGTGATTGTGGCAAGAGACACGCTTAGTCAATTACTTCGTCTAATTTGAACTTGTAAATTTTCCTAACTTATACTTCGTACTATCGTACGGTATTATCGGATGGTAGGTAATCGTAACCAACGAATATTATTAGATCATATGCTTCAATGAGTCTAAACATTTTTTTGTCTGACAACTGTTATGCTGTTCAAATTGAAACGCTAAAAACAATCTTATGTACATTACAAGAGTACGCAACAATAGTATACTGGATTGTTATGTGTAACTTTGATTCAGTTTGTTTTGGACGTAACATAACCTCACATCTTTGAATACAACGTTTGGCTATGACCTAGAAACAGTTATGCAATGTTGGACTTAAAAACAAGATCGTTTGTATAACGGAAAGAAATATTAGTCTAGCTTTTATATTGAGGTTATGTATGGTATACATTACAAGCACTTTTGAGCTGATTAAATAATAAAAACAATTTAACCAATATTTTACTAAAAGTTCAAAACATTAAAGAACTTTGAAGAATGTTTATTCGAGATGATAATTGAAAACTATATTTTAATTGAACAAATAATAAATGTGCTTGTTCAAGGTTTTAGGGATGAACGGCTATTTTACGTTAATAATGATAATATGTATAACGAAGAAATGCTTTAATATATAAACGTACCAAACTAGAATATAAAAAAAAGTTACATTTCAAAGGATCACAATGACAGTAGTAATGGGATTCAAAGCTAATAGCAAAAGTTAAGCAACACTGATTCACCCTAGCCCCTAAAATATTCAAACAAGAATGTAAGTCTGATTAAAATCAAGCACCTAATGAAACGTTGGAATTCCATGTCGAAGGCATTTAAATGTCAAAGTTCAATCTGCTCCTCACCGACCCTATTCGGTGCCGCCTCTCACAACAGCTGATAAGAAGTTATCCTTCAAACTTGAAAGGAAAAGTGTTCAATATTTGAACCGAGATAGTATTGATAATGTTGATAAGAAAGGTTGAAGAAAAGCTCACTCCACTCACCAGCAGTTTCATTGTTGTGTGTGTGGGTAACGTGCGGCGATGAAGCACGTGGTGTGTCGTGAACTATGTCAGAGTGGTAGTAGTGCGCTCGCTTTTATACCACACCCCTGCCACGGGCCGTCTGCTGGCTGTGCCATCACACTTTCGAGCGCCTGGTGCAACGCGGTGCAGCGTTGAATACATTTTTTGGTCACTATTTCCGATGTACATTATCCGCTCATCGAACTAATGGTACGTCTATCAACGTCTCTGGGCTTTCTAACTGTCTTGCTTGATTTAATCAAAACTATCTCGTGATGGAACTAATCGATTGCTATTTATTTCAATTACGTTGTCCGGGATACGGTTTCCGTTTTATTTATGCAAGTATATGCAGATATGACGATGTACCTCTATATATGATGATGTATATGACGATACCACTTCATTTGTTGTAAAGGTAAAATATCGTCTTCATCTTCATCGCTAACTCATGAATATTTTAATCGAATACACCCATCATCAATGGGCAATGTACAATACACCCACAATTTCTCTGAAACAACCTTCTTTACCTTGACGTTGACATAAATTCTTTTAGACACTAAGACTAGAAATGCAAACTTTATGCATAATATAATAATATACTCATAAAGTTAATATACCTTTTTGTTAATAATTTGTGAAGAGTGGATGAAGGAAAACGTAGCCGTTTGACCTGCAGTCTAACAATGGTGGCTTATAAATACTGCAGAATATTTCACACTGCATTATCTAGCCACAAACTAAGCAGAGTTTGTTTTCTATCATCAATCACTAGAAACTATACATTAACTTGTTACCACTGGTTTTTAACCGACTTAAAAAACAAGAAGAGGTTCGCAATTCAGCTGTTTATTATTTGTTATTAATAACACTGTAATAAAATTTTAATAAATTATCAATCCCATTTTCAACTTCGTTAGTCCAGATTTTTATAGATAAACTATTAATATTATACTGGTATCTACCATGGCCTATTGTGTCATTAATGGTGTAACTAACTATAAACTGAATTAGCTATACCAATTGAGACGAGAAAAGAAAGAGGTCAAGCGAAGATTCACTCGCTTGCTGATTCAATAAGAGTTCTTGTTCTAAAATTTTTTAATTTCTATATTAGTTGTTTTTTAGTTATTTATGATCACAGATTTTTTTTTAGTATCGGGATAAGGCGTAATTGCATGACGCGGCAATCATGCCATTATACTGATAGTAGGTATACCTACCTTACTAACAGTTTGTTTCTGTCTGTTGCCAAAAAAGAAATTGTGTATCTTATTTTCGTTCATAAGTCGAGTGGTTAATAATTGTTCGTTAAATATTACATTTGAAGGTACTTGTATTAAATTCAAGGAAAGTTTAATTTAAGACTAAATGCCAATCTAAAAGCTAAGGCTTTGTTAGTTTTCTAAACATGATAAGCAAAGCCACCAACGGTTCGGAAAGCGATTTGGAAACCTCACACAAGACTGGAGCTCTTAAATCTTGCAACATTACACACATCAGCTGTCAACAAAAGGTTGATTGAAATCCATTTCTGTAACTTGGATGAACCTGGTAGTTTGTGTTACCGCACTGTTACTAAAATAGCTACTAAAGTAAATTCTTAAATCACCTCATCATCGATGACGATAAACGGGCTTGGGACGAGTTTTGCTACAATTCGAAAACTAACAACCTAACAAGGTAAAGTATCTTGTATGCTTTTTTCCTTTACCTTAGATAGATTAAAATGTACAAAAAATCTAATTATATTTTCCTTGTTAATAAAGGATTTATTGCCATTAAAAAAATTACGATATATAATGCGGAGTTGTGGCTGTTGTGGTGTGGTGATGTATTCCTTTCTAATAACAAAAAGTGATACCAAATGGTATTTGTCGATTGTCGTCACTATATTATATTCCTAACGAATATCGCTCATAAACGAATCCCAAAACAAGATTATGGTTCAAGTTGTTTTCGAATATTATTTTAGTAATTTATATTTTGTAACGCATCCATGGGGCGATTTATATTTTGTCAAAAGAAATAAAGCACTCAGATGTTTGTCATTCCACATCTGGGCGTTTATCAAACAAGGGAGGGAATGACGTAACAACCACACTTGTCAGCGGGTTGGTGTTAACAATAGCAAGGATGCTGCTCCCTAATTCAGTTAGGTTCTCTTATTCTTTATTATACACGCATCAAAAACATCGAATGAACTTAAATTAAAAGGTCTTAGCCAACTGTTACGACATCCACGAGTGAGTAGGAGAGGTAGATTATAATACTTGTATACACATACATTGTTTCGATAACCATGATTTGGTTTAAATAATCACTACTTTAAATCACTTTAACATTTTTGTTACTGACTGTACCTCATACCATAATCTGGTTTTGGGATTCGTTTATGAGCGATATTCGTTAGGAATATAATATAGTGACGACAATCGACAAATACCCATTGGTATCACTTTTTGTTATTAGAAAGAAATACATCACCACACCACAACAGCCACAACTACACATTATATATCGTAATTTTTTTAATGGCAATAAATCCTTTATTAACAAGGAAAATTAAAATTATCTAGCTAATTTAAAGCTATTATTTACAATTAAAACAATCGAGCTAACTACAGACTGTTGCAAACAAACTACAGGTAGCTCGACTGATCCATATCAATACCAGTTGATCAGTAGTTTTTCAACCTAATTTCCGCCGTCATCATTCGACATGCAAAGGTTCGTTTTTCGACGGTTTCCAATTAATCTTATGATAATATCAATGAAGCGCATCACAGGCGCACCTAGCGGACACGCACCCTCTCCGAACTCTTGCGTAAGTTGTTATCAGTTACTAACCGTTGCTAAACTGACGAACCACCGCCTACATTTTATGTAACACCCGTGTATTTGACACGACGTGTGTAATGGCGTAGCGGATTGGAGTATTAACTCTATGGTGTATAATAAAAGTGAAGATTTAGATTTCAGAATATTGTTTGGTTTGATTAGCTATCTACATAAACCGCGACGTCCGAAGTGACTGTAAAAAATTGGAACTGAGCTGCTGTTTCTGTCATTTTCCTTGCTGAATTGGCACATATACATTATTTTTTAAATAAAAATATTGTACCTAATTAATATACCTATATATATCATTTCATTAATTTATTTTATTGTGTATGTTAATATAATTTTTAAGTTGTATATGTAGTAAGTAATTACTTCTATGATCTGAAAAAATAAATAATAATAAAATAATTACAACATTTCTGCCAAACTGTGCAGCAGTTTGATATTATCATCCTCTTGCAGTAAATAGGTAAATGAGTAATTGAATAAATAAGTAAATGAGTGAATGAGGGAATGAATTGATGAGTGTATGAGTGAAAAAGTGAAAGAGTGAATGAGTGTATAAGTGAATGAGGTAATGAGTGAATAAGTAAAAAGTTATTATTTACCTATTTAATAACAAAATAAGTAGTATAGAATGTAAGGTATTATATGAGCTGTTTTTTGGAAGGAAACAGGAGAAGATTCAATGTATACCTACCATAGGCCCACACTACAAAGTACGAGTATTCACACCGAGACTAGAATCCTATATGTGGGCAAACCATAGCATACCAGTGATTTCAATTACACTTCTCGACTATTCCGTTGTATTTAAGATGAGCTATTTCGTAATAAGTGCTTTGGGGTTAGTGACACTAGCGCGTGCCATGATGACGATAAATGATGCGATTCGCATGATGCTAGAAATACGGTAGACTGTCTGCAATTTACCTAGGTATGTATTTTATTCAACAATCTGCAGTTTGGTAATTTTAATACAATTTAGAAGTGTGTGTTTATGGTTCCTATTATGTGAACGAGAAAACTTAAATCTAACAAGATAAAGAAAGGTCCGTAGGTGGTAATAGCCACCCAAACTTTATGAACGCAATGTTCGAGATTCTTCTTGGAGAGCTTCCTACAAAAATAAGAAACTACATAGTTCTCAATTATCACTATTCTTTTTTGTAATTTTCTTGGTGATGGATATTCTTACTTCAAGTTCTTTATTTATGGCGCCGCATATTCGTACTTTTACGTTAAGCCAAGGCATTTTCAAAAATGCATGTTACCCATACACATTATGAAACCTATTTAGCTATGGGGCGAGGGAGGGTTAGGTTATGGATGAATATATTTTTTAAGATAGGCAACAGATTTGACTATTTCAGTTTTCTTTCATTTAAAATTGTAATAGGACTACCTACATCAATCTATAGTGGAAGCAAAAAATCTATCAAGGAACAATGAAGTCAAATTCAGAATATTTTACTTTATACATTAAAATTGAAATAGTCAACTCATTTGCTCATCATAAGAAACATCGTTACGTATACATGATTTACCTACTTTTATCTAGACTAATTTATTCTCATAAATCAGTGACCGATTGATTTAGTGGCAGCAAATTATATCCTACTAAAACAGCGATAGTTTGTGCCGCCTTTGTGAAGATGTTTACCCAAAGATAAGGCCAAAATACTGAAAAGATCGGGCTGAATTTCGTGCACCAATATTTTAATCTCAAATAACACATAGGCTAATTTTAAGTCCAAATAAGGCGTGCAAAGCCGTGGGCAAAAGATACTGTTTTGTATCGTATTATGCAAAAATCAACAAATTACATTCAAGCAGAAATATAATTTTATTTATAAGATGACGTCAAAAGATCTATTTGCAACCAATTACTTAGACATAGGCTTATTCACTCTAATGTCATTTTCTTTACTCCGAAAATTAACGTGGAGGTGTTAAATAACTGACAATGTCAAGTAGTTGCGTGTTAATTTTGTACAAACGTATTTGATACAAACAACAATGCACAAATTATGTACATGTTGGCTTTTATAGACGTACTATAAAATATGTCCGAACGCAACCAGAATGGGACCAAACCTTGACAAGGAAAATATTTTACGTCACTTTTTCATAGAATCTGCCTTTTAAAAATTGATGGATTCTTGTCACAGTAATTGACGGTGTTTCAGCTTGAAACGGTTCCATTCCATTCGAATCGTGCGCGTACTAGAGGTAGAATCATGTCCGACCATGTCAGAATTATCTTGAGATTTATAAAAAAATATACCCAGATACAAATAAATAATTGATGTTCATAGTCGACTAATTGAGTATCGGATGTCCTGCTTTATTATTTTTATAAGTTTCTCATTTCCATGATCTTGGTTATTGTAGTGATGCCTAAAGTATAGGTTTGCCTTCTAATGTATTGAACTTTATTAGGTATGCCTGGGAAACGAATAGATTCTATTATCATCCTCGGGTGTAACATTATTATTATATATATGTTGACAACCTGAAGGTATGAAGTCGGATACCCCACTCTACATTACACAATCTAAGAGAGGGCTAGAGTTTAACACTGCACAGTTATGCGAAATGAACTTGACATTTAAACACGCTCTATTGATTTGCATGTGCATTGTCTTGTTAGTATTGTTCTTACTCGTATTCAGTACCTATACGTTGTCTGTTATTTTTTTTTATTTCAAAGAAATGATGGAAATTCTATTATACTAGGTAAGACAAGATTAAAACCAAGATAAAACACCATAAAATTAAAACAGGTTATCATCATTCTGGATATTATATCGCTATTCCTTCCCAAAACAATAATAACTTATAAAAATTACAGGCTAACAAAATAAACAGAGATAACTTAAAATTTAAACAGGAGTAGAGGCATCGGTGGTTGTTTCTGTATTAGGTGTAGTATCAGGTAAAGCATCATTGTTAGAGACAGCAGGGGTACTTGTTTCTTCGGAACTTGTTGCTCTCGATGAAATCTGTTCAGTTGTTGATGCTGCTTCTGTTGATGTCACTTCGGCTGCCGTCACATCAGAGGTGGCTGCGGAAGCTAGTTCTGTAGAAGCAACTTCTGTCGTTGAAGACACTTCTGCGGTTGTGGAAGGTATTTCGGTTGTTGTGGAAGATTCTTCTTGAGCTGTGGATGAATTTTCTGGGGTGGTGGTAGGTAATTCAGTGGTTGTGGAAGATTCTGCTTCCGTTGTAGAGGATTGGTCTGTGGTTGTAGAAGTTATTTCGGTGGTTGTAGAAGACTCTTCTTGGGTTGTGGTTGACTTTTCTGGGGTGGTGGAAGGTATTTCTGTAGTGGTCGAAGACACTTCTTGGGCTGTGGAAGTTCCTGGGTTTGTGGAAGGCTTTACTGGGATAGAAGAAGAATTTTCGGATTTGGCTGTAGAAACATGTTCTAAAAGCTGGTCCGCTACTTTAGATTCTTTTTCAATACTGTCAGCTTTATTTTTAGTATCTGGCTTTGAGGAGTCCTTGGCAGGTGCGTCAACGATAGCTGCAGCAGGCTCAGATCCACCTTCTGCGTTGTCAACTGCATTGTTTTTAGAAGCTCTTGATGAGGCAGCTTCTTGTGGAGCAGGCGCCTTCGGAAGGTGGTCACCGATTGGTCGGAAACCATTTTCATCCGCGATGTAACTGTAACATATTAATGACTTTAAAATACATACTCCTTATCGTAAAAAATCCATATAGAATCATGTAGCCCAAAATTAAGTAGAGCTTTTATCAATATATACATTAAATGACGACGTCTGTAATGTATTCTACTATGTAAGTAGTACCCATAGCACCAGCTCTCTTAGTTTCAGGCTAGATGATCTGTGTGGGCTGTCCAACATTAATAATATTTAGTTATTTATTTACTGTTAGTTATTTTTATACATATAAATAATACTCAGTTTACCTCAAACAAATATTACAAACAATTGTTTCCTTCTTACACAATGTATGTGTTTCGGAACTACATAAACTATCATGTTTTTTGATGTTAAGTAATTAGATGTAGATGCTTTTCTCTTAAATTAAAAGTTATTATTGTCCTACCTCACAGAGACGACTGAGCCATCAGGTGCAGTGTAGGAGTACGATCCTTTCTGAACGTGGATCTCGTTGCTCTCATCATCCTTATCTTCACCAGCTTCGTTGCTTGATGCGCTGCTTTTACCCTTAGGAAGGACCTTATCGTATGAGGTCTCTTCGCGTTTTATACCATTTGCGGTTTCATAACTGTTAAAAATAGGAACAATTTTAATACAATGTTTATTAAATGAACTTTGAGCTATTTATTTGAATTATTTTAACGATAAACTTGTCCTACAGTAGGTTCGAGGTGGCTGAATAAAAATGAATAATATTTTTTGCCTTGTTTGCATAAAGCTTTTTCTGAGGTCCGATATTCAAATTAGATTCCATAATTTTTACAATATATGAAATTTTTGTTTTTATTTTATCTATTTATTTTAATTATAATATGGATATAGGGCACGTATATCCATGCAATAGGATAGTGGTAGCTCAGTAACAATTATAATTATAATTGATTTGGCTTGGATAAGGTTTATTCTACGGTCCAATATTAAAAATCAAATTAACGTGCATAATTGTAGAAAAATTCACATTTTAACTTTATCTTACCTAAATTTAAATGTTCCATTAGATTCCAACTCTTCAGATTGAGCTACTATAGCTATGACAGACGGTTGCTGCTTCTCCAAAGGCACCACATTAGTCGGGGGAGCTCCGCACACAAACACCACCGCCACATACAAGCAAATAAATTTTGATAACATCTCCGTTGTACTCACACAAGATATTGACTATTGAGTGATTACTCCAGACTTCCACACCACTTATAAGTAAGACTCATCTATTTGCACTATCCTCCCCCCGCCTTCCGGTGGAACTTGGTGGATGCTAAATACTTCAACCTTAACGTATGTCTGATGTAGGTATTATTAGGAAAATTGCACAATCGTAGATGTCAACAATGAGACATGATTGACCCTTGGACGTGATCAAATTATTGGCCGCTCAGAACAAGTTCTGTTTGTGGACTGAAATTACGTTAAAGGTTTTCAGTGATTTTTCCGTCCTGTCTAAATAATGCCTGGAGCAAGTAAACTTTGTATTTTATTATTTAGGCATGAAAAATAAAACTTAATGGAGTACATAACTTAAATATCTATTTAACTAAATGCGAGATCCTGAATAAAACTGAACATGCGTATAAAGAGCTTATTTTATTGAAGGCTGTTTGTTGTCGTTTTAATAGTTATTGTAGGTAAAAAACTCCTTGACCTGAATACAAAAAAACGGAGCTAACAAGCTTTATAAAAAATCATTTTTTATTTCCTCTAATTTTTATAGCTTGTCACGTTTTTAATTAATATTGTCTCGGATGTAATCAATGATATCAGCACAAAATATAAAGTGGCTCTACGATGTTTATAAAATTGTATAAACATTATTGAAGTAGCCGGTTCTGGTCAAACTAGTGATTTCACTTATTTTATAAAAACTAACAGGTGATGAACCATTAGATTCGTTCATATTTATTACACTCTTAGACGTGTGAGCGGAGTGTAGTTTTATGTATTTTTAAATTATTGAAATTAAAATGCGTCTCTTCTGGTTTTCACTGTTTGTGTTTATTCATTCCGTAATATGCACTAACAAAAGTGAAGTTCAAAGTTATGTTGAGAGAAGATACAGTGTAAATCATCCACCATCGGCTGAAGATTACAACCCTATACCAGTTTCAGTAGTTTACGAAGATGACGTCATCGATATGAAACCACGCATACCAAATTATTACGATATCAGCCACGACAGGGAAGTTGAGCAAAAAGTATCGACTGAAGAAGGTCAACTTTTAGCGCCAAAAGAAATACAATCAATTTCGAAAAATAAAACAGAAGATAATCTTGCTAACCCTACAGTACGATCACTCAGTGAACTTCATATTCCAGTTGCAGTTATTTACGACAGTCCCTCTGGAAATAGCCAAAATTTACGAGCAGTAGAACAAGAGGACGCAAACGCACGTCAAAGGACCTACAAGAGGGTAAGTAGACGAAAATCGCAACAAAATAAACCTACTGCTGTGAATGAGAATACAACAAATCAGAGTACTACAAAAGCTGTATTAGAAAATGAGGGTTCTGAAAAACTTGAAATGCAAAGTACGAAATCAGTCAAACCACAATTGAAAGTAGCTGTATCTTCCAAGCCTCAAATAGAAAATAACGATTCTGCCAATATTGAAACCCCAAGGACAAAACCAGTCAAACCACTGCTCAGTAGAAGCAAATCTGTTAAACCTGAGATAGAAAATGAAGATTATGTCAAATCTGAAACCCCAGAAAAGATGAAAATAGACAACCCACAGCTGAGTCGAACTGAACCTTCCAAACCTCAGACAGAAAATAAGGATTTCAATGTCAAATCTGATACCCAGAGCACAAAATCAATCAAACCACAGTTAAGTAGAAGTGAATCTGTCAAGCCTCGAAAAATTGCGTCTATCAGTCAGAGTCAATCAAAAATTGAAACGACCACAAAAGAACAAAAGAGGAAACGAGTCCGCGATCCTGTTGTTCCAATAGTCGAGATGGAAAACCACGTTTATGCTCATAATGGCAATTTTCATTATAGGTAAGATGGTTCATGATTCCATGAAAATAGTTACTATCAATTCTATTTTATTAATTAGGTACTTGATTGTCCCCGCGGCTGCGATGTGTCTATGAAAACTCAAGTTTTTTTTAAGGTTTCTAAGAGTAGGCTGTTTGCATCATTAAAAATTTGCGTCTCTACTCTGCATATAAGATGGGCACGGATATATACCACCAACACCTTCATTCTGATTTTTGAAGTTAGTGATATTAAGTGTGATGTGATATTTTTCATAACAGAAGAGACGCGCGTACGTTTTTAAAGATACGTAAGATAAAAATAGCTTTACGTTATTTATGTGTAAAATTTCAGTCTGTTTTCAGTAGATTTTGGAATTCCCTATCGACGAACACTAATACTTTTAAATTATCTTTATTTTTAGTTAACAAGTAATAATATTAATTGACTTGAAAGTGTCATTGAATATGTCGTGTAGCTCAAACTGATGTCACATGTATAAGGAAAGAGTTACAACTTAACACGTGGATTTTTTCATCATGACACTTATAGGTGATTCACTTCTAGATGCTTATATTTCAAATAATTTATTTCAGTTACGAAGGCGGCGACGGCACAAAGGCACACTCGGAAGGTCAATTGAGGTCTATCGACGAAACCGCCGGTGAAGCTGTCTCCGGGGGATTTTCTTACACGGTATGAATATCAATTCCATATACCTTATTACATGGACACAAAGTATTAATTTAGCTGTTGCCAAAACTAAACTTATTTGACAGTAACATTGGACTCTCTCATTTCGACTAAATACCAAATACCATTTTAGTCCTTTCATATTATAAAGTTTAAAGTTATCTGTGGCGCTAATTAGGGGAGGCCTATGTCCAGCAGTGGACTATTATAGGCTGGTGATGATGATGATGATTATTATAAAGTTTATCATATTTTCATTGACATTTTAACTGACACTGATGTACTGCGGCTGAATAACAAAATTGGTATTTACCGTGATATTTTTTCAGGACAAAGACGGTAACGACTTCAGCCTCTCGTATACGGCAGACGAGAACGGATACCGCCCAATCGGCGCCCACCTGCCGACCCCGCCGCCCATACCACCCGCAATCGCACGCGCCCTAGCATACTTAGCCACTGCAACAACGCCTGAACCTGTCACTAAACCTACTGTAAAAAAAACAGGAAAATCACTCTGAACTCTGAATTCTAATGTTTACCAAAGTAATATTTATCAAAATTACTTTGGTAAACATTAGATATAATATAAAAATAATTCATTTATTTCACGACTACGGTAGAAATGTCACTGATATTATTTAACACTAGCGGCCCGCCCCGGCTTCGCACGGGTATTAAACAAAAAATTCAGAAATTATACACACTAAAACGATAGGTTTCACAGTTTTCATACGGATCTTTACTTTTTTAACAGCATTAGGGTTTTTGACATTGACTCAACATTCCAAAACTGACACTGGCCGTAGAGAAAAAGCAAGCACCGTGCGCTATACAACCTCTTTTTCTATTCTGACGCGCCATAATAGAAAAAGAGGTTGAATATACAGCCCACGGTTCAATTATTGAATTTTTCATGCGGATTCCTAACTTTTTTGAAAATATTATATAGCCTATGTTCATCACGAAAAATTAAGGATTCTAATGGTGAAAGAATTTTTTAACTCGGTCCAGTAGTTTCGGAGCCTATTCAATTCAAACAAACAAACAAACAAACAAACAAACAAACAAACAAACAAACAAACATACAAACAAACAAACAATCAAATCTTTCCTCCTTATAATATTAGTATAGATAATGCTACGGTTCAACAAAATTGTTATATGACGTAAAACTCAAAACAACTAAATAAATAAGTACAAGTACCTACACGTTATTTTAGTATTATTGTGGTGACTGTGTAGATCACGCAATCAAAGCTATCACTTGATCTTTTTATAGTTCTTGCTAAATCCATCTAGTAGATACCTACATTTATTGCCAAAATCACTCTCCAAGGCGTTGGCTGACATCGTCATCAGCTGACGCTATATTGGTACACGGCGATGTTATATTTGCGAACACAACAGCAAAAGCGCAGTATATAATTAATGCTGAACAATTCATGCAACATCATCTTGCCCCAAAGCAGTAGGGCTTGTATGATAAATATTTGCAGATCGTACAAATATTTGTCCTGAGGCGTAAATCGTCAATCTGTCTTTCATCTACGTTAGTGCACTTTTTCTTAAGGTTATAAACATTTAATAAAAACCACGTAAATAAAACTAGTCTCACGTACTTATGACGATCATCTTTCATTAGCAGATCGCAGACTGTCAAAACCTATAATGACATATTTTGTGAACTCAATGGATATTTTTAAAATTCAATAGATTAAAAAATCTAAATCTGAATCAAAGTGCTTTATTTCCTTTAGACCGTCTAAAGGACTCTTCATGACACGTCACATCATACAAAACACACATAAGTAATGCTGAAATAAAGTTGTTCACTTTGATTCTTAGTTCACTTAATTTTTTTTAAGGTAAAGTAAGGAAACGAACACAAAATATTTACCTTGTTGGAATGTTTGTTTTCGAATTGGAACAATTTAGGTGCTAAAAGAATTAATATTATTTATATTGGCTCAATATCATAGAGCTGTTACACCAGTTCAGTTAGTTCACTGTCACTCAGCGAGCTAATAAGAAAAGCTAATAAAACCACAGTTATAAGTATAGATCCAAGAATAACAAGCCGAAACGGCAATAGGCCTGCTGGCTATATCTCCACAAGAAAGAACGGAGACTGCGACTTACCATACGTAGTGTTAGTACGTTTTCCGATAATTATTCAAAAGGCAGAAGTTGGATACAAGCTGAAGCCAGGGCGTTTTCCAGTGGAGGCTTATTATCCAGCTTTGGATTAGTCTGGAGAACTTATGATCACGAGATTAGTTTGTCGAATTTTTGACAACTTTATATATTCCCTTATGGAAGTAAGTGCGTCAACTATGAACCTATTTCGTCTTGGAAGAACACCAACGATACATCCCTTAACCGGGGACTTCATCAGTGTGAGAGCTACTAACGCATTATTATTCATTTATTATTTCGCATAATATATTTAATTCCATTGGTTTAATTAGAGCAAAGATTTAGACTCATAAAGCTAGAAGATTTTTTTTAACTGTTGCAGGACTAGATGCACTTTTATTCAGACCAGCTCCAAAATTTATCATAACACTTACGTAGGTAGCTGTTATTATTTCGAATTATTTTGTAGATAATAACCTCTACACAAATAATTGTTCAGCGCACAAAAACCGCTTCTTGACTTATAAAATTCGCAATGTGACTACTGTATATAGACAATCTAGGTTCGTAATTTATGATTATTATAACGTATACATGAGCATATCTGAGCGAATATTGTCTAGTTTCCAAGCAAGAAATAAAACTGTATCATTTTATTATATTTCGCCTTGCATTTCCTCTCCTCCTCTAAATGCATTTCCTATTGGTTTTCAATTTAACGAGCTTATATTTTTACATGTACTCATAATGACCTTGTGTGTTGCCCATATTCTCTACCAAAGTTCTTTACCAAGTACCAAACAGGTTTACATAAGTGGAATGTCGGTGTTACGTGATAAACGTACTTTTGCTGTTATCGACATTGTCATATTAATTCTAAGAACATTGCCATATTATACTGAACATTAACAGGCCTTGATCCCAAAGCTTCTAGATTAACCTTTAAGCACGGATCTTAGTGGACATTTTATAAATACCTAATTTGTAAGGAACTCATCATTGTGTCATCGTTATTTTTGGGGTTCTTGTTCAAAATTCTAGAAGCACATTTGTTGATATGATGCTCATCTTTAATTTTAGTTTAGTGATGTATTAAGTAATAATGGTAAAACATCTTACACTAAGCAAATCGTATTCGTATCATAAATTGTATGAACAAGCGAATTAGTATCGCCATCTAAAGTAGCAATGCTGCCACCATTCTGGACACTGCCTTACATTTTTAGGGAATAGTTATGTGTACTAACCGTAATTATTGTAATCTGTTAAGTACCAACTGTATTTCTAATTAATGATCTGATGTTGCATGTTAATAAATGATTGAGTTGAAGATTAAGAATTTATTAATAGAACTCATTATTCGATAATAGGTAGTAAGTTTGTAAACCGTTCATTTGCAATGCATCTTTGGCACTGATTTTGCGTTTATTTTAATAAAACTTATTACATATAAAACATGTTTTTCATCTTATCACAGTTCAGTCAACAATTCACATTTTTTTTTTGTTTTATGTTGCTTATTTATAAAATTATTATTCCGTTTTGTAAATAGAACTACCTATTGCTTCTGATTTGTTACAAATTTCACAACTATATCAGGTTATTCATATTCAGAATTTGATAATCATTGAGATTTTAAATTTATACATGATTCAGATGGCAATGTAATTCTCTGACAAAACGGAGTGAGTATTCGTGGATTCTACAGGTACGCGGTCGTGTGGTGAGCTCAGCTCATCATCAGGTTTCGTCAGGTCAGGATATCGCTTTAAGCTCTCGGCGGCGGCAGGGTGGCGAGGTAATCGAGGGCTTTCTGAATAGCTGGTGGTATCGGGGGTGGAGTGGGCAGATGGGCACCCTGAAACAGGAAATATTTTTGAGTTATTCGTTCGCTTATACATATATGATTTTTGACAATTTAAATAACAAACTAAAAGAAACACAGAAGAAAGAAAATCAACGATTATCGTTAGCACCTCATACAGGTAGTCAGACGATAAGGTGCTACGTTTTACTAAATATAATCGGCAAAAAAGTTAAACAATCTGTAACAAACATTCTAGATCGTAAACTATAACAAAACAAAGTTGAAACCAGTATTTTTGTAATTAAACTGAAAATAGAACAACAACAGGCACCTTTACATAAAATAAAACTAGAAGTTAAATTAAAGGTCAATGTTTTCCATCCTGTTAACACTTTAAAAAATCATGTTATCATTGTAGTTCTACCTACCAAGGACATAGACCTTTTAAATTCTGAGTGTAGTTTGTTTGTAATAGTCTGAAGATCGCTTAATCTTTCGTTATTTTCTTTTTAAATAAAGGTTTTACTCTATTAAAAATAAATTACTTTGTTTCTATTTTTTTAAACTATGTATTTAGTTTATTGACAAACAAATGTACAGTGCGCGTCACTTATACATAAGTACCCCCAGTATCTCAATGTATGTGGGACAGAATAGTAGTTATTGTTGGGAATTTCAGATTTTGAGTATTATGGAAGGGTGGTTCGATCCTGAGCGGGGCGGCGTGATACATTTTTGCATGTGAACATTTGTGATAAGTTACAAGGGAATTAGAAGTATGTCGTCGAAAATATTGTATTGAAAATAGTGTATACAAAATCCTTTGCGTAGTTTTAAGGATCAATGCATACATAGGAACAGACAGAGAGCGGGAACCGACTTCATACTATGTTGTGAAGTCTATGGTCTCTCAATTTATTAAACTCACCTCAGGTCTAAAGCCCCCTTCATCGTCCGCAACGTAGTTGAGGTTGATGACAGTTCCATCAGGCGCTGTGTAGCTGAATCCTCCTTGAGCGACGATCACGTCTGCTGCATCAGGGCCAGCGGCCTTCTTCAATGTACCAGTTTCTTCGGCTTTGATCCCATTTTCAGTTTCGTAGCTGTAATAGAAATAATTTTGTTACTTTTGACAAATGTTCCAATTCTGTTAATAAAGACTTTTCATATATTTTATATATGTTAGTCTGTAAGGTATTTGTTAATATGGGAGCTGGGATACGATTTTTACCATCCATAACTGTTACCTGTTCAGTTATGTATTATTATGTTGCCGGAAATAAATGATTTATTATTATTATTATTGATAAACGAATTAATAAACGATGTAATTAAAAAAAATAAACATATTCAAACGGTAATAACGATGGGATCGGTTGAGCTAGCTACCGACTGTTGCAAGCAATCTAGAGGTAGGTAGCTTAACTAATCCATAACAATACCAATCAAAAGAGTCCCCAAGATACTGGCTACATTGTTCCGCTCCATGGCAATATTAATATTATATATATTATTTATTGCAACGCAAGCTCTCGGGTCACGTCGCTTTAAATCTAACTGTTTATTATTTTTTTCTCAGCAATGTCTACTCGTATTGTTAATGTTAATTATATCTCTCATTTCAGATGGAAACCCACAGTGTCGCTTAGTTAAATTATTTCTTTTTCTACCATATTGTAGTTTCAGAACGCCTGGAATAATTCTGCAAGCAAAAGTTCGACTACGGCTTTGCGTAATTCAAACTCACAATGTCACCGGGCAATACAGTAAACTTGAATCAAAATCTAAGATTTTTAATAGGCGAATGTTTTATATAATGTTTTATAACATTATGAAATAAAGCATTATCAATCTATCTAGGGACGTTTATTAAAAGATAGTAGATAACTTGCCTGTATCTATAAGATCCGTCGGGTTGTTGATCGAAGTCCTGCTTGATTATAGCTATTTCTGCATCAGGTTTCTGCGGCGCGGGCGCAGCAAACGCTACTGCTACAATTCCAAGGAAGATGCACGCCCTCTGCAAAGAGTATCGATGAATAATTAATGAATCATAGATATTAAGGGAATAGATAATAAATATTTTTTATACCTACTGTAATTTCCTTTGTTAGTTAGTTCTACTATGACTGTGTCAATGAGAATCATAATGATATATTATAATCATAATTATATTTATTCTATAGCTTGATGTAGTATGACAAGAAGCTTAGTATAGATTATAATCCTCAAAAAATTATAAGATTATTTAATAACCTATAGTGAGTCCTGAATAAATGATTAAAAATTGGTGTCCAAAAATATAAAGTAAAGAAGCGCCTATTCAATTTCAAGTGGCAATGCTCAAAGCAGCAAAATCATAAAAAACTGCAAGGATTTAGCTCTCTGAATCCTTGCAGTTCAATTGATTCTAAAACCTAATGCATGCATAAAGATATTTTATAATAGTTCTCTATAATACAGTTCGTAAACACACATTATAATATACCTATGTTAAGGGCAATAGTTAACCTTAGCAACACCTTTATAAACGTTACAGTAAAAAGGTCAACACAAATATGCAGGACCTAGGTCCTTGGTACAAAGTGTAGGTCACGCATCGGCAAACAATGTCGCGGTCTAATTGCATCTTCGGATGACAAACAACAATATTTATGTAGAAGTAGGCATCTGACCGACTGCATTGACCTTCGGGAGATCACGACAACATGCAAAGGGTTAATAGGAATGTCCATGCGTGCAACCTTTTATTTGTGGTTAAAGACAATATTATAAGTAAGTCACAGGAAAATGTGCTTTTTACTATAATTTACTGTACTTTTAAAACTTATTTATTATAGTTGACAAAACCTGTTAATTCATTATTAGGGAATAGTAAAGTATAGTTATTAAACGTTATTTACATTATTACCTATAACATATTTGCTTCTTGCTATTGCTCGAAGACATTAAATGAATAGGGATAGGCAGTACAATATTTATAATTGCTAGCAAGAACGTAATTACAGGTTACTTAAGTCATCCCAGACAAAACCTAATTGAATTTAATATGTAACTAACAATTAACCTTATACTGCATCGCAAAACCTTTTTCTATAATATATTAACTAAAAAATGTAAAGCAATTTTGTCGTTAAGTCGACCCTATAAGATCCCTATAAGATAGCAAACATACGTATTAACCTAGCAATAGGATGGACCAAAATTTCGCGAATAAGATTTAAAACAATATTCAGCTATGTCAAACAACTGTTCTGATGTCCGAATTTGAGTATACTCATCATCGTCATCATCATCATCAGCACATATTAGTCCACTGCTGGACATAGGCCTCCCCTAATGAGCGCCATAGCGCCCTGTCTTCGGCTTGTCGCATCCAGCATCTGCCAGCAGTCTTTCGCAGATCGTCATCCCACCTGGCCGGAGGGCGTCCTACACTACGTTTGCCAAGTCGCGGTCTCCACTCAAGAACACGTTTACCCCAGCGGTTATCGGTTCTTCGCGATATATTTGAGGATACTGGAAGAATCAAACAATGTGATGCTTTCATTATGAATGTAAGCGGGTTAACTACGAACCTATTATATGTTGTAAGAACACCAACGTTTCATCCCTTAACGAGGGACTTCATAGAATACTTATAATAGGTTCGTAGTTAACCCGCTTACATTCATAATTAATTCGTCAAATTACGATAGTATTTATAGTAAAATGTGATGCTTTCCGAAAAAGGGAAGAAAGAAAGAGAAGTTTTTTGGCCCAGGTTAGGCAAGTCAATGAATTCATGACATTTAAGCTGAGAATAAACCACAACGAACGGTATTTGAATTATTAAAGTACTTAATAGCGAAGGCTGATAAGAGATAGATAGTAGTAGGTACCTACCTAGTAATTCATTATACTTGTTGATCTCAACAAGTACTACTGTTTGAACTAAGAATAGCATGTCGCAAATACTTTATTAACAGGAATAAAGTTACTGTTATGCTTCGATGCACATCATGGATAAAGCGATAATTATGTAAATGTTATATTTTTTATCATTCGAGCAACTTACAACATTAATTAAAGATTAATCATGTTTCAATTGATCGATGAATTACTTGCTGAATACTAAAATACATTCACAAGACCAACACTATATCGCTGTCAAAAAAGGTAGTGTGGTGGTGGCTAAAGTTTTCGACGATATATTTGGCTAATCAACTGAGAGGTTAAAGGTTTCTTCTTGGTTCTTTACTAGTCTTGGTAACGAAGCATCGGAAATAAAAAATTACACAATTTTTTCCATGGCTATTTAAATTTTCAAAAGACGTGCATTGTGCTGTTATTGTGTGTTTGATGTATTTACGGAAATAAAGAGTTTTTCACTTTGTCGTTATTATTTTTACTGTTTTATTATTTTTAATACAGAGTGAGCTGAGATTGATGCATTAAAATAAACTCAGAATGCATGTCTAGTATTAAAAACAATTGAATACGGTGTTCTTTTTTTTTTTGTTTTAGATATCTGAAAAACAAATTAATTATCCTGTTATACGTGCAGTGATGTTGAACTCCAAATGAATTCAATTGACGATGATAATTTTAGAGGTTGCAAATTTTCTATGACGATAACTAGGCAGACAATAAGTATTTAAGGTGGTGCTTATTTTGAATTATGTCCTTTTGAAACATGTGTTTGTGGTTTGGTACATTATTTCAACGTTTTAGTACCTTCCTAACAGATAATCAAAGTGACACAAATGCGTGTTCTAGGCCGAAAACGAGCTACCAACACGAAATAAACGAATACAAGTATTTGTTCTAACACAAACTAGGTTCGCACTTAAATATTGAGAAAGTGAATGTTTTGAAAAAACTTAAAACCGATTTCTAAATCCTTAATATCATGTTGCACTTTGTTTAATTTTGCTAGGCTATCTATAATCAACTCGAAGTCATTATCCCTATGAAAGCAAAAGTCACCAAAATCGGTAAAAAATTAACAGAGCAACTTACGTAACAATCAACACATTCTTTATTCGGCACATAGGCGAATACAGAATTCGTTCCTCTTGAAAGTCAGTTATAGATACAATTTCGCGAGATAGGTTCCATATCATTCGTATCTAGATAAAGAATGAGAATCAGAATGTTGATACACATCATACACCTTGCATACATTTTGGACTAAGTTCCTTGGAATGCAGATGTCGGCGTATATTTTGCAAGAATTCAACTGTGGGAACAGACTGTCATAGAATTTGTGAATTGCCTCGAAAACACAATGTAGTACGTGCTAAAACAAAAGGTGTGCGCCTAATTAGCTTGTCGCACGCCTTTACCCGACTTGTTAGTACACTCGGCCTCAGTGTAGCCACGTAGCTTTAGCTTTGGGTAACTCATTAATTATTTTCTTTTATTTTTATTTTATTTATTAATCAAAAACTTATTCTATTCTTATTTCTACGACACTTTAAGCCATATAAGGTTGGTCTAGTGTCGATCGACACAATCATCAATTCGACTAAGGTAAGACGACTAAGGAAACTACCAGAAGATTATTATTAATTTATTGAGCCGCTATAGTTACTTTATTGAGCCGCTATAGTTACTATAAGAATAATTAAAACTAAAATAACAATAGTAGGGCAAAAATGAATTACACAGATTACTGTAAAAAAAGATAACAGCAATGTTAAATAAAAAAATTATCGGCAGTTTGCTTTTCCAGTATGTTTAACACCTTTGCTGCGACCACTACTCCACTAGTAATTATAGCAGGGCTCTTGCTTGACGGATTAATTTTTCAGCATATAGAATTTGTTCTAATAAAGGGGTATAGATTAGTATCGATATTCCTCGGCTATTATTGAGTTGTCCTTTACAACCTTTGAAATATTCTTAACTAGCTGGGTGCCCGCAGTTTCACCCGTGTAACTCACGATGGAATTTTCTGAATAAAATAAAGAAAATATAATAAAGTCCCATAATATGTTATTCCAGGTCATAAACTACCTGTATACGTGTGTGTGTAAGTTTCATCAAAATCCATTTAGTGATTTTTACGTGAGAGAGTAATAAAAATTTATCCATCCATACTTACCAACTTTCGCGTTCTTAATATTAGTAGGATTTATTTTCAATTTTGAATATATTATTTCTTTTTGACATTAAAAAGTATCGAGTCTTATAAAAACTATCCCAAAAGCTTCTTCTTTCTCCAAGCAAGAGTTCTTTCAGTCTTCAAATGTTTTACGATTCACATTAGTAAATATATCGAATAAATATCTAAGTGCAGTCATTATTATTCGTGCCTCTAAATAACAACGTTATTTATCGCGACGTTAATCACCTATTAAGTATATGTAAAACATACTGTATAAGTAACTGAAAATGCCAAATGATTAGAGACTATGTAGAGGATGGGTGTGCAGACCTGTCTAGTATGGATTTGCACAATACCTTAGCGAAAAAGTTTTCTTTAACCCATGCAACTAATCTCTCAAAATCACGCGATAACTACAATCAATTTGATAGAACCGTGGAAAATGTACGCCAAATAATGAAGGAAAGAAGACAAGTTCTTGAAAAAACTATTGGATTACTGACATACTACGAAAAGAGTCCTGAGGGCAAGCACGGGCTTTCTTGTCTAAGGTAGAATAGAGAAAAATGACGTCACTTTGTAATCGAATGCGTAAATTATTTGAAATTAATTTCTTCAACTTTCATCATGTACGCAATGTATGGCGATGCGATGCCATTATTCTCTATTCTACCCTAGAGAGCAATCCCCGTGCTTGGCCTACTGTCTTTCCATTATCTTCTAAATATGAAAACACAAACAGTTTTCGTTGACTACGCACACCATACAATACAATAATCTTTATTGCAATCCAAGATAGATAAAAACAGAATAGATAAACATAATATACCATAAGGACTGTAGAGGCGAGGATGCGCATCGTGTCACTTTGGTAAACAACATCAGTAAAGGTTACTCAGACGCAATGCACAAACGTTGCATAAAGCATTAGGGCCATCTGCCCTATCACCTTATGACCTTACCAATTAACAAAATTGCCAGTACTGAAGTTGAAAGACTTTATCAAGTAGCGTGCACGGGATATAACTGACAAGTTTGGGAAAGCGTTTTTGCTGTACAACAATGACATAAATAGCTCAGTTTATTATCGCCACGTCAAATTAAGACTGTGGATAACTGAAATTGCTAATAACACTTTTTGTATGTTATGATTTCAGGTGCCTTGCTTAAGGCTCCGGCGACAGATGAATTTTACATACAAACGTAATACCAAAATGATCTGTAATTTGAGCATATTTTCACCATGATTTGCGAAAATTTATAAATGTGTCTATAATTTTTACTACGACAGTGACGTAATTATTTTATATTTTACCCTAGGGAACAATAAAGCTAGGGGGCTGTTTTCGATATGTAGATACTACACGTGTGATTAAAGAGTTAGATGAAGGCCCACATACCAGAGGGATTAATATTAAGTTCCTATTTTTAACACAGTATTAGTAAAGTCCTTTACTCAACTATTGAAAAATATTTACAGAACATTGTGTTCCAAATTCAAAGTCAGATTATTTTCTGTAATGAAAAGTTTAACTTTAAGGTCAAATCTCTCAGGAAGAAACGCATTGTAATGGACTGCACTGACTTTGTTTTTATATGGAGCTTGTTCCAAATTCAAACAAGCGTTTTTCATTTATTTATTTTTTTGTTTGCATAAGATGCATTACAACTTATTTCTGTTTTTCTTCAATACGTTATTTGTGTTTTTTATTTTTTTTACGATAAATGATAATAAACTCGATCCTTCATGAGGTAGGATCTATTTCTATATACTCAAATATATGGAAGCAATAAAATTAAGGCCGTATGCTTTCACAAAACATAAATTTCACTTACCATTGTATAAAAATTTCACAGTTTTTCAGCGTTTAGTAGATATATCCCATGTGGTGGCAGGCTCGGCGTTAGAGCCGGATTGTACTTAGTCTTGTAATCACCTGTCCCTTTTATAGAGACTTGGATTTGCCTAGACGCAGTAAGCAGAGGGAGTTTGCAGTGACTATGCCTACCGCAGGGCCGCATCTAGGCATGTGACAATCAATACTTGACTGAGACAATAGCCTATAAAATACTGCACAAGTATAGTTAAAATTGAAACATTTTAAGGCAAAAGACCGCAAGACCGTTAGATTAATAGCACAATGCAATGTGAATTTTATATGGTACTTAACCTTTGCCTACTTTTGCTAATTTGCTTGCCTATAAGTAGCTATAAAATGAGCTCTTGTTGACTTAAATTACGTACATGTTTGAATTAAAAATACTTAATAAATAAATAATGCTGGACAATCCATACAGCATCATGTAGCCCCAACCTAAATAGAGCTTGCGTTATGGGTACTAGATGACCGATATACATACTACAATTTTATAGTTAGATCATATTTAGATTTTATTTTATTTTTTTATTAAACTCGATTTCCGCCGGGAATCGACCCCAGAACCTCCCGCACCACAAAAGTCGACCTAGGAAAAAGAGCTTTAACATTATTTACTTTAGGTATAGTTTTGAGTTCGAATAACTATTCTATTCAATTTAAACTTTAGAAACACCTTTTTTGTAAGAATTAAATTAAAATTATAATTATTTTTACCTTCACATCCCGTAGAGACATGTTTTATGGATGATATTATAATAAATAGATCGTGCCTTGCAAAATGATAAATACTGGCAATTACAACTCATACTGGAAACATGGATTGAAGTTATCTTATATTGACATTTGATTTGCAATGGTAAGTGAATTCCTTTATAAAGAAGGGTAATTTAATTAAACATTAAACAAGAAAAAAAAATTCGGCCATTCATTTATATTTGTAGCTACATGTTTAATATAATATGTTTGTTCGTGAAAAAATAACTACCTATCTATGTACTTGTATAGACAGTTATAATAATATGTATCAGTTATCTAGTACCCATAACACAAGCTGTCCTTAGATAGGAGCTAGATAGTGGTTGGAGATGGGTGGAGTGGTAGGAGATAAATTGTCCAGCATTATTATTTATTATATAGTAACAATAATGTAAAAATAAATAGGTTGTAAATTTGAATCTGGATGCGGCCCTTCCTTTCCACCAAGCTAGTGCTAAATACATCGAGTCTGCTATTTTATAAATTTATCCAAAGTTATCAAAGGGCAGGCAAAATAAACAATAGGAGATGAGAATGATATCAAAAAGGTGGCAGGCCCAGAATGGACCCGCGTTGCAAAAAAACAGGATATGTTAAAGGAGCTGGCCTATGTCGAAGGAGAAGCTGGAAACACAAACAGAAAAATAGGACTATGTTATTAATATGTGTAGTTATATGTAACTACTAAGAAACCTTCTAGTTCAGCAATAAAGGTTTATTATATTTTAATTTTTTATTTAAGGATATCCAACATAACGTAAAACCCATCCAATTTCAGAATTACTCCGAACTAACGTTATGGAAGAGCGGGGTTTTCTAACACAAGCATATTTATGCTTAAAAGAGAACCCCCAACCCATGTCAATGTATATCCCTTATGTACAGAAATAAAAATAATCATTTTCATTTCATCCCAACCCAACACAAAATATTGATAGAATATTTATTCAGTTCAACGTTTATAGTACGGCTACTATAAACTGAAATATACACCAAGTTACTTATTGTTTTATGTACTTGAGCTATTGAAAGCAATCGAGTGACTAACAAATAATTCTTAATACAGTTGATGTGCGATATGAGACAGTTTTTGTTAATTTTCTGGAGCTGTTAGATGCTTTAAAATTCTAACCTGAAATTTAAAAACAGCAAATTGACGAGAATGGTGAAGATTGCTAAAAGTATTTTGCTGATGTTGAAGAATTTAATTAACCACCACGCCTACCTATAAGTACAGGATATTGGAGCACGCGCCAACGATATCTCCTGAATTCAGATGAATGGTAAACTATGTAGTAAAAGTACTCTGTGGGTAAACTACTTGGAACTCACACTCTCAAGGGCACTAGCGAAGTTCACAGTTTCAGTAGTATTGCCGAACTACCCTCAGATTGTTAAAAATTTTTTTGCAAATAGGTTAATTGTTACGTTCCCATTTTGGGGTACCTCAATAGGTTAATTTAATTAGGTTTCAGCACCGACATAAATTTTTTGTTTCAACTTTTTAAATTTTTGTGTTACCTAGGTTACCTTAATTTTATTTTTAAATGAGTAAGTTTTTGTTTTGGATGCGTGTTTTTATATGTCATTTTTCTCTACGGGAGTGACATAGTCATATTGACATTATAAATAAAGAAGAAAAAATCATTGTTACGCGTTAGGACCTCAGAAAAACGATCCTATGGAAATGTTGTAATTGTCGAATTTGACACGGAAGCAATATTGGACTACCAGTCTCTTTCTCACAAAAGTGGTTTAACGTTAGGAAAAATCAATACACACTCTTTTTATCAGCGCCCTCTTCCTGGTGTCATTGTCACGGATGCCATTCTACTCAACGGGTTTGTTTACATGTCAGGAGAAGTCATTGTGAGATTTTTATGTTTTGCCCGTGTTTTCGACTTATTCCAGACAGTTTTGCTCAATAAGAGCAAAACTGTAATATAAATTGAAAATCATATAGAAGAGGTACCATGAAGTGTTCTGTAGCAGGCTGAGGCCTATGCCAAAGCAAAAACAGGCCGAATCTAACCTTACACCGGTAAGTGGCTAACATTTCGTTAAATTGGTGTCTATTGTACATTGTATTTTGATATAAAGTGTGTAAAAACCTATTATTTTGAATCATCTTTATTGTGAGCTGTAGAAACCTGCAATATTCTCAATATTTCATTCACATCGCAGACATAAAAACCGGTGCTAGTGTTGAACATCATCGAACATCGAACGTTATCGATAAATTAGGTAAGGTCAGTATGGGTACCTAAGTGTAACTATTGGGCAAGTGTAGAGGACTTTTTTATTACGAAAACCATTTTTGGATTCAAAATAAACTTTGACAAAAATATGACACACTGCCCCGTGTTGACCTTAGAGGTGCAAGTCCATCTTAACGGACTTGAACCTCTCCACACAAGACCACCGGACACAAAACCATTGATGATGTTGACCTTAATAAGTTACGTATTTTTTCATGTTTTAGTTTACCAAGAAACGAAAGCCGGCGGAGGGAATCGTAAGAAAATATTGGCTTAGAAAATATCCGGCCAGGAACTCAAGACATTCATGTGTGCACATTGCACTTTGAAGAGAGTGCAGTGCATTCAAATCAGAAAAGCCTCCAAAACGTCAGGCTATAACAAAATACAAAATATACGCGATCAACTCAGTTAAAACAGTGTTTTATTACATATTCTGCTCCTGCTTCACCTCCAGTAAACTCTCGGATCCAGCTCCAATTCCGAAAATGAGGGTTTCCTTCGATTTCTCCGGGATCCCACCATCAGATCCTGACTTGGTTCCAATGGGACCACTTCAGAAATGCGCTCTTCATAACATAGTATAAAACAAAGTCGCATCCCGCTGTCTGTCTGTCCTTCCCTATCTATCTTCTATGTATGCTTAAATCATTAAAACTACGCAAAGGATTGGGATGCGGTTGTTTTAAATAGATAGAGTGATTCAAGAGGTAGGTTTACATGTACAATACATGCATAATATAGTAGAGGAACACTGACAATTTAAGAGGTTTCCGTGCAAAGCCGGGGCGGGTCCCTGAATCGCTGAAAAATGTAAATATATTTTCCCGTCGCCTATAAGTAAGTTCGTTCTGACCTTACTTTACAGTGGCGCCAACTGGTGAGTACAAAAATGGTAGCCCTCATTGATACAAAAAAAATATACAGTTGAACATTTAACCTTTCCTTTTTTGATGTCGATTAAAAAGACAAGCTCGTCCATCGATATAATGTTATCGACTAGACGAACAAGTGAACATCCCTAATCCGCCATGTTGCTCTACCGATTTGTTTACATAGGTATCCAAGGAAAGTACATGCTTAGGGCACTTCCATAGACATCGTTTTTCTGAGGTTAGGACAGCTATTAAAAATAAAATATGTATTAAAATAAAAGGAGGCTTTACGAAAAACACAAAGACGAAATAAACGGACTTTATATAAAAACATATTCCGTTTGTGAAATATGTATTTACGTACAATGGCACGAAACCCTTCGCGTGCAAGTTCAATCACTTGGCTGGTTTAAATAGTAGTACCTTCATAGTTTTTCATTCAACCTTTTCTTCTAAGTAATAACAGGATTTTCCTCTCTTCCGTTTTCCATTCCCACCTCCCATACATTCCCGTCTTACGTGATTATTTTATTTGCATTGCATTTGCTTCTAACATATTATTTTAAATATTGCAAGACCATATACAAATGACAGTACAACAGTATACCTAACCTACCTATCAAGCATCGTAAAACTAACCGTACTCAACACTTAAATGGTACGCATGGCTTATGTCAAGCTATTGACTTCGAGGATACCCATCATACGCCTGACATTTTACAATTTTATTTGCGCATAGATGTTAACTGCTTTTGCGTATGTTTGCAAACTAGTTGATGCAAGGACTGGTATGAACCTAACGTGCCACCCGATTCGGTTACTTTGAAAACTATACATGATAGCAAACGCGCGCGGAATTATGGAGGTATTCGATTCCCGCCTCGGGAAAATTATTATATAATTGTTATCATTGATTACCAATAATACAAGCTCTGCTTAGCTTGGGGCTAGATGATGCTGTGTGAATTGTCCAGCATTATTATTTAATTTCTAAATAACGAATCTAGTTTCCTGAATCAGGTTTAAATACCAAAAGGTGTATAAAACCGTTTAATATGTCCTTCAATTGGATGTGATAAGTACCCTTAGGTACCCTATTTTCGGTTAAGTCATTCCTAATAATTTATCCATTCTATAAAACGTTGTCCCAAATTGGGAACAATAAAATTTACAGTATTGTTTTCGTGCACAAAAGACTATTATAGCAAAGAGAATACCTGAGTTTGATCTCATAAGATTATCATTGGGACATAGCTCAGTTATTTCAAAGCCAGTTCACTAATATGTATTCAAGCCGATCAGTTTACTTTTTTTTTGTTATATTGTTCATTTTAAAAATGAACAGGCGAAAGCTTTTGAAGCCATAATTGCCTACGTTAATCTTAGTATTTTTAGTTTAGTGTAAATTACACTTCTTTACTGGTCAGCTCAGTTTACTTTTATTTAACTCGAAACAAAAAGGAAAAACTCATACTTAGCGTCAACCTTCTGCAGATACTATCAAACATTGATCAATACTTCTGAAGATGACAAAGCCACTAACATATTTGTCTGAAATATAAGAACAGAGTCACGATTCTACAAGCTTCTCATGTATTTCACTTTATTTAGCCATCAATAAATACGTAGGTGCCATAAATTGATGAATGGTCGTTTGGCGGTACTTTTGTGGATGATTTTGTTCAGTCCATTGTCCAGCACTATTTGTTTATTTTGTATCTATCTATTTGTACCAATGGACTACGGGAGTGACTTTTACCTGAGTTTAGACAGCTGAAGTACAAGTGCACCAGCTATTTGATGAATCAGCTGTGCTTAAGGTCATTGGATATTCGATTCAAAAGATTCATTGTGGGACGGTCTCACACCTCATTGAGTTATTTGGTTACTCCCACCGAAGTTTATCATTTACATTTAGAATCTATTTAAGTAGACGGTCTGAGGTAAAAACTTCAGATTTTTTTTCAAATACCTAGGAAACAAATTAACATAAATTGTTTTTTATTGTTTTGTAAATAATAATGTAGGTAAGCTATTAACGGAATACGAACCTTGTTAACGGATAAAAGAATAGAAAAGATGTACTATGCGTGCACAATCAGCGGCCGATACTGATATTGGCGTTATATTGGCGTTAATATTACTTTTACTAATATTGGCGGATATTGGCGTTCTTCCAATACGAACCAAGTTTTTAGTACCGCTTATATTCATACTGAATTCGTCAATCTACCATAGTTTATTTTTTTAATATAATGTTTAAATGTGAATATAACCTTTTTTGTAGATTATTATATGAATAAAACCACTTTAGTGATGATGGTTCAGATTTAGATATCCTTGTAATAAATCAAACATATAAAAGTGTACAGTCTATGAAAACCTAATTAAATTCTGAGGCTACAGCTCGTTAAAGCACGATAAAAATAGTTTTGTTGTTGGGTGCAGGTCACAATATTAAATTTTAGCCATCACTCTATGCTAGGTGATATTACGGAGATGTCTGGTGATTTTTTTCAGGATTACATTATAGGTTGTATTGTAATCCTTTTCTAACAACTTTTTAATGCGTATACTTCTGACATTTTATTTTATTTTGTACTTTTTGTTCGATTATGTATTATTTGCATGTACTTACTTAATTTTAATTATATATAGTCTCTGACGCTTTGTGTTTTCTGTAAGACAGTCAACAAGGTGTATAAATAAATCTTATCAAGTAAAAAACTTTTTAATTGTAGGCCGAACCTATTACCTATTTTCAATATAAATTCGTTTCAACTTTATAGGGAGCTCGCAGCTAGTAAAAGCACAGGTTACATAACTTATGTTAGATGGCACCAACAGTCTGCAAGATTCGTATAAAAAAATCTAGTTATAATTTGTGTCTATTCGTTTGGTATATTAATTTAATATACCTTTGTGATTGGCCGTGGCTAAAGATTCGTTTAAGGACTTTCTAGCCGAATCTTCGGTCACGGTCCCGTATAATTCTTTGATTGTAATTTGTTAATCAATTTTTATAGATCGTGTAGTCAATTAGGAACCTAGGTATGTGTCCTATTCGGTGTGACCTAGCACCAGCCTCCTTAAAATAATTTTACTGTTAAAGCTTCTTCAAGCTATTACACTAAAATTATTTTAAGCACAACACAGTTACAGACCGTACATAATGGTCATTTAATAATAAACGGACATATTATCTACAAATAAAGGCATTGTCTGATGTAATTGATTTCATACAGGCTCAATAAACGTGCGTAGTCTTATTTATAAACGTTACTTAATAACTAAGCTTATTCTTAGCGGTAAACTGGTACAAAGCCCACTTCGCGAAAGAAAGAATTATTAATTTTATACCCTAGGTTATTTAAAGAAGTTTTAAGATGAAAAGAGAGTTTTCTTATCGTACACTAATTAAAAATATTTTCTTTCTTTGATGGATTTTTTTCTGTAGTTTGCTTGTAAAATCATGCGCGACATTGGAAAATATAGTTATAGAATTGATCTATAGGTATGATAAGTAGTAGTCATTGCACTTTAAGCTCAGATTTTAAAAACTTAATTTCCATAGGCTTATAAAATAAGTACTCAGTAAAAAAAACGATACTAAAAGAGTGTTACTGATTTTCTCTCCACTTCAAAATTTTGTCCACTATCAGAATGAAGGTCTTCACAGCTCTAAGCAAAAGATTAACTTAGTTATAAATAAGGCTGTCGGTATTTACCACTGGCATTTGACACCGGTTCCAAAGGAAGATTATTCAAAGTTACCAAGATCTTGTGGCATTAAAATTTTCTACTTGCAAGCATGATATTCAAGGACGTGGTCGATCGCCTAGTTTTAGAGACTGCAAATAGACATTTTGCTATATGAATATTATTAGTACTATGTATTTTAACGGGAATTTATCGCGTTTATTTACCTATTTTTAGAACATTGTAAAATGTATTTTTTCTGGAGCTAGCAAATGGTCCTTAGAAAGAGAAAACAAACCAATTTGTTTACAATTCCTACACGTACTTATGGTTACGTGTGATTAATTTCAACTGCTCTACATCCGTTTAAAAGGATGTCATTTTTAATGACAAGTAGAATCTTAAACCTCTCAGTAGCTTTATCTAGAAACTAGAGGTACTTATAATTTGATATAAAAATACGCTTTATACGATAGTTCCATAACAGGTAAATAATATATAATTTTAAATAAAAAAAAAAATCTACTGTACACAACCAGAAATACATATCTATGTGTTTTAATAATATTTATTTGAGTGTTTTTAGAATGGACCTAAGGGTTTGTAAGATAGAAGATGATGTAGATAGAATTCAAAGGCGATGTATATAACATTTATAAAATCATCCATTTAGGCTTTACCTTACTAACTGCTACGAATTAGAGATTTCCAAGTTCTTATGGCTTACCCAGCCAAAATATACTATTGCCATAAATGATCAAATTATTTAAAGCCGTCCTTGATGTCCTTGATAAAAGATTGATACATTAACGCAATCTCGGAATTCGAAATGAGCTGCAATAAGGGTTTTTTGTAGAATCTCGCAAGAGGTCATGAGTTCATCCCGGTCCTAATAAGGAAGGTATTTACGATTATTGGCACAGCCGAAGTTATTTGCCTTTATGTCAAACCGTTTGTAGGTGTTTTAGCATTGCGAACTGTTGAGAGGTGGATGAGATAGTTCATTATTGTAGCAAAGATTTATGACATCTCCTGTACATTGAAAATTTAATTTCAAAGGCGAAGCTAGCGAGAAAGGAATATGAATAATTTGAACACGTTTATTTCAACAAGAAATAGTCCACCTTCACGTCACACATAGTATGCTTTAGAATAATAAATAATATGGTTCATTAAATCCTGGTAAAGCGCGTGATTATCAGACTGAAGCTAGTAACTAGAATCCTATCTTTTTGTTACTTACAAAAACCTTTCTAAAAAACTAAAAAGTTCTTTGGCTATTTATAATACACAACTAATATTTTTTTCCAAAACTAGCATGTAAACATGACTTTTCGATAAATCTTACGGCCCGTTCACACATGTCTCCGTTTTGGTGTTCCGTTTTATCGTGTACGCATTTTGTTCGTCGATCTGTATACAGAATACTGTGCCATGTGTGAAGTCGCTCATACAACCACATACGCCATCGACGAAAAAAATACGTACGCGATAAAACGGAACAGTAAAACGGAGACATGTGTGAACGGGCTGTTACGGTGTCAGACGTCCCCTTATTAGTCCTGAAAAAAGCTTACCCTGTTTAGTACAATTACGAAAATATTTTGGTTAGTAAGTATCATATCGCCGCACGTATGCAAAATGCAGTCTTCAGTTTCAATATTAGGTACGTTTTGAATTCTACATTATGCGGCCGCCATTATAATGAGGCACGATTGATGACTATATTATCTTAAAGCAGCTAAAAGACTCATAAATACAAAGAACTTTGACTTTTCATATTGTTCAAATTATACTATTCTACATCTTAAGTTACAGACCATAAACATAATTTTACCATTTCATGTGATGCATCCTTATCATCTTATTTAAATTAATATATGGAACCAAATTCGATAACCTAGCAACATATGTGTGGTTATCGAAAACAGCCAACCCTCCGGATTGAGTGTTGATATTTTTACACTATAGATCGCCACAGGCTTCTGCCCTTCACCCCCTCCATACAGTCGGAACGACGAAAGAAGGACCGTAGAGGGGTATTTTTCCACTACAATCCTCTTTCTTCGTTCCTAGATCCAATTCAGCGGGGCAATTACGCTATTCTAAGTGGATCCATGTTTCTTAATGATCTAGGCAATAAACATTTCAATTTTATGGACAAATTGAATTACACAGTGTTTTATAGCGAGATGGTCAACATGAGTGAACATTGAGTGAACGAAGCGGATTACCTATTCTACGTTTTTTGTGTTTTGAAAGCCCTTAAAATCTTCGTCATAAATATCTGTGATGGCTATTCAAATAACTTTCAAGGACATTCAAATGGCTTTCAAATGTCATAATAGGATGGCCGGTTTTATCGTAATCAGTATGCAGGACTGGCAATCATCCTTTGACGGTTATTTTCGTTTGCGATTGGATGGATGGGGAGCGCGAAATGGGGTCAAATTTAGGATCGAGATAAAAGCGTAATCGCTTTGCAGCGTGAAACGGGTCCTAAAAGGTGCAGAAAAGCCGGAACATTGCTGTACTAGAGGTGGATAATGTCAACAACTTAAATGGTAGAAATATCATCTCATACCTTGATTCGTGAAGTAAGACGAGCACATAATGTCAGCTATCAGACAACTTTATCTTTACGACCATACGATCAAATTCCTAGTCATCAATCAATCCTTCTACGGTCGAAATAGGATCCTTACTTGATTATAAAATATTCTAATAGGACAATAAAATTTACAACACCATCATCAAATCTCAAAAATACCTAAAAACGTGTTTAAAATACTAGTGATAAAAAAATCAGAGCGATCAATCTGTTCAGATAATAGATTCTAGGTAGGTTTCGACGTGAACTAGTGTCAATCTGTGTCTTAAACCAACTGTTGTTCCAACAGAAAACATGTGTAAACACATGGTCAAATATGAAATCAAAATTTTAATAAGTACCTACAGAATTCTTCCTTTAACCCATAGGGTTTAGTGAGGTAACCTGCTAATAAGTGTGTAATTGTAACAATGCGAATCTCATGGAAGTTATATATAAAGGATAATAAATAGATATATAAGAAAGGTACCTAAGGCATCCATAATTTCGGACTAACTTTCATGACTAAGAATTTATTTATTCCAAAAACTAAAGACTTGGTTGGGTCTGGAACCCGCAACCTTCCTCTCTGTACCTACTACTGTGAACGTATAAGACGTTTAATATGTTGAACAAACGGAACGGGTGGCGCTTTTATTTAAAATTTAATGGCAAATTAAAGATACCCGTGCAGAGTGCACCAGTTTACAAGACGCCTGTAAACTTTAAGCTTCCGCAAAAGATCCCCGCCATCTATTGACATATACGGCAAACAGGGTTTTTTCATTTTTGGAAAAAGCCTCATTACGTGATCATTATTAGTTCCCACGTTTTTTCTCATTACTAATACGTCAACGTGAGATACAAGCGGAATCAATTTAAAAGGCAATTAAATGCACTTTAAATGGCATTAATCAAGTTCGACTAACACCAATAACGCATAAAGCTCGGTCACAAGCGGCAAGCGTTCAAATGCTAAGGCCGTTGCAGCGGTCTGTATAGCTTCGCGAGGCAGAGGTGAAGATCGCAACCACACCATCACTCATTCATATACAATTTACATAGATTATAGATTGTTTGATAATAGCTTTAGCCGGCAGATTGCATAGATTGTTTGATACTAGCTTTTGCCCGCAGATTTTATAGTATCTTAATACTCGTGGAATTTTGTAGTACTTGCTTAGGCTTAGACCAAAGTTTGCGATTATAAAAGCTTAGAAAATGTCATTTTCTAACAATTCAGTATGAAAATTTAGTTAATAATAATTAGAAAGTAGAACTTATAAACGACTAATAAACAATTGAGTAATGGAAAATCTTTTAAAAAAGTACCTCTTCTTCGGTTGGCCACATTTTGCCAATACCTAGTAGAGGCATATGGAAATAAACCTATACATTTTAGTATTTAGTAGATATATGAATACAGGAATAACCATTATAGTATTATTTAAATACACCGCTAACTTAATTATTCACTAAAAATAAATAATTCATAAAAGTCCTTGAAATTACTTCCTTAACCTATTATCAAAAAAATAAATGACCTACATACATAATTAAACATGTAAACCAGTTTCTAAAGATGCTCTGTTAAAAGAAAAATGTACAAAAATTTTCCTCTAAAGGCTTGCTTGCCACTTTAAATTCATGTAAGCTACCTATCCATATTCGCTTTTTTCTTCTTATTTCGCCATCGGCTCGCTGATCCTCAATAAAGTACAATATATGTATATTTTATTTAAAAAAAATTATAGGAGTACAAAATCAAAAAAATATTGATGGAAAATATATTATGATACCTATCTGTGTCTAATTACTCTCAGACTATTTGTATCATTGGAGCAAATCATATATTTCGAATAATTTTTTATTGAAAGCTTTCATTCTACATTTCATGCATTTGAAGGATGCGCCGGCTTGCGCGCGCATGCACTCCGATTTCAGCGGATTTTGGACGTCAGGCGGCTCCAGTGCATTTGCTGCGCTCCGATGCGTAACGGCCCGGCAAGTGAGAATCGTACATAAGAGGACATATTCAAGAATTCCCCGCTTCCACCCATAGGTGCACTCGTGCACCTAGGCGAAACCTCCTTACCCTCTTGTAGCATCTGGCAACAGCCCAAGCCGAGGTTCGCACCTAAGTGGTGGCCCTTGTGCGTGTTGCCCCAACCTAACTTTACCGGTGTGGCGCCCTCTGCACCCGCCATAAGTCCGGTAACGCTGTCATGGCCATCTGCGGTCAACAGCATTATAGTCCATTCGAAAAAAATATATATTATCAACGAGCTGATGATGATGAGGTTTTGCCGTTAAAGGTATTGATGAGTAAAGATGACAAGTAGATAACATTTAAGCCATATTAACAAGTATAATTCACATATAATCTAGCTGAATTTAAATTGTCTGTAATAAAGTTCACACAAGCGATGAATCAATATACGAGCGGATTTAAAATCAGTTTACTAATATACATTAAATGAATCTTCTAAGGTCATAGTGGAGATTAATCTTTTAAACCAGTTGTGTATCAAAAATCTTTTTGTTGCGTAATTCTGTGGATCTTCGGTTGGTCGATCACAACGCAATCGTGTGGGTTACAGCTTCTATCAATGTGACATCTATAAAAACGAGGGACACACCCATGGACTAGCCAGTCGATGTAACCTTTATACTTTTTACACTTATCAATCTGCACGTAAATATTTAATTTGTCCTGGTGGGATGAAAACCTGCGAACGACTGGAGGTAGATACTGGATGTGACAAAGGCGCGATGACGGTCATTAAGGGAGGCCTAAGTCAAGCAGTGGACAACATGGGCTTAGTTAGGTTAGGCTCTTGTTTGCCTTATGAAGATTGAATCAAAAAAATTCATACTGATCACTTTATTACCTAGTTTTACTTTTGTTATTTGTATTTTATGACGTGTCCAAGAGTCCTGTAAAGTATCAACGAAATAATGCACTTTATTATTTGTATTACTTAAACTGTCAGTGTAATATAAATATACTAAAATTTTGACGATTCTGGGCACATTTCATCTGCGATAAGGTTGCTTACATTTAATTTATTTTTATCTATTTAATATAACATTTCGTTTTATATCTGGATTATTAGAAATCTTTTACTTTGTGGAGTCCCATTATTCATCTTATTGTTTTACTTTGGGTGTCTACATGGTATTTTTATATTTCCCAACCTTGTTACATTTTTACTTAACTCTCGCAAAGTCTAGACAATATTTTTTATTGCCAAGGCTAAAAGATATGATAAATGACCATTATTTATCCCAGTTTTCGTAATAAGTGGGCAGATACGAGTATGTAATAATTTCATCTATACAAATTTTAATCGATATTCAAATAGATTAAGAATTTATTGGAGATCCGCCTTTATAATAATACGATCTTCTCAATCACGTCTGGTCATTGTCTAATCATTATTTATGACACATTTAAATTTTTATTATGCATAAAGTTTATCTCTACTTGACAAATTAAAATGATAATAATAGTGACATAAACATATCCTGATTTGAATAATCCCACTTTATAATAAATATTTTACACATGTAGGAAATTAAATAATGTCCCAAAAAGTTACGATTTCGTCGTGACTTCAACCCGCGACCTTCCCTCAGTACGGGGTTCTAAGGGCAGGTCGCGGGTTCAAGTCACGACGAAATCGTTACCCCGAGTGCGAGAGCTTGGGCATTATACTAACAAAAATCACTTTATATGTATAAAATATATACATTATATATGATACAAGGTGGATACTGGTGTCCTATGCAATCAACGTATCCTACAAATTGTGTTCAATGGTTTTTATGTATCGGTAAAAAAATAAAATAAATCTTTTGTAACGTTATTTTATTTACATTTGCATATAAATATCACTGAGGACATTAAATATCACATTTGTTCTATGAAAACACTAATAATAATGTACTATGTACTTGAGTATTTGTACAGGGCGGTGAGATAGTACTTAGGCGTTAGGCGTTTACTTCTGCTGGTACTTGGAGGGGTTGGCGGCGATGTAGGCGAGGGCGCGGGCAATCTGGGGGGGGATTTCGGGACCGACGGGAAGAACGTTGCCCTGAAAATAGATATCAAACATAAAAGTTACCCAGTGAATATGGCCAACACATCCTACAAGTAATTTGGAGCTTTTAGTATTACAGGCATATCTACTAAGCAACTGGATATAGCTTATAAAATAGTTGTAATAGCTGCTGTTGTTTTATTATTGACTTACGGCGGGCTGGAATCCGTTCTCATCGGCGACGTAGGAGATGGATACGGGAACACCCTCGGGAGAGGTGTAAGAGAAGCTTCCCTGGACTTGTTCAGCAACTTCAGGGGGGTTTCCACCGAGTGACTTGGGAACGCCCTGCTCCTGGGCTGCGATACCGTTGTCGGTCTCGTAGCTGTTGGAGATAACACGGTTTTTTCAATAACTTTGTGGAATTTTGATACTTTAATTATGGTTTATCGATGACTATCGAGATGGATAATTACGTGACTGAAAACTTACGCGTATGCGTAGCTGCCGTCGGGGTTGATTTCACTGACTTGCTTGACGATGTTGGCGTTCGGGGCGTCCAGGTTGTTGTTGTACTTGGCGACTACTTGGACTGGGAGGGGAGCGGGGGTGGAGTAGATGACGGGAGCGGGGGTGGAGTACACGAAGGGGGCGGGTGTGGAGTAGATTGAGGGGGCGAAGGTGGAGCTGGCGATAGGACGGTAGGTGGGGTACTGGTTCCTGTTGTAAACGTTCCTGTTGTAGGTGTTGTAACGTCCCTGGTTGAAAGGCTGGTACGCTCCAGTGTTGAATTGGGCGCTTGCCGCAGCCACGACAGCCAAGATTACCAACTGTAAAGAATATTCAATGCAATTATTTTGAAAAAAAAAACATTGGAATCCTTTTTTAAATATACGGAAATTTATTTTTCGATGATGAGTCTACTTACAGCGGATTTCATTTTTAAAGTTCTAAGATTGTCCTAGCTTCGATAAACTAGTTCGAATGCGGATAAAAATCCGCGCTTGGCTTTTATATCAGTCAAGGAACCACCCACTTTTAGACGTGAACTGCAATATAATTTAAATAACTTTGACTAGAAATTATTATCAAAGATCACTTGGCCTATCCATCCGTCCAAATCCGTACTCGCGTGTTGTTCATAAGGTCATCAATATTTGGAAAGTCATTGTCATTAATATTACAGTAGTTTTCTTCTTCAGATTATAGAAGATCTGAGTCTTGTCTTTTTTCACATAACATGTACCCTTAGTATGTAAATTATAATTTTACTAGTTTTTCAATAAATCTCTGGTAACTAAAATGACCTGAAAATGTATAAGGTAATTGGTCTTATAAACTTGGTATATTTTAATAATGCATCTTTATAATAGGTTAGTGGGGTTAGTGTTTAATAGTTTTTAATAAATCTTTATGTTATTTATAAAAATTTCACTGTGGCCAAAACACGGATTGTGGTATATTTCTTACAAATAGTTTATCTAAGTGCCGGTTCCAATCTAGGTTTAATTTAGTTTTGTTATTTAATTGTAATTTTATTAGTTAATAAACATATTTTAAGTGCCATTTCAATTGTAGGTACGAATCAAAACTCATTAGGTACTCATGAAATGACTCTGGTTACTTGGAAGATGCGTCGGCCTTTGTTTGGGCTGCCACATGTTTTGATACCCTAGCATCTTCACATCTTGCTGGGACATCAGTGAGGGCAGCTCCGTAGCAATTGTAGCAGCATAAGAGGCAAAAATTAGTAATCTTGATCAATGTTACCTATTTGAGCTGTTTAATTTACTAATGTATTTTAAGACATTATTTGTATGAATATTTTCACATTCCAGTTACTGTGTTTTTATAATGTTTTATATAATTGTAATTTTATTAGTTAATAAACAATATTAAGTGCCATTTCTATTATAGGTACAAATCAAAACTCATTAAGAACAATATTAAAAAACCATGTTTTTTTAAACGTTATCTTCTTAGGTTTTCCACCTCTCTGCGTATAGGTTCTCGTTGCCTAGTTGTACACCATTGTCAGTGTGCTGATACCGTTGATAAGTTCGGTAACCATATATTGGCACATGTCTCTACTGCAGGACGTGTGCCTCGTCTTAGTCCAATTATTGACATCGTCTGTTGGATGTTAAGGGTACTTTCGAACCACGTGGCCTCCTGCTAGATGATTGTAAAAGGACTGACGATATGACTCTGGTTCCTTGAAAGATGTTTCGGCCTTTGTTTGGGATGCTACATATTTAGATACCATAGGATCTTCACGTCTTGCAGGGACATCAAAAAAGGGTAATCAGTTAGGGCAGCTCCGTAGCATGTGTAGCAACATAAGCGGACCTCAAACCGCGAAAATAATCTAATCTTGACCAAGGTTACCTATTTGAGCTGTTTGGGGTGAAAACCCTAGGTCCTGAGTGGGGCACACAATATATAAAGACCTCAAAAAGGTACATAGAGTCGAAATGCTCGCTTTTATTCCGGTTAACGAATTAGCATCGCCATCCAACGTAGCAATGCTGGCAGCATTCTGTGCATTCCTTCTGGTGGTGGCTTAGATTTTTAGGAAAAATATATTTATATGAAAACACTTATTTTCATTGTTTTATTCTTTGATTTACTGCATTCCCGTATAGTCTTTGTCGATAAATACAATTTTAATGGTTCCAAATTAATAATTTTTTTTTCATGAGTTTCATAACTCATGAAAACAACTCCATCGACCAAGCAAAAAATGTTATCAGCCATATCCATAATACAAAAGCCACCAGTTACATCCTTGAACTTAAATAACTAAATGTATTTCCTAATTAGATTACGCGGATTCTATTAACATTAAAGAAATAAAGCATGTATAAGTTTATTTGTTTCAGCCAATCTATTTTTGCCGTGTGGTGCCGGTATAGAATTTCACCACAAACTCTTCCCGTGGGTGTCGTAAGGCGACTAAAGGAAACACACCGGGGGGCAGGCAGCAACGTCCTCTGCAGAACAACTCCACCGAACTGCGATCCCCAACCCGCATGCCCAGCGTGGGGATTATGGACTATAACCCCCAAATGATGAATAATGCCATCTATGGCACTCGTCAGGCCTATGTCCAGCAGTGGACTATTATAGGTTGGTGATGTGATGTGAATATTTTCAGTTATTTTGCAATCATAAAAGTCTCGTTGTGCTGGTTCTACTCTGTTCCAGTGTACGTACTTACCATCGTACCGATGATGATGGATTCAACCCAACCACCATAGCCGAGCAGTAGAGGGTGCGCCCCGAAGTGCTGCGCTTTACTGATATGTAACCGAAAAACTTATCATAACTTTCATGTTATATTGGCTTATCTCGAAACTCCATAATCCCCGTAAGTATACCTTACTCTCCGTGGCAAGCTAAATTTCAAAGTTACCTATTTATTTCTATAAACTACATGTAAACTACACATCAGTGTCTTTTAATTATGTATTACGAAGAGTTTATGACCAGTTTTATTATCAAAATAATGTGTCAAATTTTATGCCCATGGAAATATTAATATTCATATTCACAGTCCGTTTATTACCTAAAAACTCATTTCAATATCGTTGTTGGACATTTACGACTCTAGTGTGTGATCTAATTTTATAATTTGATCATAAATAACGGTTCAGAACAATGATTCTGACAGATCAAGATCAAAATATTATCACAGCTCCTTTTAAATGATTTTGTAACAGTACATATTTTATATAATCCTACCAGCTTCAGCCCTTGGTTTCACTCGCGGTATAGCTGGGAAGAACTTACCTAGCTTTAGAAATTAATACAGGGCGCCACCTATTTTTACTATAAAGTAATTGGCCGAAAGGGTGATTTTCTACACTGACTGTCTGACCCTGGACTTTTTAAAAAGGATTTATTAATTATGATTTGATTTTTTAATTAAAAAATGTCCTATTCATGTTCTTTTATACATGAATACGACTTTTATAAATATTATATACAATTTCATTATTTAACGTTTATGACATAAACAACAAAAACAAATGCTTGCCTTTTATTAGCAAAACCATTTATTTTGTTACTGTATTATTAAGGTGCTTTGAATTCAAAAACAATATTATTAATGTAAGAATAAATGTAAAAAAGACGAAAATTTAAATAAATCTAAAATATTCGTATGAAAAAAGTATAGAACAAAAGATAATCCAGAGTCACGCTTTTTCGGCTTAGTATGCACGGCGCACCCTGTGTACCTAGCTATCTTATTAATTAATTTCTATTATCAAAAATCAACGTTTGCTGGTAACGAAGACGATAAACGCCTTTAGCACAACTTTGCAGCAATCATCTTCAATCACCAGCTGCATCATTGATCATCATCGTCATGGTGAATTTATAATCAACAAAGGTTCTCCACTCGTGTCGAGCTTGGGCGCCTCTCACCGAGTCATATAGTCTGTACCATCTAACATCAAAGAAAATTTTTTTAGATGCCGTCCTCCCAACGGTTTGCGGTTGTCAGCCTCGTCCTCGTATGTCAGCTTCAGTCTCCATTTCAAGACTCTCGTCCAGAAGGATGCATCCATTCGGGCCATGTCTGTCCAAGTCCACTTCTTTGGCGCTATGGTGTTCATTTTGTAATGCATTACAAACTATGAAGATCAACTACCCCGATTGATATGTGCAACAATTGTTCTACTTTGGCATAATATTGAATTGCTTTAATTTTAATTGAATCAAACTAAGAGGGTGCATTATTAAAGAAATCGTCAATTAAATAGAAACCTCAAATACATGATTTTAAAGCACTTTTATATATGTTTATAACATCAAAGTTAACGTTATAGTTTAACGCTTTCATTGCCTTCAGTGGTAGGTACGCTTAAAAACGTTTCTAGTAGCCATAGGAATGGGTCATCAAAGGAAGGAATGGGTCATCTTGGAATAATAGGTTTATGCATAGTTTTGTTTGTCTAGTTGTTTTTTTTATTTGCGACCTAACTCATATTTAGAAAATGCTTTGTTTTGTAGACAATTATTAGGACTGATATGTTAATTTAAATTAAAAGCCATTTTATTGTTTAAATTGTTTTATTGTCTATTTATTTGAATTGAATAGGCTCCGAAGCTAATGGACCGATTGAAAAAATTATTTCTCCATTAGAATCCAAAACAAAAATTCCCTAATGTGATGAACATAGGCTAAAGAATATTTTCAAAAAAGTAAGAAGAAAGAACCACATGAAAAATTCAATTTTTGTTAAATACTCGTGTGAAGCCAGTGCGGACAGCTAGTTAAAGATAAATATATTTGTAAAGCTCTCGCCCGCTTCATGGTACAATAATAATCATTTTGTGTTTTCTTTTATAAAACTATTATAATTATAACTAATTTATATATTATGTGAGACTTGTTCCCAACATTATGTTTGGATGATACCAGACACATAAGTACTTCCGTATTTTGAAGTATATGTATCGTTTTTTATGTCTATTATTAAAATCTTTTTTTTTGTGTTATGTTCAGCTTGGTGTCTGGATTGTTTTACATTATTAATTTTTTAACTTAACAGTAATACTTCACATCAAATGTTACTAGTAACCGAAATTTATTGAGATTCATCTCAATCTACATTAACTTATGCATGCCATTTGTCAATATTTCCAGTGACTCATGAATAAGAAATATATTTTCTTCCTTTTAATGATTAGTTATCCTTAAAAGATTGTGAAACAGAAATCAAAGTTATAACAAGTTATCACTCCGAACCAAGGTTCGCTGTTCAACTAGTGTAATTTGAATTTTCTGGTATGTCCAAGAGCCCTGTAAGGCCTAAGTAAAAAAGCATTTTGACATTTATATGATATACTAGATGGATTTTTTTAAGGAAAGTAAAGAAAGGGTTTACTTTTGTTGATATTTTAATAATAAATTATTTGGTGATATTATTTACATAGGTAACGGACACAAATTTAGAATAACGATTCTTAGTTAATTCATTAATTAAAAAGAATTGTTATTCTCAATTGAATAATTTCGTTTGTTACTCGTTACACGTATCACTTTTGCTGTTGAGGGTTCTTCAGGTTGTACTCAATGGACCTCAAGATGTAATCCGGGATCGGAGGAGGAGTGGGTAGAGAGTCACCCTGAAATTACAAAAAAAAACATTTAAAACACAATGTCGAGCTAATGCCACTAATAATAAAAAAAAACTAGTATTAACAGCGCAGAGATTATGCTATAATCCCCCTTTTTTTGGGGTGAGGCTTGACGAATGAGTGGTAATCGGTACTGTACTGTACCAACTATGGTACTACTCGTACCAGATACTCAAAGATTTTTTCGTGCGTGTATTAAACAATTAAATGCCCTCGAAAACAAATGCAATAAACACGCTAAGCATTAGAATTTATCTCCAATACATTCCTTTAAAGTTTTTTATTAATTACATGCTACTATAGTTTTTCTATGCCACTATAAAATTAATTAAACATGAAAACCATTCAAACAAATATAAGTGGCAATCCAAAGTTTGTCGATCATAAATAACGCTAGCTTTTTGCTCACACACAATCACATGTCCGAAAATGGTTGATGAAATACCTGAGGTTGGAATCCGTTTTCATCAGCAGTGTAGGTGATGGAGATGGGCACACCTTCGGGGGAGGTGTAGGAGAAAGAGCCTTGGGAGACCACGGGTACTACGGGGGGGTTGCCACCGAAGTTCTTGGGGACGCCTTGAGCCTGGGCAGCGATGCCGTTGTCAGTTTCGTAGCTGCAATTGAAATAAATTTATTTATGGGTAATATTATTAAAAAACGGATAAACTGAACCAAAAAGGGAACGTGGCAATACTGCCAGCATTCTGGGCAGGGCCGGTGCCGGCTTAGAATTTCAGGAAGCAGATGTATAAGTGTAGATATATAGTAAGTACTACAGTTGTAATTGCGGTATTTATTTTAGTATACTGTTGAGTAATAAAATGACTGTAATTTTCTTTGTTATGTACTAAATTCAAGAATTGAGTCTGTTATGCGAACTTTTCCGAAATGCTAAATATTTCTGAAAAGGCCAATACCTAACCAGAGCCAAAGCTATCAAAGTTGCCATATTAAATTTATGCAGATTATCCGTCTACAAAATTAATCTCAATACTAATTTCAGACATAATGTGAGTGACATTTTTGCTCTTCCCTTTTCATTTCTCAAGGTCTTGTTAAACTGCATATTCGGCACCATGTTTTAGGGTTTCGATGATTTGTATTGAATCCAAGAGCATCATACTAATATGAGGATTATATATGTTTTTGGCTCAAGACTACCAAAACTACCAAATTACGCATAGACTTATTTAAATTGACCTAGATTTAAAATAAGAACAAAAAAGCTATTTTATATCCAAAAAGCTGGTGACATAAATTGTCTAAATGTAAGTAGTTTCTTGTAGGATTTTTATATGAGAATCTATTAATCTTACTTATATTAAAAAGGCCAAAGTTTGCTTACGCGTTTGAAGCCGCGGGCAGAAGCTAGTATTATCTTTATCATGAATATTGATTAAAACCTTGTATAAAGACAATACCAAAGTTGTAGGTACGTTTCACTGAGAAGACTGTGGTATAATATATTGATTGACTCTTTATAATTAAATACAAATCTTCGTATTTTTCGTAACTTTTTTAAAGACGGTAAAGTTTTTTTTGACTACTAAAAAAATAACAGCTAAACCCATAAACTCAAACTCAACTTGCTCTTGACTAAATTTATTTATAAATGTGATGGATCCTTGCGTAAATTATAAATGGAGGTATTCAGTTTGTCATCGAACGATGCGATGTTAATATTTATAGATACGTGTTTGACAAGGCTTAATTCTGGTATCATCTTGTGGTATTTGAAGACATTTGACATGTGGTGATTCAGATTGCAATTTATTAAGAGTCTGATTAGATAACCTCCGTGGCTTAGTGGTGATGCTACTGGCTGAGATTTAGGAGCTTGCAATTCTGATTTTTAGTTTTAAGTAACCTATTTTAATAAAGAAAACGAGAATAATTCCTGTTTCGTGAAGTTTTCATATAGTTTTTTTGAGTAAGTAGGTGTCTTCTAGACCAATTCAATTTCCTTCAGGTGCAATCGTGTTCAAACGGGGTTCTACCAGTAAAAAAAAAAATTATAATATCAGCAATCTGAATACTGAAAGTTGATTAAGATAGGTCAAATATTCTATATAGAATAAAAATTGACAGCCTATAAAATAATTTTGCTTATCTAACCGAAACAACTTCAAAAGTGCAGAAGGCTGGTGGTTAAAATTTATCTATCACCTATCGAGTAGGTTACACAAGCTTAACACAAGTTTAACACAAGCTCTAGGTACTTAATTTGTGACTAGATGATGCTATGCGGATTGTCTAGATTCTGCTCAGGCGATGGCCCCAGGCAACAAACAGCGCCTAAAGCGCTGCTGAGCGGGAGCCGCAAATAGCGCGCGTATGGGTTTGCACTTTTACAGTTATTACAAAAAAACTATGCAATGCATTTCATTTTTAAAACTAGTTTCATAAAAAAGATTAGTTAGGCGTTATATCAACATGCATTACTAAATGACAATCAAGTGCTTAATTTAAGTAAATCACGCTTAAAAATCACGTTTAAATTTTTCATTCACTTGCAGAAAATAATGTATATTTCCGAAAACAAACAATAAAATTAGCGGGTTTCGTATTATTTCAGACCGTAGATAGTCTACAAAATCAAATAATGATAAAAAACTAACTGGCCACTAGAGAAAACAAAATAAATATCCTCCTAAAATGAGGCTATCAAACCACAACAAACTTTTCCAAAACTTCACGGCAATAGTGTGGCTAATTTCTTGTCTATGACCATTGAGTTTTTGTTTATATGCAACAGTGATGTCCAACGAGAATCAATTTAAATCGACTAAACGCTAGTGTCACGTCTTAAAATCGAATGAATAACATTTTTCAACCACTAGTAACCGAATCAGCTGGCGGCGCGGAACCGAGCCCGCATCGATTTGGCACGTGCGCGTCGGGTATCAAATTACAGCCCGCAGCGCCTTAGTAGTTAGTTTTGACTTCTCTGCTCTTGAAATTGAGTAATCCCTAGTAACCAAATCCTCATTAATAAAGAAGCAAGTACTCACGCATATTGGTAGCTGCCATCAGGTCCAATGTCGTTTTCGTAGCGTACGATGTTAGCTGCCGCCTCACTCCCAGGTACCCTGTTCACGATGGGACGGGGAGGGACTGGCGAAGGGTAGCTCGGTCGGTACTGCCCCGGACGCAACGTGGTCGAAAACGGAAACTGCGCCGAAGCCACGGCCACAACAGCGACGAAAGCAATCTAAAAAGTACAGAAAAAGTTAGACCATCCTTGTAACTTTTATTTTGTGAAAAATACTGCACAAGTTATGAATGAACTCACAACAAACTTCATTGTTCCAAACTGACAAGTGATGTCCATAGGTGATTCTATTTTAACTTTTATACCCATCCACAACACATTTTGCGCAATATGACATTGATATTGTCATATTAAGTTTGCAGCTGTATATTAATTAAAAATTTATATTGCAGATGAGACCTTTCAAAAAATCAACAAAGAAAACTTAGACATATATCTGTCTATAACTGTATTGTCATTGATTAGTAATTATCAATGCGCATCCAGTTGGTATAAGCGTCAAACACGAGAGACGCAATAAAATATCTACATTTCATAACAATACGTTTGGAATATTGAAATTTTATATTGTGGGTTCAAATAAAGATTACCTCCTAACAATTTTCAGCGACTGGAGTTTCAGTTAGTGAGTTTTCAGTAGGATAACTTGTGCTTGTAATTCGGATAGATAAATAAAAAATTACACAGAAAACTATGGAGAATACCCCGAATACAAACAACTGTAACAAATATTTTCATTGCAAAAATACATGAAATTAAAAACCTCGGAAAACTTGTTAAGCTATCAAGGTTACATCTTTATTAGTATTGTATTTATTTATTTTCAAATAAAAGTATAATTACATTAAAAAATTTCTGCAATTTGTACAGCAGTTTGTCGATAGTAGCTGTCGGGGACACAATATACGTAAATGTTATTAAAAAATTCAACTAATTACTAATAACATTATACCTAGCTAGATTGATAACTATATTACCTATGTAAGAAATTTACATGCAAGTACTCAAAATAAAAGTGATTAAAATTTTACAATGCAACTCACCCTGTTTATTACCCTTTCACGCCTGAAGGGCTAATTAAACTTTGCTCGGAGGTGGTTTATATCATTGGTATTTTCTTAGGTTTAAAGTGCCACAGTCTTCTCGTTAGGCAAAGTTAGGTTAGACCAACTGCTGCTCTGAAATTCGTCAAAGAGGGTGTCATCGACTTTTTTGCAGCCAGCTTCTGGAACACACTTACAACTGGTATTAATGGGGATTAGTTGAGCTACCTTTAGATTGTTTGCAACAAATCAATTGTTTAAATTAGAAATAAAAGATATTTTTTTCTGTTACTATATTGTAATTTTCAGTCACCGTTTACTACTGTTTACGGTTACGGTTTACTACTTCCATAATATTAAATATATTAAGCATCATAATTAAATGGCTGAACCATTTGTTGTTATCAAGTCACCCTGTAATAATTATACCTAATAATACTTCATTACTTCATATCTGTCTTTGTACTCATATATTATTATATGTATATCAGTTATCTAGAACCCATCACACAAGCTCTGCTTAGCTTGGGGCTAGATAATGCTGTGTGAATTGTCTAGCATTATTTATTTTACTTATAATTTTATTGTGGTCTTTTATAATATAAAGAAATGTAAATCTATATTCGTTAATTTGTCAAGCGTCATTTTTATGGCACATTAAAAAGAGGATATAACGATGATTGACACAACACCTAAGACTTATAACATGCTTCTTTTTTTAACATTGAATAAAAAAGAAAACTATTATTCAATCTAAGTTATAAACTATTATTCAATCTAAATGCATAAAATGCACAAGAGAATCCAAATTTTACAAAAGAGTATTCACGTTCAAGTCACGATCACCATTTACACAGAAACATAAAAATGATCTATGCGATTCATTGCAAACATCGATCATTTCGAATTACCGTGAGATTCAATTATTTTGTGGTTTTTATTTATTCTGCCGTCTACAAAAACTAGCCGAAACATTATTTACCGTGAAGCTAAGCAGAGTTTGTGTAGTTATGGGTAGATACTAAATAACCGAAATTGTTACTACACATAGAAAACAACCTGAACTAATATCTGTAGATCTTAAAAAAAATCTTGAACTGAGCTTCAAAAAACCTTAAATTATTTTATAAAAGTATTTATTATTTGCTATGTAAATTTTTCATCACTTGAATGAAAAATTGATTTTTTGGTAAATACCCGTGCGAAGCCGGGGCGGACCGCTAATCATTTATAAATTACCTACCTCATGAGCGATCACCGTAAATTAAACGCATAAGAATGATGAAAATGATGTTATAATTGAATGATCGTTTTATTACGTGCGAAAGGATAACGTCCCTAACATGGCCCTTGACCCTCGAAAGAAACCTAAAACAACTTTCCTTGTAATTTTTTTTGTGTTACACCCACAAATTACCCACAAAAATGCGGACCTAAGCTGCTATAAAATGACTCAGATAAAGCTAAAAAAATAAACCTTTAAAAGCTCTGTCAAAAATAAAGGATATAAATTCCAACGTAACTCAATGAACTCTCCATCACTTCTGTGCTGATGTTTTATTTGATTTTGAAAATATTCGTGAATCCATCGATTTACGAAGGTTTTCAAGAACTTTAATTCATCAATTAAAGTACATAGTAACTGATTAAATTGGGTTTCATGGAAGCTTTAGATTTGGTTTAGTTACCCTAACAGATGTTATACCCATTATGAGGCAATAAAAAAGAGAGTTCACATTAATAAATAAAATAAATTGTTTTATTCACACATTCAGATTTCGTCAAATATATTAGCGCATTTAGTCTTTGTTCGTTTCTAATCCTATGCTCCCAGAACCGGTAGATGAGCTCCAACAGGTCTGAAGCCGTTTTCATCGGCAGTGTAATCCACCCTGTACGTAAGGCCATCATCGCCCACGTATTGATAGAAGCCTCTCACTCTAGTTCCTCCGCCAACTGACGGTTGAACAGCGCCAGATTCCTCTGCAGCTAGCCCGTTATCCGTTTGATAAGCATAATGGTATCCGTTCAGATCTACATCGGCTTCCTGTCGCACGATATTGGCGGTTTTTTCCGCGTTGTACTGGGTTCTAATGTAGGCAGGTTGGACGGCAGGCGCCACTGTTGAATACACGATCGGACGTAATGTTGAGACGGGGACCGGTGGGCGGTAAGTTACGGGCGCTGCTGTTGAAGCAATTTGCAAGTTGTCGTGACTGAAAATTAAGGTAAAGGTAAATTATTTTGAATACTTTGGTGAAGGTATGTGTAAAAGAAACTTATTTGATGTAGGCAGTACCATGATAAACCATTGACAAAATCGATGAGGTATATTGAACCAAATTATCTGGTTCAATAATACGTATTTATTTTTTCGGAATGTGTAGTTATGACACGAGGAATCTTATTATTTTTTGTTCGTGCAAAATCTTACTAAACAATATAAATAATGATACCCTATCGTCTCATGATGTTTGTCTTCAGCGGGCGTTGCTATTTTAACTACAACAGGTATAAATTAAAATTGTAGAGAAATCAATCCCAAGAACCAAACGCATTAATCTAAGTGAAAAAGTTTGTATAGTTTTTGGTAATTAGTCATGTTTTTCACTTACCCGTCACCATATTTGACGTAAGGCGCTAGAAGTTCATTATTCAGTGCCTTGAGATAAACTGTAGGACGACTGGCAGAGAATATCGAGTTGTATTTGCCGTTCCTCAGGCTGTACCGCGCGTCGTAGGTTGGCTGGTAGAAATCTTGGGGGGAAGGGTGGTAGCTGCCATCGTCTCCGCTGGGACGGTAGCGACCATCGTCTTCAGCGTTGCTGAAGGAGATCGCTACGATCAGGACAGCAATCTGTTGAATAAAACTTTTTTCATTAAATCGTCACAGCAACATGTTACTAACTGCGAGTAAGTAATTTAAATGTCTGGAATAATGTCCTGGAAACTTTAGAATCACATCACATAATATTTTTTACACTCCTGGTTTTATTCACTTTCATACATTTCAGCAGACTCACCGAAAAACTTTTCATCGTTCCTTGACGAACTAATAATAAGAATGATAGGCTTTTTGGCCTCCGTTTCTTTTTATACAATCATCAAAATCGAAAATGGAGTATTTATTGCAACAATACATCTATTCTGGTTTAAAAATGCTAATTTTATTTGTTGTGGTCACCTTGCTAGGACCTTTTATGGAGTGATTCGTGATATATCGTCTGACTCTATTCTCCTCCTACATTTAAGGAACCCAATATTTCCTTTGACTCCTACTCATTATTTACTCGTGAATTGACACTTGTTGATTGAATCGAGAAGAGATAGGCGCTTGCGCACACCCAAAAGTTTTTCACCACGTCCGTTCAGTTACTTTCTTCATAACGTTTTTGGCGACAGGTCAGTTCTTAGATATATTTATAAATTATAATTTATGACAACATTTATACATACATACATAGGTATCTCAAAAAAGAAAATGAATAAATAAATTGATTGTCTACTAATTTAAAATTTCATTTTCATAATAGTAAAATAAGTACAAATCAAATAATTCATCGTGTACATTCAACCAAGCGACAGTAAGTAACAGAATAAAAAATATACACCTGTATCTATTCCCTAAATATAAAACCGTCACCATAGGGCAGTGTCCAGAATGCTGGCAGCATTGCTACCTACGTTAGATGGCGCAACGGATGCTAGTTAATAATTTATGTTTTACTAAGTAGTTATTTAATCGATACCTAACTAAGACCGTAATTCGTACCGTACCGTATATAAGGTATTAATATTAAACAATTAAAATGTACCAATCAGTTAGGTATGTAAATACACTCAATTCGCATACGTACGTATACTAATAACGGCCTCTATGTATAACCACTTCATAGAGAGATACACACATCGGATCTGAAAACTAAAATAAATCAAACAAAAACTAAAAGTAAAGTAGGTAACTAAGTAGGTTCTGTTCATCATCTCCATACTTTAGTGCGAATTCGGTAATTATTCAGATTCAATAACTTTATTTCTTTAGGCTTACAAAATAAGCACTTAGACAATTATTGCTTTCACTATAATGGTAATGGTGCTACAAACCTCTTATTGCTCTAGGCAGCTCTAAATTCGTAGGTCCTCTTCTATTTAGGTTTACTTCGTATTGTGTACTAAGGAATGCCTGTCACCACCTCGCCAAGAAACACCACTATTGTATCTACTATTCTTACTCTCTTAGAATGGCTAAAGTTAGATTTGTTGTGGAAAACAAAAGTTTTGTCCTAACTAATGCGCTCTTTTTGCGAAAAATTCTATATCAGGTAGAAGGTCATATCATCCACTTAATTTCTTCAAAAAATTTAAGTTTGAATGAGTTGGTAAATCCAAAATGTTAAACTGATGAATTTTCCCATAAAAACGTAATATCAAAATGATTTGTAATTTGAGTATACATATATTCACCATGCTCTGCTATTATTTGTATCAAAAAAGATTTTTATCTACAAATATATCTACTTTTCTGAAATGAAATTAAAACTACTCGAATTTTGATAAATAAATAGGTATTTGATAATACAATTTAGGTACGCAACAGTATCTGGCTTCCAAGTATGCGAATGTTGTGTTATGGATACCTCAGGAGGATTGTTACACATGGTAGAGGTCTATTTAACCCCTGCGTAGCCGGCGCGGCGTGGCGCGTACCTTTGCTGACCATGTTTGGGCAATGAGCTTGAGCTGTGTGGACAATGCGTGGACGTGCGATCACCACGATACGAGAGGCAGAGGCGTGCAGAAACAATGCGGTACCATTGCAATGGTACCGCTGCTTTCCAGATGTGCTATGTCCTTGAAGAATACCTACTCCAGTACCGTAAAAAATTGCATATCTTAGAAACAGTTGTACGGCGGCGGGAATCGAATTTGGGGGATTGCTTGCGGAATTCCTGATGACCACGTCGAGAAATAAAGGAATTTTGATTTCTTACCTACGTAGATTTGTAAAAAAGTTGTGTAATGATTTGAAAAAAGTTATAAATCGTTTCGATGAATTTTTTGTATCACTCATTCAGTCCTCATGAAACACAACTCCATGTTTGAGTCATGGTCACATCGCAGATGCTGGGCAGCGATAGCGCTAAACATTATGTTCGTAAATTCTCTAAATTTAAGGTAAAGCCATAATGTAAGTATAAATATCTACGCTATCATCGACTAGAATTATGGATCTATAAATGTGTATGTCATTCTAGATAATTCACAAAATATTCATAGCCGCGTCAAGTTATGGAAGTTTATTTACCACATCAAAGTGGATGAGGTAGTGAACCTTGTCCTTAATCCTTGATTCAAACCCTTTTTAGTCGTGTATGTAAGACAAACCAGCTTGCAATAATGTCTCATAATCGTGAATCACTTCCAAGGGTTAAGAAAATAAGGAATTTATTGGGTTTCAATGTCGTTGGCCTAAGGTGCATGACCTCAGACTAATAAAAAACAAACAATAGTTATAATAAATATAATAAAAAATGCAATCCTTATACTATTGACTAATTTTGAATCACAAAAGTGTTTAAATACCAAATCAATAAAAAAATTCAACACACAACACTATAGATGTAGTGACATAGACTTTTACCCTTCTTTTACCATTCAAATTAAACCTAGATTTCTATGTCACCGCAAAAAGGGACATAAATAACAAGTTTCTTTTTACCTAACAATACAAGAACTGCTACTAGAATAAAGCCATTATTTTTTATGAGAATGCTTTTAAAATTAGGTACAAGACAAAGCCCTTTTGGATTTGGTTGAAATCGCAGAACATTATTTTTTTGTAATATTCTGAGCTTGTATCTACTTCATAATTAAGATCTCCCAATGATGATTAAGATCTCCTAATGCTTAATTTTCTATCCATATTTTGCATATTATCTTCGTTTAAAGCTCTAATTTTCAGTGCCTACTTGTAAAATTCTTTTTAACCTTTATAACTTAATAACAAGTTGAAAAATTTTCGCACTCATCCCTAAAGCAATTAATTAAATATGATGACAATATCCATATCAGTTATTATTGCTTTTTAAATTACAATTCTAAAACCTACTTGTATTTACAATTGGCCGCCATTATTATTATAACTCATTTATCCGCCATGTCACCAATTATAATGGTGAGCCCGCGCGGACCGTATGCGAGTTAAAGTTACTAAGGTTGATTATTTCTTGATTTAGTTATTTACTTCCACGACCCTGACAAACACCTCGTATTCGAGCTTTAATTTGCCAGTGATGGAGTCGGATAGAAGTTTAGAGCCTCGGAAACTGTAGTAAGTTCCATACTTTTCACCATCAGCGATATTCACCGTTGGAGGATATCTGCAAAATAAAGTACAATTCTAAGTGTTTTCATCATATATAGATAATTTTTTTCTACATTTAATTCCATTAATTTTCGTTTACTACTGTATTTTTGACAACTTACTGAGTGGTAAATTCTGAGGTATTATTCGGCATCATATACGTGCATTTCACTGGAATTTGGTTATCAGCGTACACCTTCCTGAAGTGGTTGACAGTACCGTCTCCGTCTTCACCAAAACTATCAAATGAAACATATTTGCTGACCAAAGACTTGATGACGTTATGGATGTACGGGTACCGCTTAGCATAGATCTGTTTGCCTATGTATTGGTTTTCTCTTGGGGGTCCGCCGGGACCGCCAGGCCCGCCTGGACCGCCTGGGCCGCCGGGACCGCCAGGGCCGCCTGGACCATTAGGACCAAAACCACCTTCTCCTCCATTTCCTCCGTTGCCTCCAAATCCTCCATTCCCACCGTTGCCGCCAAATCCTCCGTCAGGCCCAACCTGGTGGACGTATCTGTAATCCCCGTCATCACTTGGATAAAGACCCTGTAGGTATATGTAGGTATACCTTCCTTCGTCCCCAGGGATGTACTTGCCCTCAGTCAAGGGTCTATAATATTTCCCGTCGTCATATATGCTGTATTTTTTTGGGTTATATTTTCCATCGTCGAAAGGTGAGCACTGAATAGCAGCTAGTAGTGATATTAATAAAACCTGAAAAAATAAAAGCTTGGTAAATATTTCGTTCCTAAACCTTTGCTATACGAGCATAACTACTCAAATCATATAACAAACCTCGTAGGTATGTCATAAAATATTCACATCAATAAAACCTATGATAAATAAAAACTGTCAATTAAATAATAAATAGCAGTTGTCAACTATAAAAGCGATGCCTACAAAAGTATAGATACCTACAAACTTTCCGAAACAGGTTCTGTAATTGTGTTAATCGTGTAATCGTGTACATAACAATAAACTTCCTATGTGACAGCATTCCAACACCATGCTGTCACTAATCATTAGAAGCTATCTAAAAGCATATAAAGCTATTATAATCTTCTTAGAATTGACAGTAAAATGTAGTTCGTGGACGGTATTATACGTCCTATATATAAAAACATAACATTTGCAAAAAATTTAATGTTTTGCATAAATAAAGTTATGAAAGGAAAAATATTAAATAATAAAACTTACGAATTTAACCACACGCAACATAATTGCAGATCCTTTTCCAATTTAACGTTATTTATATGATAACTTCGTGGCCGCTGCACAGCCTGTCGACGCCGCAAATTATGTATCCAATCTGAAACTAGATCAAGTTAGATCTCAGTATTGGCACCTTTAGGAAGCAGATTTAGATGCTCAATACCATCTTATTCTTCTCTGACATTTAATTACCATTTTAATGATCAATAAATTCGATATGAAACATACCAAAAGTGGAATAGAATCCTTTAAATCAAGACAGGACGAGGTCAGGCAGATGAATTAGCATAGCTTATCGAGTTAATATAAAGTAGTTCCGCCACGTTTTAAAGCTGCATAAATCACTCACTTGGCACTCTGGTTTTAAATTTTAATAAAAAAGGTGGGACGCGTGCAATACTGGAGTGGAACGGAGACGACCGCTTTGCAGGAGAGTCTTTATTCTCTTATAGAATGTTTGAGGCTCCACTTCACATATCGATTTGCATAAAACAAAAATGATTAAAATGCAACTATAAAATGCCCACCGCATTCTGAAAACCTCATTCCATTAAGGATTGGTGACTAACTTGACTTGGTGGTCACACTACATACTTAGGTATGTATAGAATCTGGGGTAGTTGTGACAAAACCTATTCTAGATTTAGAAAACGGTAAGCTGTCTGTAGGTCTGGGTTCATAAATAGTTATTCAAATACTTTAGTTATTTTAGAGGACTTGATGTAATAATTTATTTGAATACATCCCAAAATATGTTTTGATTTTTCTTTCTGAAAAATCTATTTCCCATTACAAATTGCCAATGCAGCCAGCGCGTGTTGGAGACGCTTCCGACGGTTATTGATATGGATCAGTAGAGCGACTTGTAGTTAGTTTGCAACAGTCTGTACTTAGCTCAATTATTTCAATGGTAAATACTAGTTCAATTTGGATTATTTAAATATAATTTTGTTTGTTAGGTTGACCATTGTATTCTAATTTTCCATACGCATTTATGCGTATCGAAAATTTTCGTATTTTGTCAATTCTCGTCTTACTTCATAAAAAAAACCATTTACATAAAATATTAACCTACCTTTAGGTCATTTTGACTATAGAAATCGACTTTATTTAAGCACATTTAAAAGCATTTTTTTAAAACGCATAATGGACTATTATGCTCTTGGTGTATGTAGCGTTCAGAACATATAGGTTTACGTTTCCCCTTTACCTACTACCCTTTACTTAACTTTATTTAATTAGTTTACTACTCCTTAGTGGTATGAAATCATAATATGAATATGAATCATCAATATGAAATCCATGGACTAAATTAACAAAATTTATTTTAAGTTTTAAATTTAGAATGTTTACTATTAGAATTACAGAAGATGCGAATTATTAGAACTTATTTCTCCTCTTCATACCTATGATTGTACCGCTTTTGGCCAATTAAAGCAAATCCATGATACCTACAATATACTATACTACCTCTGCCAAGCGAAGTGCTAGTATATGCTGTACCTATTGTTGTCGCCTGATCGACGAATTTGTAGAACGGCCAGGTATAGATTCCGATTCAGATTATTTATTGGCAACATAGTTATATAGCAAAACGGATTAGTACAATTATAAATCTACCGATTGTTGAACGATTAGCGTTATGACAAAACTTCACAACAATTTTATCGACTGAAATAGAATAGGTTTTCCCAACATTTCAAAGATCGTTTTCATATTCGCCTAGACATTCTACAAACGGGTTCGGCTTTCCAGTGACGATATACTAAGGTATTTTTTTACGATATGTTAAAAAATTTACTTGTGTATGCCTTTTTGTGGTACCATTTGTGGTAGAAATTTTCTACCAGAAATAAAAGTACCACAAAGAAGGCATAGGTACACATGTTTATTTTTTCAGTTTTCCTGCATTGCATCAAAATAAGCAATATTATTGAATTATACCAACAAGTTGTAAGAACAAACACCTACAAGTTCAGTTATTTGGAACCGGATCAAGAAGCATCGCTGATTCAAAAGAATAAAATTATTGCCCTAAAAAGGTCATCAACCAACGAGTGGGGTAGAGGACGCTGTTAATATAGTCACTGTATATTTAACTTGCCTGGACTTTAGATTGTAGAGATAAGTAATGACCTAGGTATACAGGTGCGTTAAGTCTTGATCAAAAGATTTTGAAAAATATTATATAAGTTGTTCCTACATGTTTGGGAAACACCTTACGACCTATAATCCCTGCTACTTGAAAATCGGAACCGCACACCGCTGTGGCAGCGGATACAACTGAGCGCCTACTTCCTACGCTCGTTTCGGAGGACCCGGTGCGACGGCTGGACGCGCCTATCTCTGCGCACTCTTCCAGGACCAGCTACGCAGGATCGGGAAGACCTGTACGGCGCTAAGGAGTACGGGAGTGCCACGGAGGGGAGTACGGTTACCGAATCTACGCAAAACTAGTGACATTTGACCCGGCTGACCCACGAACCCTGTCTCTCAATCTAATTCTTATTTTTAATTAAATGTATCTCTAATATCTAACTATCTCTTTTATTTCTCTCATTTCTTCCTAGGCTTGTCAGGCTAGGTGACAAGTATCTATCCCTTTGATACCTTCACACTCCTATACCACAGTAATATTATAGCAAACAAACCTCTCAAAAACTTAGTATATTATGTGTAACAATAGTTCAAACAACATCAAGTTAACCCTGTATGGATTTTTGTTCCTAATAAAAGAGCTGGAACAAGGAGACGCATTTACTCCTTAGCTATTTATAAACTCCCTTGAGAGAGATTTCTGATTTTACTCAACGAAGAAAAGATAGTGGCAATATTGACCCTAATGATACTATCTTTTCTTTCGTTGAGTATTATCAGGAAGACTCATCAATGAAAATGAATTTATTTATTTTTATACATTATGGTATTCTAATAAAATTTGATAGATACTGGAAATTATCATAATATGCGAATTAAGAATCATTTATTTACAAAGGACAAAAGGTACAAAAAACCTCAATAAAATATAAGATATTTTTCCTTATTTCAATGCCAAATTACCATTGATTATAATATCAATATGCAATAAATAACGGAACACATGGGCTACTGAATAAGCTCAAATTTCATGTTAAAATACCGTGGGTAAGTATTTTATCATTCCAAATTCCTTAAAACTAGATTGGGACAGCGGCTTTGCGCGCGTTGTTTTAAAAAAAATATTTTTATGGATTTGATTGATTTATGACATAAAAACCTGTTTTATTCCTTAATAAAAAGTTGCCTATGTTTTTTATTATTATATGAAAAATTTCAGCTAGGTGATTTCTGGAGTTTTAGCGTGAAGAATGAACAAAAATCCGACTATATACATCCAAACTTTCGCGTTTATCATATTATTATAACTACAATAATAAAAGTCCTGAACAGATTCTAAAAAAAATTATAAATGTTTAGAACAGATCCATGAAGTTCTAGATTTGAAATAACTTTAAAATTACTTTAAACTTTTAAAAAAACACATGATAAGCCTCGTAAAGAAGGTAAGTAGAATAATTTATTTTTTCAAGTATTTGAGGAATCTACAAATTCCCTCAAAGGCATTACTTATAAGAAAGACTTGTTTAATTTGGCTTACTCTAGTTTTCGGCCTTGAAAATTTTAAGCGGAACTCTCTATTCTTGTCTCTATTATTTTTTACGTAACTTTCTCTAAGTTTACCAAAAGTACTTATAAAAGTTAAGAATTTTTGATTCCGAATGTCCAGAAAGTATTTAAAAGCCCTTTTTACATCCCGTCATATCCAAACGTATTTAAATAAACTGTACTTCATGTAGCTGCACTATAAACTTGACAATTAAAGAACTGCAATGACAGAACAATAATAAACAAACTCGCGAAAAGGTAGCTTCTTTATTTGCGTTAACTTATATGTATATCCTTGTTTAGAACACAAATTCAGGTACAACGTAGGAGCTAAGGCATAATTTATTGTGGCAAGTGAGCGCCAGATGGTTGGAAGCCGTTTTCATCGGCGATGTAGTCAACCCTGTAGACGAGACCATCAGGGGCGGTGAACTCGTAGAAACCCTTTACTCTGGAGCCTGAATTTTCGCTGTCAATCTGCTCAACCTTGCCAGATTCCTCAGCTAGGATCTTGTTCTCGGTCTCGTAGAGGTAGTGGTAACCATCGGGCTGGACATCGTTGTCGTAACGGATGAGGCCGAACTTGTACTGGTAGTCGCCGTAGTTCGAAGGATTTCCAGTGACGTAGTTAGCTGCGGCGGTGGGTACGGCAGGCTTGTAGGTGGGGGAGAATAGGACGGGAGCGACGCTGGGGCCAGCTGAACCAAGGCCGCTGGCAACACCAGTGTAGAAACCACCAGCTGCGCCGCGGTCACCGCGGTCACCGCTGGAAATCGGGATTTTATTATCAGAAATATTTCAAATAAAACTTAGAAACTATTTTATTTTCGTAGTCTTATCATCTCTTTGCTCATCAGGGGTCTGTTTATTACTTACAAATACTGAACAACGTCCCTTCTTGAGCAGAGGTGAAAGATATTTCAAAGCAATTAACATTTATAGAAGCTCAGGGGAATTTCCGAATTCCCTAGGTTCATTCTTCAAGAGTCTGGTATTCCCTTTCCTCATTCTGTTTTTAGATTTGTGTTATTTGGATTATATTCTTTATTCAAAAATCTCTGTATGTATAATAAGCAAATGGTGAAAGAACTTACTTGTAAGCACCGCTGCCATCAGGCTTGTATTTGCCAGCGTCATTCTTGTCGCCGATGTAGCCGCTGCCGCCGGATCCCGGGCCTCCAGGGCCGCCGGGGCCGCCAGCGCTGCTCGAGCCGGTGTAGAAACCACCAGCACCGCCGCGGTCACCTCGGTCTCCGCTGAAAATAACAGGGAACATTGAAACAATAGGCCACCTTAACAAGAAAGCTACCCGATCGCGAACCCGCACAGCAACATGTCGAAAATCGCAGGGCGTAGGTACAGCGAGCGTGGGGTTTATCGCACCAGTATTATTATGGCCTAAGTGTTGCAGTGCAGTGATATAGGCTGGATTGTTGTTCATTGAATAGAAGAGATGGGTGTCCATCAACAGTTAGACTTTCCTAATTATTCTTCGATAAGTAGGGTACTCCTATCGTAGAAAAATTGGGAAAGTATCTGCCACTTAGACTGCGATTCGGAGCCACAGTACCATTCGTAGCTTACTCAATAGGATTGGAAATGGCAAAATCTAATTTTTCTTCCTGTTAAAAGGGAAAATTGTATTATAAATTCAGAAAATAAGTGAAAAATTGTGAAAACTTATAAAAACCGTAGGTAGGTATGTCATTGCTGTGATGCATTCATACATATATCATACCTAAAAAGTAGGCTTCTAATCTATATTTCTAAAGTATCCTTTGAATTCGAAATTCCTTTGGTAGGAATTTATTAAATTGAGAGATTTCTTGGAAGGTTTGTTTTGTCAATATGGTCACGTACGCCAGTTCATAAAGTCATGTTTCTTTTTTGTGACGTTAACACTGGCGCCAGGCTCATGTTCACCGCCAAATGAATTGAACAACAGTTGGAAATTTATATTATGTTAAAAAGTTGTTGGTTAACATATTTTTTTAATAATGCTTCTTTGAATGATAATATATCAATCAACAACATAATATACCCAAACTTTCATGCCGAACCTGTCATCATTTCATTATTGAGATCATATTAAAGATCTTTAACAAGAACCTCCGAAGACTTCTGTACGCGCCTCCAAATGTATCCAAGCGCCCAAAATATGCGACCTTTGTGTCGTTGAACTACAGTGAGGTCAAGAGCTTTCAAATTGTTTTGCAAATGCAGCCAATTTGTTATAACCAGCAGTTTAATAAAGAACAGTATTAACTTATATTTTAAACATTCCAGATTTATAAATAACTAGAGGTCCGCCCGGCTTCGCACGGGTTTTCAACAAACATTTCAAATATTTTAAATTTTTATATACTAATAAAAATATGCTATAAGTAGCCTATATTCGTAAACGATAAAAATATTAATGGTGACAGAATTTTTCAAATCGGTCCATTAGTTTCGGAGCCTATTCAATCCAAAAAAACAAACAATCAAATCTTGTATCTTAATAATATTAGTGTAGACAAAAATATATTTTCTTATTTAGATATATGTATCTATCAACCCTCGTTTTATAAATTATGTTGAAAACTGTTCTAGGACTTAGCGCGCCCTTTTTTTTTACCTACCTCTATATAAATGACCACAATTTTTTTTAACTTTATTTATACATACCTAGTTAAAAATGAATTGTACATAGCTGAAGCTAAGTTTAATGTATGTTGTATTCTTTGTTAATTTAGTAATCGGTTTTTGTAAAATTATGGTTATATATATTAATATATTATTTACAAATGAACGTATTTTATATAACTTGTATGTGTAAAATAAGAATTACAGAATAATGCTGGGCAATCCATACAACGTATGCTATTATGTTGTGTAATCTTAGCTAGTTGACATTACCACTAGATTAGGGATGGGTCTCATGATTTATTCATAAAGATATGCTAAACCATTTTATCTATTACTAAAATTGACCTTTAATTCCATTTGAGGCGTGTGAATCTTGATGTTGAATGACTCAAATGAATATAAAACGAGCTTTTTAGTCCATTTACTAATACACTATGTACCTGCTACTATCTATATATTTAAGCGATGTTATTAAATCTGCTCCATTAAAAGTTTTTTGCCAAGTTTTTCCTTGCTGTATACAGCCATATATGCAGAAAAGCGTGTGTGACGAACACACACTCACAGTACATTATGTATGACGCACACACACATGCATCATAATGTAGATAGATAGATAATATCTTTATTGCACCTTATAAAACAATATAACAAACAGAAAATATCACTTAAATCGAGTGTGGCACGATCGGCGGCCTTATCGCTGAAAGTTGCATGGAAGTAAAAATTGACGATGGCGTAGCTGAATGTCACAATGAGAAAAAAAATTTACATTTTGGCAAGGCATATTTTGTGATCAATTGACTTCGAAGGGATAATGTATTTAACATTACTTTAAAAAAATGCGTGTAAATTAGTTTACAAACATTAGAATATTCAATAACTCACGCCTTCCGAAAATAAGAAGGAAAATAGATCGCAAAATTTATATAAAACTCGGATGGACTTCTGACCACAAAAGTCCACTGGAACACCACGAGCAAAAAACTAGTATTCAAAATAGATTCAACATGTAAAACGTAATAAAATAATAGGAGCAGAAAATCAATTAAAAAGATATAAAATGGTAGAAAATTGCACCTTATAAAACAATATAACAAACAGAAAATATCACTTAAATCAAGTGTGGCACGATCGGCGGCCTTATCGCTGAAAGTTGCATGGAAGTAAAAATTGACGATGGCGTAGCTGAATGTCACAATGAGAAAAAAATGTTACATTTTAGCGAGGCATATTTTGTGATCAATTGACTTCGAAGGGATATGTATTTAACATAACTTCAAAAAAATCCGTTTAAATTAGTTTACAATCATTAGAATATTCAATAACTCACGCCTTCCGAAAATAAGAAGGAAAATAGATCGCAAAAGTTTTATAAAACTCGGATGGACTTCTCACAAAAGTCCACTGGAACAACACCACGAGCAAAAGACGAGTATTCAAAATAGATTAAACATGTAAAACATAATAAAATAATAGGAGCAGAAAATCAATTAAAAAGATATAAATTGGTAGAAAAAATAAGGCGACCTTGACCACACCAAAATACCAGTTGCTCTGTGACGATCAGACGACCCAATAAACTATCGTAAACATCGTTTACATAATAAAATAATAACTTGTATACCATCTCCACTTTACGACCTCGTGTTTCCGCGTGGAGCTTTTGTTCAATTATTTTTCATCTATTTATTTTATTTAAACGGGTTCTGTACGTTTTAGTTGTAAATTTTGAACTTTTTAAAGACTAAGAAAGAATATGATAATTCGGAAGATGATTTAGGTAATTAAATAAAATAAGCAAATATAAAAGCTTCTGTCTAAAAACCATTTACTCTGATCTCCAAAAATGGCTTATATTTGAAACTTTGCTGATATTTATTCGATGACAATAGAATAGATGTTTATAGCTTTATAGATTTATGTATTAGGGGAGGCCTATGTCCAGCTGTGGACTGTTATAGGCTTATGATGTGAGAACGTAGGTACATTAAGTTATGAATAGGTACACCCTATGAGTGCCTCGAGGTTTGCCTCTAACCACACCTAATTTAATGGAAAAATCCAATATAATATGATAGTTTTCTTAATGCTGTAGCTACTAAATACAAACGAGTGTTAGTTTCATGGTGGTACTCTAATACCAAAATGGAATAGGTAATATTCTAGTCATTAATAATGTGCCAAATATATTGTCAATATTGAATTGATGATAGAATTCAATAAGAATGTAGACAGTGGCTACATTTACAGTCTTTGTAGAAAGTAAAATGTACTTTCATGTATATGTTTACATGAATGCGCGTATATTATGCGGAGATGGGCGCTAATTAAGACGACACATTGACGATTTTGGGGTCAGGGAAATCTACTTTTTTCAGCAGTAACAAAACATTGGGAATTCATATTTTATGTGCTGAATTTGTCATGTTTTTACTTCAAATTGGTAATTGGTTTTCCAACAACAACCGCTACTGACAGCACCGCGAAAACCCCTTAGAGCTCTCGTAGATGCGCATCTACGAGATGCTTGTGTGAGTGAGCCGTTTCGAGCGTTTGTAGGTAGTTTCCACACTGTCTATAATGTACACTGTGGTACGTGGTTGCACATAGCAAGGAAAATTGTGCGTCAAATATAATTAATATTTCAGAAGAACCAAAAGACAAAATTCTGATACGATAGACAAAATCCGTGTCGAAATTTAAATGATAATTATATTAGCAACGAAATTTATTAAACACATGACACCTACTTCTTACTTTTGGTTTTACTTATATTATGTCAGAACAGAATATACCAAAGTCGAATAAGAGTGGAAGCAGTGAATAAAATCAGGCGTTTGTATGTAGGTCTAGGTATATAAGTTTGTATGTAGTAGGTATGTTCACTTTATATGTTCATCACACAATGTTTGACCTGATGCGAAAGACGCAAAAGTTGAAACCGCGACACAGGCGTCGTCAAATAATGTTTTTTATCGATATAGGACCTCCAAAAAATATCAGCTCCCCTATAAAAGTATAAAATATTTAAATGGATATAAAATATAAATAAAGGTAAGACGACTCCATGACGTCTATGTCCCAGCGCCCGATACCAAGCCGCGTCACATGGGGGCGTGGTTCCCGATTTCAAATAATTGTTTATCAATGCGTCACCTTAAGCTATTCATTCATTCATGAAAAAATTCAAAATACCTATTAATAATTTAACAGTTACATGAACCTACATTCATTACCCGGTTCGGTCGGCACTAAATAAGCTATTCATTCAAGTATGGAACACACTAAAATAGCTTTCAATAATTTGACTGTAACATGAACCTACATTATCCGCTGCGATCGCCTTTAATAAGCTATTCATTTAAACATGGAACACACTCTTTTCCAGATTTACAACGTAATGGATGGAAGACATGGAAGACTTAAAAAAGTACGGCTGCTTTTTAACTTTTGCCTCAAAGCAGGATAATAACTAACAACTTATATTATATAGCACACCCAGGACGCAAAGCTAAAAAAACGCCGTATCAAGATAAATCACTTACAGACGACAAATAACTAAACATGGGCAATTTCGTAAAGGGTTCTAACTTTCTTCGCGGCTTACCCGTATTGAAAAGTTCAGCGTTAACTGTGTACTAACGTGCAGTGCAACATTACCAGCCTTTACCAAACCATTGTTGGACAAAAGCTCCCATGACAATCGCAATGATTTGATTTGTTTTATAAGGCCGCCATACTGGCCGCCATGCCATATGTAATCTCAAACAATCCCATCCCTGAGCCTCGTGCTCGTGTGTCTGGGGATCGCAGTTTTCTCGTGAATCGGTTAAGCAGAAAGTGTTGCTGCCACCGTAGTCGCTCTCAACACCCGCGGAAAGAGTTTACGTGTGACGTTATAGGTAAATAGAACTCTTACTTGTATTTGCCTGAGTCATCAGGGATGTAACGGCCAGAGTTGTCCCGGGCGGGGTTGTATTTGCCTACATACACGCTGGGATCATAACGGCTGGGGTCGTAACGGCTAGGGTCGTAGTACGCCCGGAGGGGTGCTCTTGTTGTGCTTGAGAACTGGAAAGGGGTGTACCTGTAAAAGAGGTTAAGCTTATGAACACACTAAATAAGCTTTTAATAATTTGACTGTTACATCAACCTACATTATTTGCTTCGATCGGCATTATTAAACTTTATATAAATCATGAAGCGTTAATTTTTAAAGTTTAAGAGGTTTTTAATGTTTCAGTAGGCTATCTCTACCTAGTCGATATCTGTTGATATTTGGTTGTTGTTTACACTTCGTTTCCTAATTTAATATCTAAGAATAACTATTATTTATTCACAATAGCTGGTCTTGCACCTGGCTTCACTCACAGATTTTTTTCCACTAACTGCAATAGTAGGTCAATTATCAAAATACACTTACTTTCCAGTTTCAGCCGCAAGGGCCACTGTCAGCGACAGGCAAATTACCTGAAATCAAATAAATTCCATGTTAAAACACAAAAAAGAACAGAGCAACTCATAATTTTCTGAATAAAATGATCGCGCGAGCCACAATTCACTTCAGGCTGAAACATCAAGTTCATTGTCCCGCACTTTTCGTTGAATTTATGTTCATTTAATGTAGCACAGTTGTGTATTTGTACTTCACAGTGCACAGGCGCAGTAGAACTACGCATGAGTCCTGCTCCTCGACTTACCAAAAGCACGCGCATTTCTGTTGTCATCAACGCGCTGAACGACAAGAATGTGATCTTCTATAGACCATTGCCTATTTATACCTTTTTTGTCTATTTAAATTCTTCTCTATAGTTTGTTCCATTTATAATGTGGTTGACGCTAATTTTGACCTAGCCAGTGTTACTCAATATTAATAAATATGTAATTGATTTTCTCGCTTCGGTGTATGACAGTTTAAAAATGAGTAGATTCACTTTGTTTGAAAAATGACATATTGTTTGGCATTCGCAGATCAGATATTATTTATGTTATCAGATTTTTTATTCATAAAACATTTTATTAAGTATGTACCTAATTACAAACTTCAAAATATATTTTTATAGATAGATATGATGTATAAAACAATTAAAAATCCTAATAAAAATTACAAGATGTGACAGTTGCTAATCTTTCTCTGCCAGGTAACCGTGATATTATCTGGCCATTAACTTAAGCTCAAGCTTTTTTATATAGTTTTAATAATGCAGATCTAGGTAACATATTTAACAATTCATATGTTCAATGTTCTTTTCCATGAATAAATGAAGATTCAAAGTTTTGTTGATCTTAAAGATACATAAAACTAAAAATTGTTGTTAATATTATAAAGAAGCAAAAAGTTTGAGAACTGCTGAATTTTTCCGTGTTCTAATTAGCATTATTTTATAACATCCACAGAAATCCTAGATATTATACAAGTTGGTTCGCCAAAATTGACTAAAAAAAGAAATATGTGTCCTGTTGTATCATAGCTAGGTACCGATATCTAAACATACAAATTTCATCTATCCAATTCCTAACACATAGAAGAGTAATTTGATATCAATCATATACGCATAAATTAATTAAAACTTATTAAATTAACAGAAGACTCACTCACTGCCTTCATACCTTAATTAATAAACACGTTTATGTTCATTATAAAACCATAAAATGTCTAGCTGGCACCTTGAGGGGCGTCTCCAAACACTTGGAGGTAGAAAAAGATGAGATTATAGGAAAACAAGGTAGGGCAAATGATTAGATAAATGTACATACAGTATAAAAATCAAGGGATTTGGACACTTGCCTCGGACGCATTTAAGACTCTAAGGGTACCGTGGTAAAGTCTTGTGCAACAAAACTTTTATAATAATTTTAAAACATAAAACATTTGAAACTATAATGGTTAATGACATTAAAGTCATAACGAGATATTTACCATGATTTGAGTGTTGAATTTACATTATTATATTTCGGCACAGGTTCGTCCGCCGCCGTCACGGAATAACTGAAGGCACTGCGAGTTAATTTTAATTGGATGACATACCGATCTACCCTCATTCTTTGTCTTTTGCTGCGTTGCTTTGCCACTATGACCGTTTCACTATCGCAAGTACCTGTGCCAAACTATTGAAAAACTCAAACCTCGAAACAGAAGATATCCAAATAATTTTGAATTTTGTTCTCTTCTAACGGGTTGAAAATAACAACAATTGTAATTTTGTCCAAACTGTACAGGCATAAAATTTACACAACCTATGTATGGAATGTAATTTTTTTATTTGACGTCTTATTATTGTTGTCATCAGAAGATACAATTTAATAGTACTTATCATACACCCTGAGTTGAATGATAAGTACTATTAAATTGTATGTAATACAATACACATTTATTTTAAGCAAAGAAAATTACAATGAAAACGGTGTGTATATTTTTCATAGTTCGAATTAATTCGCAAACAAATCTTTGAATTTACTATCGCACTATACAATGTACGCTTCAGAAATCACAATATTAAAAGTCAACATTTCTTAAATACTTACAAGACTATTATGAAAATACCTGTCATTCTAGTGATGGCATATTTATGAATGATAATAATATAAACCCTTTACTTTATGAGTATAACCTTCGGATATATCATGGTAATGTTCCGACGAAACGAATTAAAATGCGCTGTTTATAGCTCAACTCTGAAATTATACTCTCAAGTATGGCATGTCCTCATCATTATATTTGTGTGTCAACTACCAAGTTTAATGTATTATGTGTTGAACACATTGATTTTAATCAAGTTCTAAGTAGAAGTCAAGTTCTAGCATCATATATCTACGTCTTTACTTTTTATGTTTTGCGAATGCTTGTTTCAAGAAACAAAACTTAGTAATACTGAAATAAAGTTATTACTTGGAACCTTTGTTCAGTTTGATCTTTTTAAGGGAAATTAAAGAAGCGAGCATGAAACCTTTACTTTGTTGGATTTTTAATTTTCGAGTTCGAGCAAAATTCTTCCCAAAACTTTTATCGTCTAGATAATCTATTGTAAGCCTTTTTGTAAATAGTATTTCTGACAATCCACTTGAATTCATATATGTATAGATAGTTTTTGCGACTCACTTGAAGTTTTGTTGTAGAAGCGTACACAATAATAACCCTTTAAAAGATACATTAATTTTGTGTCACTACACAAGATGAGCACAGAGAGTTTATTCTTATTTTTAGTATTTACATTTCGTATATCGCTATTTTTAAAGTGCCGATTGATTTTTATTGAGTACCTATACATACAGTTTTCATGAGTATGTTGATATGTTTATTTCTTTGAATTTCACACGCAAGGATTCTCTGGAACCCTTAAGATTGCACGTACAGCCCTCTTCTGCAGCACAAATACGGTGCAGTATGGAAGTAGCTGAAAGAGACGAGTCTAAATTATCAACGTCTATAAGATGACCGATTTTTGGACTGCAAACTCTGCAGAACTATGTCTCTTCGATAGCTTATCTAATATGAGTGGGCCCAATTGAAGTTTCTCCTTTTACGTTTACATCAGCTTTAACTGGTCTTACATTAGTTAGAATAAATCTTATACATTTTTTTCGTTATGCAAAAGATAATTGGCTCTACCTACATATTATCCTTTGAGATTGCATTATTCAGATCGACGAAATTATTTTTTGTCGTTTATTTTTAAAATTAATGAGGTATCATAAGCAAACAATACAATCTCGTGATTACGAATTCTTAATGAGATAGGCAGTCCATAATACATAAACTAGAAATAGGAAACTACCGAGGATAGATACTTGCGGTACACCCATTGTAACTACAGATCCCGAAGACCGTTCCTTATTTAAACTCTTTGTATCCTGTCACTCAAGTAAAAAGTAAGAAGATCCAAAGAATCGTTCTTCATTCCATAATGGTGTATTTTTATGATTAATATTTCATGGCGTACACAATCAAATGCTTTTGATAAATCGCAAAAAAAAGAAAACTTCCGACATTTTCGAAGCATTAAAATACCAAGGATAACGCTATACCAACTCTACACCGGCATCAGTAGCAATTTTGTAACTCCTAGATATTGGTTTAAAAAAAATTGATAATATCTTTCTCTCAAAACTGCTAATAGTTCTCAGATTTCACTAATCACCTGATTAGACCGTAGAAACAGGATTTTGGAATAATTATCAAATCTATACCGGCTTGACAAGCGCCCAGACAAGGATGTAACCAATTAAAAGATCGTGTTCCGTACCTTGCTCTTAGCCTTATCTTCCTTTCAAGGACAGACAAAAAATTAAATAAATAATACTGGACAAATCCACAAACTACATATCATCTAGCCTCTAGCTAAGCAGAGCTTGCGTATTCGGTACTAGATGATGGTAAAAACTGTTCTAGTAAGCATATTATCCAATTTTCAGACGTTTGGTATTTAAAACTTATTTCATCTATACTAATATTATAAAGAGGAAAGAATTGTTTGTTTGAATTGAATATAATAATAGGCTCATAACTATTGGACCGATTTGAAAATTCTTTCGCCATTAGAATCCTAAATTTTCCGTGATGGATGAACATAGGCTATAGAATATCTTCAAAAAAATTATGGTTCCGCATGAAATTTGTTTTTTTTGTTAAATACCCGTGCGAAGCAGGGGCGGGCCGCTAGTTGTCAATATTTTTCAAAATCTGTTCTTTTCAGAGAGCTTCGCTAAGTTCCTCTTTACCGTGTCGGATAACGACGAACCTAGATCTACGACCTCGAATGAGTATGAAAGTGTGCTTGTTTGAATGTGTCAATAAATTTTAAGGTCAGAAATTTGATGGTGTTACTTTGTCTTTCACACAATGCAACTACAGCCGTTGTAGGCAGATTATTGTAGGCATAAGTAGGGTAGATGAGATTGTATGTAACCACGTGTAACTGACCCACTTAGATCATAATTTATCAAAAAATAATTAGGTATCTAAGAGAGAGATATTTTCAATCAAAACCTTTATTTACACCACTTATATAGATAAAGTAAAGATGACAGAATAAGTATTGTAGAGTAACAGAAAATAATGAATGTATCAGGTATATCTTTGCGCATTAAGAGAATATAAAATACCTACACAAAAGTATTATATTAGTAAACTGCTCTTAAAAATTCATTATTTACAAAAACATGATCATCGTTACCTCCGGCGATGAGATGACGGCGATTCACAGCTGGAAATACTTCTGCTTGAAAAAAAAATTGATTACATTTACTATAGCATAAACTATTACAAAAGCTTATCTCCGTCCCAATGAAATTTATGAAGTTGTCCAATGTAAGGTAAAATAGTTTGCGGCGCGGGTAACGCTTTAATGACTCATTAATGACTCATTAGAGCGTTACCAGCGCCACAAACTATTTTATATAAAATAATTTTTTTACTATTTATTTATATTAATGTCGGTCTTTAATAATGATAGACATAGCCGCAGCAGTGGCTTTGTTACTTTATAATAGTTGACAATAAAGTGAAGTTATTTAGTAGGTCATACTTTTTAGTAATAGCACAATACTTTTGTATTTCGAGTGTATCAGCTCCTTATTTTGGAATCTACGTTGCGAAATAAGAAGTAGTTACTCTTTTTCATAGTTGGAATTTGCAAAACGGATCGGAATTAAAAGTCGCGAAAACGTAGTTAGTAAAGATAATGCGAAGTTACTGTTCGAAAATTTAAAATGTGTGCTTTGAAATAAGTGCATGAAAAATATAAAAGGTCGAATCGGATGTAGCTGGATGTTGTATAATGGCGCATATCTTCACACCTACACTTGTAGGTATTCTCCTCACGTCAAATAAGGACACGTACCGCATTAAGTTTCTTATTTTATCGTGATAGCAGGATCGCAAAATTTATTTATTCAGAACCTTGACACAATAAAAGTTTTTAAATGCAATAAATCCTTATGTTGGATGTCATAAAGTACTTTTGCAAGTTATTGGTACAGCCTTTTGTCAAATAACTTTTCGAATTTTATTTAGAGTTTATTCATCATCATCATCACCAGCCTATAATAAATTTAATAGAGTTTATTCATATTGAAGAAAATTAAAATTTCAAGAATGTCATGTCATTATTTATTTATGTTAATAAATGCATAGAAGCCCTTAAAGTTTCAGAGGTATTGCATTTTTCTAAAAATATTTATTAAATTTGGTTTGTTTGAAACTAAAACCGCCGTCTGCCCCCACACGAGAGCTGGTTACTAAAACATTTTGACTTTTGGACTCTATGACATTTAGGAGATGTATTAATAAGATCATACTTACTGTCGCTAGATTCAAATCCTTGTCACCTAGCTGCAAGTTAAGCAGAGCTTGTGTTATGGGTACTAGATAACTGATATACTGCTAGTTTTTATATTTTATCACACCTAAAAAACCGACCAGAATCACGATCCGATCGAACTACCCGGATCTGCAGATCTTACAAATATTCGAAGCGGCCTCCTCGTCGTCAAAGTTTGTTTTTAAATGGGTTCATCTGCCATCTACTACGAGAACTAGTAGCTGACATGTCATCCCGTGAACACGATTTTGTGTAAACCAACTGAAGCTACCTGTTAAAATAGTACTAATAAAATATTTAAAAAGATCGGGTAGGATTACAAAAAATAGAACTACTAGGACTTAGAAAATAGTAAAACCTCTTTTTAGTAGTTCTTTGTTGGTAAATAAACAACGCCTGCAAATATTTGACTGCAAGTCGAAATGTTTGTTGCAAAATGTAAACAGGCAAGTTATCTTTTCTACCGTTTATTTTTTGAGACATCGGAGTTCAGAATTACGTTACTCCACGCCTTTCACGGGGATTTTTATTTAGGGTAAAATAGAAACAAAAAAACGAATAATAAATACCCTTTGTCAACGAATGCGTAAACTATTTAAAATTAAGTCTTCAACTTTATTAATTTACGCAATGTATGACGATACGATTATCCGAGAGAACAATGTAAGGGCTGCTAGTAGAGAGGTCTAGACACTCGGATCTCTTTGGTCCAAAAGGATTCGACCTTGAGATCCAATGCTGATTTGGGTCGTTTCACACATTGTTTGACCTAAGAGATCCAATGCTGATTTGGATCGTTTCACACATTGTTTAAAAATTTATTTTACTTTTTCATTATATAGAAACCAAGTTCGTTTTAATACGACAGTATTTTGGTTTTAATCATTTTGTAAATTATAGTTCTCTCTATAAAACAAGAGCTTAACATACGGTTTTATAAAAATTAAAATATTGCGATTAATAAAAATACTAGGGAGTCGTTGGACTTTGCTCAGCTGTTTCGATTGTAAATACTTGTTCTGTGCTATTTATATTCTTAGATTGAAATTTTCGTAGATAATAAGATAATTTAAATATAATATATGTACATATAGACCTCCTCATCGATTTCGATAACGAATATCCTAGATGTTACGTATCTATCGTCCTGTCATGAGCCTGTACGTAAATATTTAAAACAAAATTATGTCTAGTCGGATTATAGATAGTTTAATGTTTTCTATTTGTTTTTTGGCCGTGTGGTGCCAGCATAGAATTTCACCACCCCAACTCTTCCCGTGGGTGTCGTAAGAGGCGACTAAGGGAGAACCGGGGGGCGGGCAGCAGCGCCCTCTACAGAACAACTCCACCGAACTGCGATCCCCAACCCGCATGCCCAGCGTGGGGATTATGGGCAATAACCCCCAAATGCTAATGCCATCTATGGCGCTCATTAGCGCCTATGTCCACTAGTGGACTATTATAGGCTGGTGATGATGATGTTAATGTTGATTCGTTTTCTATGTATAATAAAAATATCTATATATGTAATAATATTGTTTTATGTATATCAGTGACCTAGTACCCATAACACAAGCTCTGCTTAGCTTGGGGCTAGATGATGCTGTGTGGATTGTCCGGTATTATTTATTTATTCATAAATATAGATTGAATTAAACTAACCTAGGTAATAAAGGAAAGCTCCTTAAAGGTTATATGAACGTCCGTCCCTTCAATTACAAAAATTATACACCGAAATTATGGCACAAAATATTTTATTAATAAAATAATTTATTGCAATTGCCCATTTTATGCTAGCGTATTGTTTCGTTCCTTATTCAGTCTTAGTCGGTTTTCGTTTGTTTTGAACGCTTAGTTGTAGATTTCTGGCTTGACGGCGGGGTGAGCGCGGATGAACTCAAGGGAACGAGCAATCTCCTCGGGGATGGCGGGGCCGACGGGCAGGATGTCGCTCTAAAATACAAGAACACAGTAAATAAGATGAAGAAGTCTCCTTAAGAAAGAAACGTTACAAGTTAATAAGTTAACTTCAAGTTTTCAGAGATTCCTAAATGCAACCTCTGAAACTTTATCTCTTTATTTTATTAGTAATGACAAAGGGCAAACGAGAGTCAGGACTGTGTTTATGAACACACTTGTGTACAATAATAATGGCCTGCGCAAATGGCATGTGAGCGTTAAGTGTGGCCACCATGCCATGGCTGATATTCGGCTAGGAGGACCTCATAGAATATGAATGGGTTGTAGATAAAGCTTGCGGTGCAGCTGCATTGCCGGCTAGAGCAAAACAAGGCAATAGGTACCTATAATAACTTCTTATATCTTATAATACTTCTTGGCATTGCCTTCTCAAAACATCAATGTATAAACTATCAGTTACATTTCAGATTTTGTATAAATATACATTACGATTTTAGAATAAACTTTAGAGCAGTAAATAGGTGTATTCTAGACCTTCGTAATAAACCGTCGGCTACAACCCTTTTCTAGAGACTTTTTTTCAAACGACCTTCCTTTCTCAAAATCTCATCTAAAATTAAAGTAACAAAGTAGTATTGACTTTAAAATAGTACCTTGGGCTGGAATCCGTTCTCATCAGCGATGTAAGAGACCTGGATGAGTTGACCGTCAGGGGCGACGTATTGGTATGAGCCTTGGATAGCCTGAAAAATTTAATGATTGTTAGAACTGTGGGCCTCGTTAACTGCACCAAAGGTCAGACCCGAATCAACTCAGATTTAAGCACAGATGATGAATTTTTTAACAGATTTACAGTGTAAGTTGTTTAAAAATTAAGACTCAAGACGAGCCTGAGTTTAGTTGAATATTTAGGGGTTAGAAAATAATAGGAAAAAATTCTACAGACAGTAAATTTCTTTTGAAAACATATATAAAAAGTTATGTTGATAAAAAAATGGAAAAGTAATAAAAAGTAAATAGATGACATTTGATAATTTGAGTGCTATTATGTAAAAGATAGATCTACGACTATCCCTTGGTAAGAATTACAATAAAAATTACTGTTAATGTTACCTTAATTGTTATATTATATAATACTTACGAGAGCTGGGCTGTTGTCAACGTTCTTCAGGAGTCCAGAAGACTGGGCGGCGATTCCATTTTCGGTCTCGAATCTGTAATATTTAATAAGAATATTTAAACGTGCTACTAACCAATATTGTTAGACTCGGACCTTATATAAATGTAACAGAGTTATTCTGCATGTTTTATTTCACGAGTTCATTCTCTATTTTTGCTTTTTTATCACCCTAATAACAGTCTAAAGGAAAAGTTTGTTTGTTAGTTTGTCAACAGACAACTTCAAAACTATTAAACAGTTCTTCGGTCGGATAATTAAGGATGATGCGCTGGTAAGGCAGATAAATAATATTCACTTCTGTCAGGCCCGGATTAAAGGATCCAGGACCCCTAGGCACTTGGTATTTGAGGGCCCCCCTACCCGACAAATTCTTTTTATGCACCAAGCGCCCCCACCTCCCTTGAACCGATCAAGTACCTACTATTAGCATATTCAGTGAATAATCAGAATAATCATTATATTACAGACAGGACCTTAGCCAGAAATACTATTCGGGGGGGGGGGTCGAGCCTTAGAGATTGGTATGCCAGGAACAAAGAAAAAAATGTGAGAAACACAAAAGAATAATAACTTCGAGCGTAACATTTTCGGGTAACAAAAAAGTTAGTAGTTCAGGGGTAGGCTATAACAATTCATACTAACTATTTATAAGTATGAAAACATAAATAACAGCCAGTGGAACGAGCCTAGACATATTGTAGTTTTTGCGGCCATTGGAAATGGTTGAGAAATGAATACAATATAAATGTCGTCAAGTAGAGTGAGACACATTTTTTTTTAAATTTCAACGGGATGCTATGAATAGACAAGAAAGGAAAGCTTTCCTTGTTTTGACTGACAATTTGGTTTTTTGAGGATAAACAAAATAACTCCTACTACAGAAAGAATGGCGAGCGAAGCGAACCGCAAAATTTTTGACTTATTTTCGGCAGGCTGATAAAAATGACCAAAAGACTACAGAATGAACGGCGAGCGAAGCGAGCCGCAATTTTTTTTAGCGACTATTCGGATGTTCTGTAAACTAGAATCAAGAGTGACAAAAGATTATGATTAGCGAACCCTAAAACTTTTCGAGCCTTTGCGGTGGTAATTTTGGAGTTATGTGAAGTAAGCGAGGTAAAAAGACAAAACATGTTTTTTTTATTACTTTTTCGGATGGTCTCGTGGTAGTATAGGTAATAAAAATTAAAACAGTGAGCGGAATGAGCGCCGATATTTTGTTGTGTTGTGTGCGGCCGCTGAAAATGGTTGAGAAATTGTGACATTTTCGCAAGGTTGTTAAAAAGTTTAAAATTAGTGAGAATTAACGGCGAGCGGAGCGAGCCGCGAATTTTTTTGTGACATTTTCGGTCGTTACCAGATAGTTTAGAAAAGTATGTTATAAATAAAGACATAACAGTAAACGGAGGGAGCAATTCAATTACGGAAAAACAAGAAACTAGGTCTATTGATTTACAAAATTAAAAGTAGGTAAGTAGGTAATCTGCCTGCCTAGCTGGAATCGGCCGTAAATGAATGCGATGCGTGCACCCAGCGCATTTACATAAAATGTTGAGACGAATTTTGACGAAAAAAGTTTAGAGTTTTCAAGAGAGAATAATTTAAAGAAATATTTAAGTGCGACGTGCTTACATACAATACAATGTATGTAGATACACAATAGGAATCGCATGGCACGGAGCGCCAAACTGAACACATAGTACCTACGTCGTTTCTTGCCTACCTTTTATTATTTGGAAAAATAAATGTTAATTTTTCGGGCAAGCCTGACTTTAGGGGTATGAATGTTCCGCCATGAGGGCCCCTAGGCTTGCCGGGCCCCTAGGCCCGGGCCTTGTGGGCCTAGGGGCTAATCCGGGCCTGACTTCTGTTCAACTCCACAAATATTAAAATTTTAATCAAGTCTATCTTGAAAAAAAAGTCAAAAACAAAATTAACCTACAGAGCCAAGGAGTTTGTGCTTATTTAAGCACCATAGAAGCCAAATAATAATACTATTAAGTTATCGTCTAGAGTAGGTACCTATACCGACTACTGGTACTTACAATAACCAAACGTGACGTTTCAATAGGTATTTCATATTTGCACAGATAAAGGAAAATTCCTTTATCTGTGCAATTTATGAAGAATAATATATGTATTTAGCAGCCCCATGGGGAAACCATTGAAACGTCAGGTTTGGTTATGTAAGTATGGCGATTTCCCCATAGGGCGGCTGGTCTGCCATATTTTTTTCTAACTTCCTAGAATAGGCAAGGTTGCCATTTTAATTGTTCGAATTTTCTGCCCATTTCTTTCTCCAGAATCTAAGAAAAAACAGCTTAAGAAGTTTTCTCTCAGAATACTTACCCGAAGTTGAATCCATCAGCAGTAACGTCGGCGTCTGAGCGGACGATGGCGGCGTTGGCTTCCTTGTCGGCGTAGACGTTCTTGGCGACGACGGCGGGCGAGTAGACGGCGGCTTTGGCGACGGCCACGGGCGCGTTGTACACCGGGGTAGGGATGACCTTCACGATGGGCTGTTCTACAACCTGAAGAGCATTTTGTCATTACTATGATTAGATTAATTCTTATATTTTCACATTACAGCTTGAAGAAGAAACGGCCAAACAGACATGGCAACATAATGGTCTGTGTATACATATCGAATATATGTAATATGCAATCTGCGATATTCAGAGGTGCCTACCACTTTCGATGTTTTAGGTCCAACTTAGCTAATTGGTTCAAAAGAGTTTTCGAGTAAGAGCTAGTTTACAATAACTTTCATCGTCGAACATAATCATATGTTTTAAATTATCGAATTTTTCCATTCCCAATTCACATAAAACCTAAGCCACCTTTCCCTATTGAATTCGCATAAAACCTAAATGACCTTATTCATAACGGCCTGCTAACTTAAAATAGCTTAGCGTTATATATCACTAAGTAAGTGTAAAAGTTACTTTTCCCCTTATTATGAATAAGGGGAAAGTAAAGTTCATACCTTAACGACAGCGGGCTGTTCCACAACCTTCACAGTGGGCTCGTATGCCTTGTAGACCTGGGGGGCGACCTCAGCCTTGGCGAAAGCCTGGGCCTGTCCGTACTTCTGAGGCTCGGAGCGCTGGTACTGCCAGGGCTTGGGGGTAACCGCGTTGAAGGAAGCGGCGCTGGCGGCGCACACGCACAGAGCAAGAACCTTTAAAGAAATTTTAATTAAAACTTTTTCTATTTTTTTTTTTAAACTCACAAAGTACCTATTCTTTATTTGAATGATGATTGGATATACTTTTTCGTAAATCTCAGAAAGCATTACGACTCAGAGAGACTGAAAATTGTTTTCCATTTTATTGAAATGATTTTAAACTGTTTTGTTACTAAAAGCATTAGGTAAATATAAATTATTTATTTAAATTATTATTTTAGTAATTTCTCACCAAGAATTTCATTTTGCTGAGATCTGTGTTCGTGTCACTCCCAAAAGTAAAGGTGACTTCCCAACGGATTCCTATCTATTTATATTAGGCTGCGAGATGATAAAAAATCCAGTCATTATATATGAGGTTGTTGACTCCTCGTTTTAGCCTTGATTTTTATAGTAATTTCTCATTCCGTTGAATGACGTGGATTATAATATTATATAACATTTTATTACTGATCGACTCCTTTTATGAATAATCAATATTAAATTAATACTTAACAAACGATTTACATTATATTTCTTCAACAAATGCTATAATGATACGACTAGTGTTTAAAAGGGTTTTATTTTATTTTTTTATTCTGAGAAAAAAATTTGGTATGCTAGTAAGGATAAAGGACATTATTTTGCTATAAGGACATTATTTTTCAGTATCCAATTATTATTTAATAATGTGAAAAAAGGAAATTACAATTAAATGACCATATTAGAACTAGTATTAACATTAGAATTGAGCTAACTGCTGACTGTTATTTTCTTTGTAAAAACTTTAGTCAGTGCGCATGGCATAAAAAAATTCAGGCTTCCATAGAACAATACCTACCTACTTAATAGGTGTATTTATATGTGTTTGTGTATAAGGGGAACATTGGTGTTCTGCTAAAACGAACTAGGTTTTTAGTTAACCCGCTATCATTCATAATTAATTCGTCAAACTACAAAAGTTATTATACTAGCTTTTGCCCAACTTTGTCCACGTAGAAGTGGAAAACGGTTCGAATGGTATTTAAATTAGTTTTTAACGTTATTAATTTTATTACACCTAACATAAAAACAACTAACTTTTGCCCACGACTTCGTCCGCGTAGTGGTCGAAAATTTTTCGAATAGTAGGTATTTTGAATTGGTTGTAAATGTTATTTTTTTTATAGCATTTAAATAATATCATAATATTTTTTATCTCTATATAACGAGTTGAGTGTCACTGTAATATCCCACGGGAACACGGATAAAAAATATCCTTTCTCTCAATGTCAAAAAAACGTCCGTGCCAAACTTTGTCAAAATCGGTTTAGCGTGAAAGAAGGAAAAACAGACAGACAGAGTTACTTTCGCATTTATAATATTAAGTAAAGATGTAGATATGGTGACCCTTACAGAACAATAAATAAGATAGGTATAATAGGTATAAGTAGGTAGGTATATATCTTTATGGGCTTTGAATAACGTATCTATAGGCCCCGGGAACAACTTGTGCGATGCCACGCTGCGCTGGTAGAAACAAGTATTAAGTCCAAACATCCTAATCGCTTTGATTTAGTGAGGCGGCACACCGGCTTCACATTTTTCTTTAACATGTCATCACCATCATCATCATCACCAGCCTATAATAGTCCACTGCTGGACATAGGCCTCCCCTAATGAGCGCCATAGATGGCATCATTATTAAACATGTAGCGACCGAAAAAATAAATAAATAGCTTATGTTAAGGTACTCGATGATAGATATTCTTAATACGATAATATCACATAGATGGTACAGTGTGGTGTTAAAATTGTCGTAATGCAAGTGTAGGTATATATGGTATGAGGCCTTTTTTGTCTTTTTCGGCGAGGAAATTCATTTACGAATAAACTGGGCTTGGGGGGACCAGAATAATGTGGGACTTAACGCCCCGCGAAGGACGTAATACTGACTTAAACCTCTCCGGTGACCCTCTCTTGCCATTATTTGCCGAACCACGGGATCATAATAAACCTTTCGTGACCCAACTGGCGTTCCCTCTTCCTTACATATACATGGCCGGCGAGGTCACCGTTCCACACACTCGCCGAACATCCATCCATCACGTTTTCTCCCCCCGACACAGTTGAAACCGTGTCTGTCCACCACTGTACCCAGATGGGTGACAGATGGTGTGGCCTGACTAATTAGTGAAAATTATATCTCTCTCGAAAATAAAACAGCGTGATTTCCTATACAAAGTACATACAATAGGCACTGTGACTGCGTGTTATTATATTAGAGCATTTATCAATTATCATATCATATCATATCACACATTTTCTAATAAAAAATTTGAAAAATATTCCTATTAACAAAATTGGTGCAATAAAGTTGAATTTAGCTGTTCATCATAACATTCATAATGTTTTGCCTGTTTAGTTTTAATCAGTTGTAATAAGCGCCTATAGCATTTTCAATATCACACACAAAATGTCCTTACGCTCTGATTATAATCAGTAGACTACGGCTTTAAAAAAGCCTTCCTAGTCGATACTTATGACTTTTTCATAGCAAATGAGTTTTACGCCTTGCTATATAAGACTCAGTAGGTAAGTCAGACTACCAATGTTTTCTAGCGACGGCCTCTGTGTCGCCATGGCCGAAGATCCACCTACGACGCAGGAGGTTGCGGGTTCGATTCCCTTTGGGTCAAATGCTTACACGATTTGCAGATATTTGTCCCGGGTGTTCTAATCGTTTTCTATGTGCTATAACAAATATCTTTCTATGTAATATATTGTATTAAGTATATCAGTCATCTAGTACCCACAATATAAGATATACTAGCTTAGGGCTAGATGGTACTGTGTGGAACGTCCGGCATTATTTACTATTCATTTACTAGTAAAAATATTTAGTGAATAATGCCCACACGTACTTATAATCCATAGCCGCCGTGGTACTTTGTAGCATTGATGATGCGAGCTTGATCTGATAAATGATTAAAGATAGTTGACTATTTATTAGGTACTCTGATAATTTTTTATTGAACCGTAAATTAATATTTGCAGATCATTTTAATAATTATCAGGTGTTGGGATTCATCCTCCACCCTGAGGTGTCACATGTATTAGTGATAGATCTATATTTCGACCGCATACATATGTACTCGTTTTTATGACGAAGTATTACGAAATAGATGTTATGTGAATTTAAAAAATCTAGCGGCGTGCCCTGGCGTCGCATGGATATTTAACAAAAATTTCAGAAATTATCATTTTTAATACTCTTAATGAATAATTAGAAACATTGGTTAAAAAATATTACAAATCATTATACATAAAGTAATTAATTATATAATAAAATCTGATGAAAAACAGTACATTCTAGAGAAAGTTTTAGATATAATCAGAATTTAAAACAAATTCAAAATACATTCAAGCTAAAGTATCACGCCCAGGTAATCCCTTATCCAAGTGTTTGTATTTGACCTTCGAAAACTTGTCCAAATTCTGCAAAACGTGCTTAGCTAAGAGCTCAAATCTCATCGAAGATCATCTTTGAGCACAGAAAATACATCTGTACAAACAGTAGTGTAGCTTATGCAGCTAGCAAAATTGAGTTTGTAACATTGGAGCACTCATATTAAAGTACTTCGGTTACAAAATTATAACTTGCAGATTCAGATTCGATTAAATTTTATTGTCCTAGATCTATACTAATATTATAAAGAGGAAAAATTTGAGTGTTTGTTTATTTGAATTTCACAGGCTTCGAGAATACTGGAGTGATTTGAAAAAATATTTCGCCATTATAATCCTACATTATCCCTTATAAACATAGGCTATATAATATTTTCAAAATAGTTAGGGATCCGTATGAAAACTTCAATAAAGTATTCTAACTTGTGAGTTTGTAAAAAGTTTTATTTATTAAAATGTTTGTTAAAATCCGTGTGAAGCGGGGTGGACTGCAAGTCAAAAATAAAAACGTGAACAGTATAAAGGTACCTACAAAATATGATATTTTTTTTTTGTTTTAGTCGTTAAATTCACACTAATGATTTATCATTTTAAGCTAGGTGATGTTGATGGGGTGTCATTGGGGAGGCCTTGCATCAGTGAACGAATTCAGCGTGGCATATCCACGACCTCATATTATCTATCCCCAGCACATCACAGCCATACATTGCGTACATTATTGTAGTTGAAGGATTAATTTCGAAATAATTCACGGAGACAAAGTGACGTAAGTTTTCTCTCTGTGCCCTAATAAGAATCCCCTATGGGGACTGTTTTAATATCAATTACAAAGATACTAAGGTAATGTTTTGTTTCATGTCACTCACTAATTTTATTAAATAACTAGCAGCCCGCCCCGGCTTCGCACGGGTATTTTAAAGAATTTTAAGTTCTTACACACACACGCGTTAGATAAGGTACTTTATTATTGAAGTTTTCAAAGGGATCACTAACTTTAAAAATATTCTTCATACTACTTCATACAACTAGCCTATGATTATCATTCTAATGATGAATTTTATTCCAAAAAGGTCTAGTAGTTTCAGAACCTATTTATTCCATTCAAACCACAAACAAACAATAAAATCTTTCCTTTTTATAATTGTACCTTTACCTTCTTTACCTAAATAAAGAAAAACAGGGAACACTTTATTTTTTGGCATTGCCTTTTCTCTCGCACCGCTATATCGCCTACATAGCATGGTTCCAATCTTGAAGTTTTTATATTTTTTGACATCGAGTTTCCTCTCGCACCCAAGTAACGAATTGTGATGTCTATGACAATCCCTAACTGACACTGGCGGAGTCGTCGTAGCAAAAGCGGTGCCATAAAAAAAGAAGTTGAAGTTGAGTCACAGCAAAAGCAAGCAGCGTAAAAAAAGAAAAAAAAGAAGTTGATGTATAGCGCAGCGCTATGGTTTTATTATTGATGTTTTTATATGGATCTCTAACTTTTTTGAAAATATTTTTTTGGAAATTTTAGGATTCTTATGGTGGAAGAATTTTTCAAATTGGTCCAGTAGTTTCGGAGCCTATTCAATTCAAACAAACAAACAATCAAATCTTTCCTCTTTATAATATTAGTATAGATATAGATAAAGACTTTTTCATACAATAGACATAAACGCGTTAACTTGAAGAAGTTACGAATAAAACATATGAAAACCATGAAAACTATTAAAATTATTATAAACTAGCGGCCCGCCCCGGCTTCGCACGGGTATTAAAAGAACAATGGCAGGTCTCCATACTAAGAATTGTCTGGGATCAAATTGAAGCGTCCCGTAATGAAAAAAATGTTAAAAGATTTGGCGTTAGCTCCAGAATCTATAAATGAGACTATTTTCTTTGGGGAAAGCCGGAAAAAAAAGATTTCAGTGTTTTAATTTTTTGGTTATGAATGAACGTCAAACAATATTTGTCTATAAAACATCGCAGATTGAAATCAAATCATAAAGAAATGGATAATGTGGTTTGGTCTTGGGTTTGGTCTTATCAATTAGACCACGCCACCTTATATATTCGAAATGAGAAATGATAAACAAAATGAGCAAAACAAATTCTAAACTTCTTGTTTACGAAAGCTGGGCGTGTATTAAAAAAATGTACCTACTTGCCCCGTAAACACAAAGAAACTGAGGGTTTTAATAAATAATGTTGGACAATCCACACAGCATCATCTAGCCCGAAGCTAAGCAAAGGTTGTGTTATGTTATGAGTTCCTACTAGATAACTTATATAGGTACCTACTTAAAACAATATATATAGGTATACCTACATTAATAGATATTTTTTTATTTTACATAGAAAATGCCCAGAACACCCAAAACAACAATATCGGAGTCCTAAGGGCACGCACTAGCCAGACACAGGGCAGTATCAATCAGTCCATAAACAGTCCAGTTCGGGTGTTACATACGTCGCCTGTGGCTTCCGTAATTCGGGTAAAAATAAATAGAAAACCAAAATATAAACACAAAACACAGCAGAGATGAAAAACGCCGAAGTCTCGGAAGGATTCTGTCAAAGAGAATAAAACCACTACGTTCTAGATTCTATGGCGTCTTGACAGACAACCGCTGACAACATGACACTATCAAAGACAAATCAAAGACAAATCAAAGACAAATGATACATTGCATTCAATAATTGTACCCGCACCACTAATAAAATGGTAACATTTCGAATGTACCTAATTCGAATATCATTTGATAAGCTTTTAAATATCATAAAATAACTCCGGCCTTTACGAGAAGGAGTGAATAATTGAAAAATCGTAGAAAATTTATTAAATTTGATTCATATACATCAGATCCATGGACGCAAAAAAAAGTCCAGACCAAATTCTGCCATTGTTCTTTCAGAAATTATACACACTCTCACGATGGGTTTCACAGTTTTCATACGGATCCCTTACTTTTTTAACAGCATTGGGATTTTTGACATTGACTTGCACTCCATAACTGACATTGGCCGTAGAGACTAAGCAAGCACCTTGCGCTATTGTATATTCAACCTCTTTTTCTATTCTGTCGCGCCATAATAGAAAAGGAGGTTGAATTTATACAGCACACGGTTCAATTATTGAATTTTTCATGCGGATCCCTAACTTTTTTGAAAATATTATATAGCCTATGTTCATCACGGAAAATTTAGGATTCTAATGGTGAAAGAATTTTTCAATTCGGTCCAGTAGTTTTGGAGCCTATTCAATTCAAACAAACAAACAAACAAACAAACAATCAAATCTTTCCTCTTTATAATATTAAGTATAGAGTATAGATATAGATATAGATTACTGCGGTGTCCCTCTTTAAATAAATCATAGACGATTATACGACATTTTAAATTAATAGTAGTTTTCGAAAACAGTTACGTTATAAAAATTCAATTACCTACTTTACAAAACTATTCCAATATATTTCAATTACAATTAGATATTATTATAAAATAACATTTTCATATATATTTCAATGACAATTACATATTCATATATATTTCATTTACAATTACAAAACAACACTTAAATTATGCCTCATTATGTCAAAGTGATTACTTACATCTTCCAGTTTTTGTACTTAACAAGTAAAATGATTATGAGACAAAAATAAAATGAATAACAATTCGTTTCAAGCCAGTTGCAATTTCACTGTCTTTGCTCCGACGCGACGATCTGTAGTTTAGTACACAAAATACACATAATTGTATTATGAGTGCAAGGATGGGATTGTCTTTACTTATGTAAATTCAACCCTTGCTGACAATTCTATTTCAAAATGTATTTATTTTAACCTGAATCAACAATAGTCTGTTACAAAAAAACGTTAAATTTAAATAAGCAAGAGCGGCGCATATCAAAACTTACGAAGGTATTTATAAATTTCGCGATACAAAATCTAATTACTCATATAAGTAATTTTAAATTATGTACATGAATAAAAGTAATATATTCCTATAAAATATGCAAGCCTTAGATGAACATTTGCATTTAATAAGATTCCCATCTATACTAATATACTAATAATATAAAGGGGAAAGATTTGATTGTTTGAATTGAATAGGCTCTGAAATTACTGGACCGGTTTGAAAAATTATTTCACCATTAGAACAACAATTAATTCTTTATCTTTATCTTTCTTTATCGAGAATCCTAAAATTACCCTGAAAAAATATGCTGTTTCAAAAAATTTAGGGATCTGCATGAATTTTTTTATTTTTAAATACCCGTGTGAAGCCCGGCGGACCTCTAGTTTTGTATAAAAGTATCATATTTAGCCAAAACATTGAATGAAAAACGCTTGCTGACGGTTGTATAATCAACTAATCAATTATAAAATCTCTCACCACCAATTCGGCAAGAAAATTTCGACCTTTCTATTAGCGATTTCATCAATGATTCAATAAGCGAACGCACAACTTCTTGTGAGTTCTCCTACTGCCTGATACTATACTTTCTGACACTCTATGAAACTAGTTTGCTTATTTAAATGTCAACGAGTATTATTACCGACCGGCGGCGGCGGGTCACCAGGGTCAACTTTAATACCATCTTCTGTCATAAATCACGCAATATGTGGGTATGTCAGTTTTATTGCACGCATTTTTGTTTGAGAGGCCCCATACTCCAAAATACGTGATCGAATGTTTCGTTTTATATTTTTGTGCAGATTGGTACTGTAATTCTGTGTATTAGGGTACACCAATTGTCTGATACTAAACACGAAATTTCGGATTGGAGCAATAAAATTTGCCCAGGTTCTGAACTCCACAATAGATAAAATAATGGAAGTAGAAAGGGTGGCCTTTTCAGTAAGAACGATCTTTTCGAGACAACTTCCGTATAGACAGGTACCATAAATATCTAAGTAATCTAATCTAAAAAAGAAAGCTAAAATACCCTGACTGTTGACCGAGAAAAGGGTTTTTTCCAGTTATTGTATCAATCACAATCTATATTCGGAACGCTCTATAATCATTAAATTGATATAGACTTACTGTCTTACGTACATATAACTTACTAGCGGTCCGCCCCGGCTTCGCACGGGTATTAAACAAAAATTTCAGAAATCATGCACTCTAACACGAAGGGTTTCACAGTTTTCATACGGATCTCTTACTTTTTTTTAACAGCCTTGGGGTTTTTGACATTGACTCGACATTCCAAAACTGACACTGGCCGTAGAGAAAAAGCAAGCACCGTGCGCTATACAACCTCTTTTTCTATTCTGACGCGCCATAATAGAAAAAGAGGTTGAATATACAGCCCACCACGGTTCAATTATTGAATTTTTCATGCGGATCCCTAACTTTTTTGAAAATATTATATAGCCTATGTTCATCACGTAAAATTAAGGATTCTAATGGTGAAAGAATTTTTTAACTCGGTCCAGTAGTTTCGGAGCCTATTCAATTCAAACAAACAAACAAACAATCAAATCTTTCCTCTTTATAATATTAGTATAGACAAGATACGATAAAAACTAAATACAGCTTATGTATCCAGCTGCAATCATACGACTTCTGAAAGTGCCGCACAAACCAAAGGGGTTTTTGTTAGAATGTCCAAGCCAGGGGGATTTATGCCATACTCTTCCTTAGGAAGTTCGGCCCACATAAAAAAATCTCCTCTCCTCTTTAAAAAATCTTCGCTCGTCCTACTTTTCAACTCAGATCGCGTTAGAGTTTCTACAAATTCATAGAAGAAACTGCCAAACCTCTGGTAAGTTTCTTTAGGTACCTCTGCCCTCTTGAGTAATAGAAACAAATCAAGGCAGCAACCGTAGAGCGTACGCGTTGAAGTCTTTTGTATGAAACTTTATTTTGTTTATATTTTTTAATACTTATTCTATTTAAAATTTCTTTAAGCCTATCAGGATTTTTGGCGAACGATACATATCTTAGTTAGATACCAATTAAAAAAGGACAATTTCCTCTCATGATACAAATGCATTGGAAGTTATATTTCTGACTGTACCATTTTAATCATAGTCGTTCTATTTGGAATAAAATCCATGTTTCCAAATAGTTCGATCCGTCAGTATAACAATTTGGAAAAAAAACATCCAAACAGTTCGACTATCGAACTACTGGTAGGACTGGATGGAATAAACCTTAAAATCTTGATAAGTGCGTGATCATATTGTTTTTGTTATAATATAATTATTTTACTGACCCAGTTTTATATCAAGTAGGTCTTAATTAGTTGGTATTAATTTAGACAAGATCCATTTAAACATTCAATTCATATAAATTCAGATATTTTGTATTGCAGCCACGTCGGCCAAATCTAGAGGAAGGAAATCCAATAATTCCCAAGGCACTAAATTACTGATTAAAAAGTGCTTGATTCCCTTTAGACCTTACAAGATCTTAAAATACTACATCATAGAATATATAGTCAGAGATATATAAGATATATTACGAGATGTGGAGGCCTTGATGAAAATTATTGCCGATCGAATGCTATAGTGGAAGTTTAAACAACGCCATCTTGTTTGCAAATGAAATACCTGTTTGTATAATGAATATGGGATTTATATAACTACCTATACGGATCAGGATTCAACATAATCATTGTGCAAATTTGGCGTGTAAATCGCTTATTTGATTTGTAATTCTTCGGATAGATGGCACAAATAACAAAAAGAAAGAAATTGGTATTTTAGGAAAAGTTAAGCTTTTACATTCTTTTCTGTGGCAAATATTTAAGAAAGGTAGTTCATAAAATTTTAAATTAAAATTATAAGTAAATAGCTTATGCCCGCGGCTTAGTACGCATTTTATGTAATAAAAAGTACAGTAAACTATGCCTCGTCCCAATCTAAATCTAAATGTGCAAAATATCAGCGTGATCCATTCACTAGTTTTGGCGTTCACTTTGGCCAAACATTTTTATAACAACATAACTCACTAACCTTCGCATTTTTAATATAAGTATTATTTGAAATTAAAAATTCATAGTTCTAGTTTAAGTAATACTTTAGTTAACAAAAAATACTGGATATACAGCATCATCTACCCCATATGTTCACGCAGAGCATATGTGAGTTGTAATGAAAAATAAAAAATATTTGCTACAGTTTATTTACAAAAATATAAAAATAGGCTGCTTTAATGTGTACACATATCACAAATAACAGTCTTAGTAGACCATTGAAATGATTTTCCTTCGATGTTGTACGATCCGATATCTCTTTTCATTTCAATTTACTCCAGTATGTACAGCCAAAAAGCGGGAACTTTATACTAAGGGAATTAGTCTAGGAAAGGACTTAGCGCCTCTCAGGCTGTGGGGGAGCGGTGGCAAGGTATGCCAGGGCACGCTGGATCGCCTCCGGGATCGGAGGAGGAGTAGGCAGGTGGGCTCCTGATGGCTGGAAGCCGTTCTCATTAGCGATGTAGGATAGCTGGATGTTTCCGCCTTCCTCACTCGGGTACTGGAACTGACCCTGTACTTGTAGTGCGGGTTCTTCGGCGCCGATATTCTTCAGAGAGCCCTGCTCATCAGCGCTGATACCGTTGCCGGTTTCATATGAGAACTTGTATGAGTCGGGGTTAACCTCACTGTCTTGTCTGAGGATAGGGATGGGCTCTGTCGGAGATTGGGGAGCGGCGCAAGCCACGGCCAGCAGTCCTAGGAAAACCTAAAACCAAAGTATTCACGTTAAATATTTTACAAAAGAGAACTGTTTTTTTATCTCTGCCGAAAAAATGGAGTGGAGAAGGTACAAATAAGAGCTGGTTTTATGCCAACTAGGTTTGTTCGCACAAAACCAATCCCCAGGAGGAATTTTTCATCACTTCATTCCAGGTTTGCTAGCACGTTTCACAATTGTATTTTTTATTAACAAAAAAGGCACTATCACTTGCACTTACAATGGTCTTCATGTTTGTATTAGAAGTTATCGATGAACACAAGACAATGTTGATCTAACAGTGTTTATCGGTATATATACGCATGGGTCAGTGTCTGCCTTCCACCTCTGGATGGTTGCACCATAAGGCACGTCACAATAAATTCAACAAAATATGTGCGAGTCTATGCTAGGGTCTTGCACACATGCAAACACGCACTCCACACATGCGTGATCATAAGAATCGCTAACTAGCCAAACTAATTTGAATGAACAACCTTTGTTTATTGACTATTTAATGGCTCAGAAATATCAAGGCGAAGTTTATCTGAGCTTTGGGGTCCTTGTAAACACAAGAAACATCCTCGATAAAAAGAATATTTAATAAGGCAAGTTAATTTCGACCTTTGATTTATTAATCAAAAGGTTCACAGTTCTTTTTGTAGTTTTGCTGGCTGATGATGGAGCTACAATTTGGGGAGCCATAGTTTACCATCTTATGTATGTATGCTATGTTTACATTATGTTGTAACTTTGAAGAGAGTGGAGCTAGTAAACATACTCGTATAGAGCGATAGACCCGTTGGTTTTGTTATTTGTCAATATTCATAAATAAACCACGGGGAGCATTATAAAAATAATAATGCTTGTCAGAAATTCTAAATTTCATAATAATATTAGAATAAACCTAAAGAATTGGTATTGCATCTTCCCATATTCAATACACACTCAATACAATTTATTTAAATGCAGTCAAATATGCCTTAACTGATTGGTGAATACGGTTCAAAGTCGAATTCCCATTTGAAACGTTCATCTATGGAACTTTTTAATCTTTGGTAATATTTAGTTACGCACATTGGCTATTATTATCATAAACCTTGACGACCTCAGTAACTAAGCGGGCGATGGACCTGCGAAATTGCGGTTTCGATTCCCGCCTCGAGACCATTTTTGTCGTTCTCCATAAATTTTCTCTGTATAAAGTATAAAGGCTTTATCAATTATACACACCTGTACCTGCCCATTATGAGCTCTGGTTACTTTGAATCTGAAGATTAAAATAAAATAAAAATATGTTTATTACTACAAACAAAAAAAATGTTTGTACAGTAGTAAAGCTATATTGGCAAAACACAGTTATTAATGTGTAAGTAGAGTATTTAAATTATTTACTCGAGTGTCAATGTTTCCCACACTAGTCTGGGCCTATATCGTGGGAACCAATATGATCAAAAGATACAAAGTAAAAAATCCTCAATTAACAGTCAAACCTGTGAACTATGCAAAACAACATTTTGAGGAAAAAATATAAAATACAAACAATAAAAATCAAATTAAGTTAGAACTAAAATAAACTGAAAAAAAAACTACTAACTACACATAAATTAAAGGGAAAGACATGATTTAGGAGACCGTTATCAATAAACTTTCGTTTTCATCGTATGATAGAGTGAGTAACCCAGTGAGAGCAAGATTTTAATTGGCGACAGATAAGGATTTAAAGTTTGAGTGATTTTCTAGGCTTCTTTGACATCATCTTATACTAACTAAGAAATTTAGTTTAGTTAAAAATAATTCTGCTGGGAAATATTTCAACAATTCTTTTATCTTATTGACGACCAACAGACAAATCAGATGCGTGAGCTTAGACTTCGATAAGGAACGGCAAGCAGCGATTTTGTCTCTGGTTAGTAATACAAAGCCATAAAATATATTCATTAAAACCATTGAAGTATACTTAGTATACTTGGTATACTTAGTATAGGTACTTCAATGGTTTAGATAAGAAGGCCTATTAGTGTCAAATTTTATCAACAAAATAGATCGTTCCTACCCTAACGCTTGCGCTTCAGGCTGATGACTTAGTACAGGTCGTGCGCAAAATATTAAGATTACTTTCTTTCTACGTTTTCGAGTCCTTCCCATATATTTCACGCCTTGCAGCGCTCTCTCCTGATTGAGAGAACTACTTTTCGTTGTACAAAAGATCCAATAGCATTTTATGGATTCGATGATAATTGTTGGATTGATTTCGAGTGATTTGTCATGACGCGAACGTGACCTGTTCGCGCTGGTAATGTTATATATGTAGATGTTACCAGAAACAGTACTTGGTCCAACTGAAAAAGTCCATGGACTACCTCTTAGTACTATATGGAAAGCCGTCGTCGCGTCGCCTAGCTAAAACACAAGTCGTCGTCAAACGTAACCCAGAAACATTCATCCTTCAATTGGTGACTTAAAAAAAATAAGAACGCACGGGAAAACATTTCAGCAGCAGAACATTTATCTATTTGTGAGTACAACTTAAAAAGGAAAATTATTTTGTGATGTTTGTTTAATCGCATTGGTAGATCGCTACTACCAATCGTTCCTTATTCTGTCTATTTAATTTGTTTTAACATAGCATAAGAGCCTAAAATTACAATTACCTATCTAAATCAGAGTAGTTTATAGCTAGTATTTTTTTTAATTTTCCCGCATTATACGAATTAGTAATTGAGACGTATTTGTATTTTTAGGGTTCGGCTATCTTCAGTCATCCCATACCTTTTTACAACCAACAAAAATAAATGTTCGAGGGTTTTCACATTATTTTGCATCTTTTTAATTTTTGTAAGCACAGCGAGATAACCTAGTTCGTTCGTTCTTACCTCGTCGGCTTATAAAGCCTATGCTTTTAGATTTCAAAGCAGAGTTTTTGATTAAAGATAGAGCTGTATTTGTTATCTAAGGTATAAATAATAGTTAGAAGTTTTACATTTCAGGTATAAATTTTAATAACATAAGGTGTTTTAACAAAATGATAAATCTATTGTGCGGGGGATTCAGGTGGTGGGGGAGCGGTGGCGAGGTACGCCAGAGACTTCTGGATAGCTTCGGGTACCGGGGGAGCGGTGGGTAAATGAGCTCCTGAGGGATGGAACCCGTTCTCATCAGCAGTGTATGTCAGGGAGATAGTCTCGCCATTCTCTCCGGGATATTTGAACTCTCCCTGAACCGAAATCGCATCGACATCACCGACTTTCTTCAGCTCTCCTTTTTCGTCGGCCGCTATACCGTTGCCGGTTTCGTAGGCGTACGAGTAAGAGCCGTCGCCGTTGACTTGGCTGTCGTCTTTCACGATGGGGATGGGCTCGGTGGGTGCCTGAGGTGCGGCAAATGCCACGGCTACCAGCATGGATACCAACACCTGGAAAGGAAACATTTTAAATAAGTATATTAAAACGTGTGAGAACGTGACCAAAGCTCCTATGCTAATTATTGTAATTTATATGAAAATTTAGTTAACGATTGCGTATTCCTCTATTAGGTGTAATGAACTGCCTGCTAGTTTTATTAACATAGTGACATCGCTCGTTTGTTAATCTGTCACTGAACTTTTAATGACGCAGGCCACTTTTAGTTATATCGAGAAATTCATGTATTGTGACTTTTGGAGCACTAATTAAACACTTACAATAGATTTCATTTTGTTCGGCTTAGAAGGTTGTGGAAGGATCAGATGAGGACTGAGAGTCGACTGATGTTAAACTTCCTGAAAAATTTAGTATTTATAGTAAGCACCAAATGACCACCTCTCTGCATTCCTAAATTTCACAATTGAATGCTATGTCGCAAAAATCTATGAAATAAGTAAACATTGAGTGCATTACCTCGGCTGTGTATGCCTACGTACCAGTTTGTAGAGGCAAACATGGCAGGCACGCAGGGGTCGGACTATGTAATGCCTGTCAACAATACTAACGGATTTGTTTGAAACTGTCCTAACCAAGTTTACATTGTTATGAGCCAGTACAGTGAATATGTATAGAAAGTTTGTATATTTGCTATAAAAATTTCACTTTTTAACAACTCCTATATCGAATTTTAGCAAAACAGGTCTCCTAATAACACTAGATATACTGAAAGTTTGCTAAACTGGCTCTAGTATAGCTAAAATTGTTGTTCTACACACATATGTTTAAAAGCAATAAACTTTTTGTAAAAAAAAAACAATAAAATTTTAAAGAATCTCGAAATATGCGATCTTTTAGACAATCTGCCAATTAAACCAGTTAATGACGATGATCATTAAGTTATTCTAAAATTTTAAAAGGTTAACAAGACATAACTTTTTATGTTTTTGTGGAATTCGTTTAATTTAATAAAGTTTAATGTTAATAACGCAACTACAAAAATGTTCAAAATTCTTGTTCAAATATTAATAACTAGCAGTTTTGGCTTCGCACTGGTATTTAACGAAAATTATAAAACACACATTTATTCATTTCACATTCATATTGGCTTACCTTATTGAAGTTAATAAGAATAATGTAGGGTTCTAATATGATGAAAGACTTTTTCAAATACGTCTAGTAGTTTCGGAACTATTCAATCCAAGCCAAAAAATCAAATCCTTTTTCTTTATAATATTAGTAGAGACAGTATAGATTAGACAAGTATATGACTTCGTGCCAATTGACTACGTGAAAAAAGTTTGTGCTACACAAAGAGCAAAGGCAATCGACTGACCGACTCCACCTTCTAAACAAGTTGTCCATCCATTTCTCATCAAAGTATTCGTTACTTACATATAATATCGTTAATTTCAAACCGAATAAAGCCTGTACTAAATATTACACAAGGCTTTAATACGCCTTCTTGAATAGGTATTCAGCCGACAAAGGATTTCGCTCCGTTATGTAAGTGAATCCCATTGTAGGCTCGTCTTGTCAATAGAATGTCTTCAGGCTGAATTTGATGTTGCTGCATCATCGTTTATTTTGTAAGGAGTGCCAGACATGTGGTGGATATTGACTTGACTATGGTAATGCGATGAAGTAACATTGCATTTTATATGATAACTAGCGGCCCGCCCCGGCTTCGCACGGGTATTAAACAAAAATTTCAGAAATTATACACACTAAAACGATGGGTTTTACAGTTTTCATACGGATCTTTACTTTTTTTAACAGCATTGGGGTTTTTGACATTGACTCGACATTCCAAAACTGACACTGGCCGTAGAGAAAAAGCAAGCACCGTGCGCTATACAACCTCTTTTTCTATTCTGACGCGCCATAATAGAAAAAGAGGTTGAATATACAGCCCATGGTTCAATTATTGAATTTTTCATGCGGATCCCTAACTTTTTTGAAAATATTATATAGCCTATGTTCATCACGGAAAATTAAGGATTCTAATGGTGAAAGAATTTTTTAACTCGGTTCAGTAGTTTCGGAGCCTATTCAATTCAAACAAACAAACAAACATACAAACAATCAAATCTTTCCTCTTTATAATATTAGTATAGATTACATTTTTTAGCAGATTATTGATCGACAGGTCAGTTTCCGTAACTGATGGACTTATACGCACTGCTAAGAGCTTACTTTAGGGAGGATGAGGTTAGCATTAGAATTACCACCAGTACCAAATAATATAGGTAAATAATTAACAATAATTTAAAAAAAATTGGAATTTTTGTTTGTTTTTAGATTTACTTTATTATTTTATTAAATTTCTGATATTATTTTATTAAGACTAAAATTATAATCGTTTGTTAAAAAAAATCAAAGCTTTAACGAGGCAGATTGCATTAAAGCTACGTATTACTTATTTATTAAGACCTATAGTACCAACATTCCTGCAAATAAATTATTTATAAATCATAAACACCCTTCCGTGTCGTCAAAGCATCTAAGGGTTATCCACCCGGAAAAAGCATCTCCCACAGAAAAATTGCTACCACCGAACGGTCATCCCTAACCCGCATGCTCAGAGTGGTGGTTATGAGCCCTTATCATAAAAGCCAATACGGCGGTGCTTATCAAGGGAATAGCAGTCGACAAGTGTGGGCTTTTGATATGAGGTTGCATTTAAGACAACAGAATGACGCAATAAAGAGACGGTGTTCCCGAGATGAGTAGATGCGAGTGATAGGTGTCTAAATGTACAAGTTAAAAATAATATGCCTAATGTAGATTATGGACCATCGTTCTAAATTGACTACTCAAGTAACAATTTTGAACTTATCATTAAAATAAATTATGACGGATTATAATGTAGTTACCTACTTAACTGAGTGCTATTTATAAACATAGGTTTAAGAGTATTTGAAATTAGAAGTCGATATAGTTTACGATTAGATAAATTTAATGAAACAAGACGAGATATTTGACGACAGAGATATCATACCCATACCTTAAAGCCTTTTAGTTAACGACTGTAAGGTTCATGATGGATATCCTCCCGCGTAGTCAGGTAGTGTAATGATGATCTCCTGCTGATGTTTTCCCTCAGGACTACTTCATGGGGTTTTTCAAAAAGGATCTTATTTTCTCAGGTATGTAAAGGGTCGGCAACGCGCCTGTAATGCCCCCGATTTTGGGCCGTCCATATTTTTTGCCGCTTTCCATATTTTTTAGATATCTATCTTTATTTACTAAAGTACAGCTCTTATAACGAGCTGATATTGAAAATCACAAGGTTTTCGGTAATTTTTTAAAGGATGATAGATTCCAGTATTCTTTTCAAAATAAAAGAAATAATATAATATTTAATTAACAAGTACCTTGAGAGATAAATTTTATTTCTTAATTCTAATTTTTCTTTGTATAAACTACCAACGTATCTCCAGAAAAACTTCATTATTTCATAAAAAAACTCTAATTTATTTACGAAAGCCACCTTGACAAAGATGACCACAAATTCAAGTTCAATGTCAAAACTAAATCTAGTTTTATTTTAAAATAGATGACCCCTCATCCGGTTTACTACTTATTATTCAACCACTTTCGGCTATTCGGCGTCAGCGTCAGCACACGCATGGCAATACCAATCTCTGAATTTTCGCCCATCGAGACTGACCTTCAAAATGGCCATGGCAGATGGGTAATCTGTTCTCAAAAGGCGTCTTTCACGCTGTTGATGCCGAGATGTGAGCGACCTTGACACGAGAGTCGGGGAAAGTGAACCTACCAGATACTTATTACTCAAGACAAGCCGCATATGACTAGGCGATAATGTTCCAAAGGCGCGTATCATTTTTATATGAATGATCTGTCTAGGCGCTTGTGCTTCATGCCAATTACTTGTATATGCCATATCATTATCTTACAATGTTAATTACAGGTCTCGAAATCTGGTTTGGCAGCACAAAAACGGCGAGTGTTTGAGGTCAAAGTGTGTGGGTGGTATTTCGATGTTTATAATCATGTACAGTGCGCGTCACATATAAGTACCCCCCTATCTCAATGTATGTGGGACACAATAGTTGTTATTGTTGGGAATTTCAGACTTTGAGTATTATGGAACGGCAGTTCGATCTTGAGCGGCGGCCTGTTTTTGAATGTGAAAAATTGTGACAAGTTACAAGGGAACTAGTAGTAGTCGAAAATAGTTTGTATACAAGGGGGGTACTTAATTCTGACGCGCACTGTACATAGGTACCAATAGTAGATAATCGCAATGGAATTTGGACGTTACATCTACTCACGAGTTGTTTATTATCAGTTAGTAAAAATAAGTGTCTAATAAGTGATATTGAAGATATAATAAAATGTTTATTAAATAGAACCTTCAACAAACATCACATGATATTATTTTAAGATATGTTTGACAAAAAGCTTAACAATCATAATTTATTAACAATAACCTAACAAATACAAAGCTTAATTATTTAGAGCTTTTGTAGCTATATACTTGAACACTTGAAGATCAGTTGAATAAACCATGAACAATTTTTTCATTTTCGAAATCACTTCTCATATTTACGGGCGTCTTATATACAGGTTTGCATCTGGGTTTGGTGGAGGTACGGTAGCCAGATAATTCAGAGCTTTCTGTATGTCTTCTGGAATTGGTGGAGAAGTCGGGATGTGGGAACCTTGAGGCTGGAACCCGTTCTCATCTGCTATGTATTGCACGTGGATCACCTGCGAGATAACGAAAATATTTCTGATGAGTTGAATCGTTATATCACACTAATATGATAAATGTTAGTGTTTTTAGTATTATGGATGAATGTTTCTTACTCCTTCGAGACAAACGACTGGATGGATTGGACTGAAATTTTTGATCGTGGAATAATATATAGGATACTTTTTACCATATCTGATAGTGCCTATGATATTAAAATAACTTTTAAAAGTTTCATAGAAACAACGCTAATGCGAACGCAGAAACTAGTTAGTGTTTCAGATTAGCAACGCTTGAGGACTTTTTAAGCTTACGATCCTTCATTTTCACTAAAATTATACATCGGCGTTAAAATTTTGGCACATAGTTTAATCTATTTCTGAACGAGGTATAGAATACAAGGCCCCTAAATAACAGGTTAGGAACATTGGATCGTTTCCAGGTCGTTCAATTTGTTCTACGTAAATAATTATTTTTTGTAGACTGACATCAATATTGAATTATTTTGATTGTGATTATTAAATTTATTTATGTTGACTACGCTATTGCATTGGATCATACTCTTAAAAATAGACGTAACATTCAAAATAAATACAAAAATTTGAAATGTAACAAAATTAACCGGTGTTGGTCGAAGTACATAATTTTTTTTCGTCATGATTTTTAAAGTGAAAGACGTACCGAGTTCACGACATCTCGTGCCCAGATGGCACCCGGCCTGGCGCATACGTGCAACGTAATTAATATTCAACTTAACTCAATTACGGAGGAATCCTACCTTCATCCACTTTGCTTTTTACAACAGATGTGCAACTATCTTAACCATTCATATTACATCAAAATACCAGCTATCTTATGTTTAAGGCGAAAGTTTAGATGTGTTTGTCACAAAACAATGCCAAAGCAGACAAAAAGCTTTAGTTCTGATTTTACGTATAGATTTTATATCCAGTAATAAAGTATACATAGTTGCGGGGAGAAGCTAGTAAAACATAATAATAAATATGACATAATAATGTTTAAGTGTTAGTGAGATCATTATTAAATCCATCTAATTTGTCAAAGGTTAGATATTTTTTATAATTTATGAGTATTTATAAAAATGAATGTCAGACGGCAAAGTTAACGAATGACCTCAGATGAGTTTGATTTTTAATTTCAACGTCATATGTGTGGTTTTTATGTGAAATAACATTTTCAGTATTGAACTTGTAAAAGGTAAAAACCTAAGTTTCATTCCGCAGAGTCTAACAACGGAACTGAAACATTGAAATCTGCACCCGTCTACCATATTGTCCTCATTTAGGTGTATCTGTGTTCAAGCCTTATTCAGGTTAGATTGCTATCGCGATCGCTTTTTGATATTGCTGTCAATAGTCCACTGCTGGACATAGGCCTCCCCTAATGAGCGCCATAGCGCAATATTTATTATTTGAGGGTTAGCATGCGGGCTGAGATCGCAGTTAAATGCTGCCAATAAACCAAATGTTAATGACAATTTTCTAATTTTCTTTCTTTTTCTATTTCTGTACATCTGTACATACAAGTGACACCGAAACGCTTTCGATCTCAAGACAAGCTGTGACAATATTACCTGTCCATCTGGGGCCGTGTACTGGTACTGTCCCTGAGCTACCTGAGTCTCCTCCTCTGGGTTGCCCTGGTTCTTCACGAAGCCTTGCTCCTCAGCCGTGATACCATTTCCAGTCTCATAGCTAGAGGTGATACGTTGAAAGTTATGGTTTTTATCGTTTATTATTTAAAAGGCATTTAAATAATATATCATTATAAATTTGTTGTAGACCTAAGGGTCTAAATATTAGCTATAAGTCGCTTGGGGCAATATTGAGATGAAATCGCTGAGAGCCACCATAAGAAAAAGACTTACTATCCGATAAATTACGCCAGACACCGTTGAACAGCTGTGCGCGAGAGAGTGAACAAGAAAGACGATGCAGTAGGTATGGTAGGCCCAGATAAGTAATCTTGTTATCAATACCTACTTAAGACAATGTGAAAACGAATGTGAGTACCAAGACAAATCTCACAAGGTTTATATGGTTCAAATACAATGTACATAATCGATGAAAATGTCTTAAAAAATTAAAAATCGTTGAAACTGTCTCAAAACTGTCTCGAAAATTCAAACTGTGTTATTTCGAGAATAGGTGATTAAAAGAACTATTTATCAGTGCACGGTGATTGTAACTGTTGCGTGCCGTAAATGGGTCATATCGATTGAGAAGTTTAAGATCTGCCTATTCAATATAGTATACAGTTATACTCATAGATAGTCTGACCTCCACTGATAAGATCCATCGGGATTGATGACTTGCTCCTGTCTGATGATGGGAATGGGTTCTGTGGTCGGTTGCTGCTGTGGCTGTTGCTGTTGTATGAGGAAGTTCGGTGCTGGCTGGAATGGATGGAAACTGCTAACATCAGCCAACGTGGAACCCGCCAGAACAACTAGGACGAACTGAAAGAATTGAAGGGGAATAGTTTTTACACACATTTTGTTCACTGTATATAAACACTAACAATGCAAAAGAATCACTATTTTTTCATGTTCTCATGAACAGAATTGTAACTATGATTACAACACAGGAATTCGAGCTGGGAGAGGTTTTTTTATAACGTTATTCATTGATACCGAATTTAATCTTGAAAATTACTTTTTGGGATCACATAAAATATTGAAACTTACAATGCACTTCATGGTGGTTATGAGAGGTGGAAGGCTGATTGCAGTCCATGTAATGTTGCATTTTGAATGCATCCCTCTGTATTTATAAGAAACTTTTGTCGCAATTACACACCGTTGCAGATTCGGCAGATACTTTATTGGTATGTTCTCATCAAAGGACAGTCCCTACGGTAGGTATTGTCATTCCTTTACGCCTGATTTGGCTGCATGCAATGAAAAATATACCTTATCTCATCAACTACACAGTCCTTTAGGTCCTTAAAATTTGCATACTGAAAATAAAAATAAGAAGTTATTACATTACATTGTGTATTACAAATTATTATGAGCTTCGGATAGGATTACATTATCAGTTAATTTGCATGTTAATTTTAAAGTTAATACCATGGGCATGAAGTTTGTGCGTCATAGACTATCATGGTGTCAAAATGAGCCTTGAATTTATACAGATTAATAGATGTAAAGCAAAACTCTCTTGACATCACTTTTTATACTGAAAAATGTTTTGGGACATCATTCATATAGGTCCAAATCGACAAAGCTCCTAGATCCTCCTCAAAAAAATAGTGCCTAGGTCGACTAACATCTCGACAGAATACTTACAAACGTACCTTATTCGTATTACCAAACCTTTCATCAAAATGACTTTGGTAAGTGATTTGATCATCGATTAGCTAAGCTGTTGATGATAATTGACGAGACTTAGATGAATACTCAAATTCAAATTTATTTTTCTCTAACAAAAAAGCTTGCTTTAAAACATTAGTAGTTTAAATACATATTATAGTTAACATTGTGAAATACTAGTGCATGTTAAGCTTCATTCAATCTATAGAATTATTTACTTAGTTTGTAATAAGGAGCGTTTTTTGGTAAGTTAATACGTGCTATGCAATGACGTGCAATGAGACATCTTTTGCGCAAGAATTCCATCAATATAGACACCTAGATGTATACGTACAGTCTACGCAACGGTATTAAGGACGCAGAAAGAAGAAGTGCTAATGTTACTAATACAACTTTTTATTCACAGCAGCTGACCTTTCGAAGTAAAGATGTAAGTGTTCTTAACTCAAGATAAGGAAATCTTATCATATTGACGACAGATGTTACGACCTACAGGAGTTAATAAGATAAAATTAATATAGATGTAGGTATTTATATTAAGCACTGAGTTTATATTTGGTATGTTCATTCAACATTGTCCTCTGGAAAACTTCAACTTATTTATTTATTTTTCGTAATTTTCTTAAATATTCCTCATTGTTATTAATTGTACTTAACACTTTCATGGTCCACGAAGTCTTTCTGTATGTCCAGCTAGCGAAGGCTAGGTACTGAATGCGCTAATGTTCTTTAATAATATTTATATAATTAAATAGTAATTCTTGGTATGTAGATTACAATATTATAGAAAATTTGCGGAGAAGTTTTAATTTTTTTATAGATTAAGCGGTTATTCCATTCTTACGGTGGGTACTGACCACGGCTTGGGGGTAATGTAACATGTTACACAGTAAGTGTTCATTTAGTCAAGAAAAAGCTCGCAACGAGCAATGGCGGATAATAGAATCTCCGCCGCCGATATGAATGCTGCGAATTACATGTCGAATTACTCCCGCACCGCACCCGCTGGCGCCGTGAGTGCCGAATTTTGGTTCAATTTCTTTTATAGTGCCTTGTTCTTTTATAGTTATATAGTGCCGTGTGGTGCCGGCATAGAATTTCACCACCCTAATTCTTCCCGTGGGTGTCGTAAGAGGCGACTAAGGGAAACACAGCGGGGGGCGGGCAGCAGCGCCTTCTGCAGAACAACTACACCGAACTACGATCCCCAGCCCGCATGCCCAGCATGGGGATTATGGGCAATAACCCCCAAATAATGATGCCATCTATAGCGCTCATTAGGGGAGGCCTATGTCCAGCAGTGGACTATTATAGGCTGGTGATGATGATGTTGTTCTTTTATAGGTCATTAAGAACTACAATGCTGATATCACAGATATATTAAAGCAATAGAATAGCAACAAAATCAGCTATCAAGCCTCGGTAACTCTACATGATTCATATATACTTCATTACGTTCTCGAGTATTTTTTTCGTTTACGCAGATTTCTTCGGTTCGATCTTGCCTTGGCCGATTATCGGAGAGATGAGAGGATTGTTATACAGCGGGTTGTATTTAGCTGCTTCGTATGGATACTTCGGATCATACTGCCCCGGCCGGGCGCTGTTATACAGGGGGTTGTATTTAGCTGGGTTGTATGGGTATCTTGGATCGTAAGGCAGATTATTATACTTTCCGTTCAGGTTATAACGGTGGCGTGCCGTAAATGGATCATATCTGTTCAGAAGTGGGTCTAGGATCTGCCTATCTTTATCTGCTCTAGGCGGTATCGCTGCTTTTCCATCGGCAGGAATGTGGACACCAGATGGTCGAAAACCTGAAATGGAATAAGTTATTGTACTATTGAAATGAACTTATAGATCCTGCCAAAAAACCAGCGTTGCTAGACTCCTGTTGAGCAACATTATGCTGAGGCAGGACCTTTTTTGTTCGGTGTAGTTTGTCCAACTTCCTATATTTTAATGGTGTTTTGCTGTGTTGTGTGTAATATTTTAGGCGCGGTGTGAGTCAAACGTCTTCCTTTCCTCTAGTATTTCTTTATATCTTTCTTTCGAATAATAACGCTAGTGGGGTTTTGATGAGTTGAAGTCTTTTGGACTTACCGTTTTCATCGGCAATATAGCTAACTTGGATAGGTGTTCCCTCGGGAGATATGTAGGCGTAGCTGCCTTGAACAACCTGAAATAACCACGTATGAAAATATTGCAAAATCAAAAGTATCATATCATCAAATATCAATGCATTAAGTAAATAAATAAATAAATGTTGGACATTCAACATATTATATCTAGAAAAGTATCTCTAACTCATCATCATCATCCAAGCTAAGCAGAGCTTGTGCTATGGGTACTTGATGACTGATATACTTAATACAATATATTAATAGTTATCTATTTTATTATACATGAAAATCGAACAGTTCCCTCAACAAATATCTGCAGAAAGTACATACATTTGTCGCGGGGCGGGAATCGAACCTACGACCACCTTGCGGGTGCGGCACCAGGCGGACGTTTGCCCACCGCGCCACAGACGTCGTCAATAATAATAAAAGAATAATAATAATAATAATAATAATAATTGAACCTGGGTTCCTTGGGGTTCGCCATTGTTGTCTATAAAGGCATCTTTCAAATAGCCACTTTCTTGTGCTTGTTTTCCATCAGCAGTTGTAAAACTGAAATAATCATGTAAATGTTGTAATAATATAATGGTAATTTTTTTTATCATTATGATGATATAGTCCGGTGGTTTGGTATCCGCGGCAGTTTGAATCACGTGTCGGTGATATGTACAGCCATCGACCTATGGCGATATTTCAGTGTTGCACGCTATCGACAGTATTTGACAACTTTGGCAGCCGCCGGCGACTAAGCCATTGGACTGTGTCGGCAAGCTTGACTTTGGTTTATAAACTCCATAAAGCTCTATCCAAACCTGAAAGCGTAGGTGCCACCACCGCCATGTTCGTTAGAGTAAGTCAAGATCGGCACGGCCACTCCGGACGCTACGGGCACGCCAGGCACTCGGTTATACTGGTTGTAATAAGGGTTGTTATACCCTGGCAGGCCTATCGGTCTGGGGGTAGGAGCGTACGGGTTTACGGGAAGGACAGGGGGTATTGGAAGAATGGGAGCCAAGGCAGGGCCGATGGGAACTGGGTATGGAGCTACGTATGGTGACGTTTGTCCTAACGCCATCATGCAGTAGAGCAGGATACATGATACGATTTTCAGCATCCTGAAATAGTCAAAAAGATATTTTGGTAACTTTGATTGCCGAGTATTTCTAATTATAATAAGAATTACGATAGGATATAAACTTTTACTTGTTACTCAGATACAAGTTAAAAGAAAATAATATACAAAAGAAAACAGTATGCTAGAGACAGAATATAGTCCCTATCACAGCATGGGTTGATGTTACTTGCCAAACACAAGTGCGTGCTATCTCGCAAAGATCGCACGCATGTGTACCTAGGCTTACAATTACTAGAACCCGGGTCACTTATCCTCTAGCTTAAGGACCAATCAAGCTTCTCCTGTTTAGTGCACAAACTGCTCGTCCGATATGTCAGATTAGATCGCTTTACCTTATTGTTCGTCGAACCTGGGTGCGCAGTCAGAGTGATACTGAACCGTGCGACCTGAATATTCCATTTATAGTTAGCAGGGACGCTTTGTGCTGATATTTTTTGTTGTGCCATCACACAAACGTGAGGTTCACACACGTCTTTACCCAGCAGCTGTTATTATCCAAGATACAGTTGTTACTCACCAAAAGCACGAACACGATGAGTTGAAAATCATTTAACAATTTCAACCCAAAATTATGGTAAATGTTAGCCGCTGTCTTCAGACATTATCGACTCAATTATATTGCACAAATACCCACAGGTGGTCTATTAGGTACAACTTTACGAGTACGGTTTGTGCAAAATGCTATCCCTAAATATAGAGTGGGTACGTTAAATGTTCCAAAACGCAACTCCGATCCGTCCGCACTCAACTATTGTAAGAGGAAACAAGCAAGCACGATGATGGACATGATGAAATTGTAACATTGTAGCTATTTGCTTGCATCTACACTAGTTATCTCCTAGACAACATAATCTATTTAAGTACGTATGCAGTAAGTAAGTTCTAGTTATGTAAATATCATTCTTAAACAATGCCAATTAATTCATAAAGATTAGAATCTAATTGAACAGTAACTTCCTACAGTCTTAATTTTGGGTTTTTCGGTTTACAGCATTCATTTGTGGCGAACGATTAATTACCACATTCATTAACTAGGCAGTGCTTTAATTCACAAAATAACGTCTTGGAATATAATTCTGTGAGTAATTTTTGAATAAAATTAAATATGCTAATATAAACTTGCAAAAGTAGAAGCAGACTAAATAAACTTTTTTTTAAATATTCGCATTTTGTTATAGTTCGACCGAAACCGCTGTACCGCTCCTGAGGTATGCGCGCGGCGAGACGGGGGGGAAGTATCGGCCGCTCCGATCCATCAGTCTGCCGTCGACGCTCACGGCAGTAGGTCGCCTTTGTACCGGACGGTCTATGTCAGATACACATGAGATAAATATCCAAAGATGGGCCGAGCGCTATCTCGTGATGTCAAGGCCATAATTTTTAAAGTGGCCGAATATTTTAAGAAAAGAAAAGCAGACAGAGAGAGCTTTGAATATAAAAGTGATGCAAATATTGCCAAAATCGTGGCAGACGCTACGGGGTACTGCGAAAAAACCGCAAGAAATGTGATAAAAGAGGGCAATTCATCAACTGAAAATTTGGGCCGATTGAAATTTAATTCGCCAAAACAACCAAAAACTATAAAGAAAAAACATGTTGTTGATGATTTTGATTTAGGAGTTATCAGAAGAAAAATTCATCAGTTTTATGAATTTGAAAAAAGAGTGCCAAGTGTCCGTAAGTTACTTTCAAGTATGAAACAAGATGGCATATTAAATTGTGGACGAGAATTTCTAAGGAGCCTCTTACACACTATAGGTTACTGTTTCAAAAAATGCAAATCGAAGAGACATCTCCTTATAGAGCAGCCTAATATTGTAGTGTGGCGGAAAAAATACTTAACACAAATCAGAAATTACAGAACGCAAAACCGCAACATATATTTCCTTGATGAAACATACATTAACGCCAGTCACCATGTAAGCAAATGTTGGCAATCATCGTCCGAACCTGGAATTCAAGCTGATATTGGAAAAGGACGGCGTTTGGTAATTCTTCACGCTGGATGTCGAAATGGCTTGGTTGATGGTGCATTGACGATATTCAAATCAGATGCTAAGACCGGCGACTATCATGGAGACATGAACGGGCCTACTTTTTATAAGTGGGTAGATGAAAAGTTAAAAGATAAATTGCTTCCGAATTCTGTGGTTGTCTTGGACAACGCGTCTTACCACAGCGTTCAGGTATACTGTTCTACGATTACCGCCGTACCATCCGGATTTGAATCCCATAGAGTTAGTCTGGGCTGATATTAAAAACAATATAGCTCATAACCATATTAACTCTTCTCTAGATGAAAAGATAAACTTATTGAATACATTGTTTTCGGAGTTCACGGCGGAAAAATAGCAGAAATGTGATGATCATGTCCAAAAAAATGAAAACAATTACTGGGATCGCGATAGTAGATTTGATACACTCGAGAGCAATGAATCCGGGTCACTCAAAGAATCCAAAAAATCTCGGAAAGTAAGAATGCTAGGTTAATGCAATAAATTGTATTTAATAGACAATTTTATACTCCTTAAATGAAAGTTAAAAAAATATGAGTCACCATACATTTTATTTACACAAAATTACATAAAGAAAAAAAACTGCTGATCTCTCCTTAAAACAAAAATAGGAAACATGAAATTTTTGAACTTTATGACGATTTTCTTGAATTTCAATACTTCGTATTACCTCCTCGTGCTTCCATTACTGCGTTTACGCGGTTTGGCATGCTGTACACCAAGTTCCTTATACGATTTTGGGGAATATTCTCCCATTCCTCTGTGAGAGCAATTTTGACCTCAGGAAGCGTGATTGGGGGAGGGTTTCGTTGTTTTACGCATCTCCCTAGCTCGTCCCAAGCATGCTCGATCGGGTTGATATCCGGGCTGCGCGCTGGCCACTCCATACAAGTAATGTTCATCTCTTGAAGGTAGTCATTTACAATCCTACCTGTATGAGGTCGGGCATTGTCATGCATAAATATAGCATCCTCACCCAAATTGACCATAAATGGACCAACGTGTTCGTTGAGGATTTCTTCCACATATCTTACGCTAGTTAAAGAGCCGTTTTCTATGATCACCAGCTCTGTGCGACTTTCAGAGGAAATTCCGGCCCACACAAGTACAGACCCACCACCGTAGGCTACTTTTTCTTCGATGCATGCTTGCTTGAATCTTTCCCCTGGTCTTCTATACACTCTGTGTCTTCCATCGTGCTTGTAGAGCATACATTTTGATTCGTCGGAGAACAATTTATTGCATTAACCTAGCATTCTTATTTTCCGAGATTTTTTGGATTCTTTGAGTGACCCGGATTCATTGCTCTCGAGTGTATTATTATCGATCCATTAATTATAAATTTGCAGAACGACTCTGATTCAAATTCCGATGGCGAAACGGAAGATGAAGTTGAAGCAGAAGCTCTGTCAGAATATCTGTAGATAATTTAGTTATAAAAAAATATAAACATATCGATATAATATATAAAACAAAAATATTGTTTATATTGGTACGATATCGTAAGATATATCCGACAATATCGATCTCATGTGTATTCTTGCTCTTTTTTCCTCGGCCCCCACTTCGCCGCACTTTCTTAGGGAGCGGTACAGCGGTTTCGGTCGAACTATAAGATATTTATCGGGTATTTAATAAAAGAAAATCCGATAAATAGTCTTTTTTTATTTGTATATACAATGTTTGTTTACGTTTGGAGCAACTTTTTATGTAACCTACCGAAGGAAATCTGTAGACATCCATAAACGTAAAATCCATTCACACGGTTGCATTTTATCGATAGTAAAAGCCCTTCAAGAATTTTGAGCTTTGGCGTAAGTGTCTTGTGGCGAATTGGACTTACGCATCTACTCATTAGGTAAGCATGTGCCTAGAGTATGCAATGCATGTATTACTTGTTAATATTAATTTTCAAGCTTTGTTAATCATCTCAATAAATTATATTGTTTTCAAGACTGTTTCAACTCATGTAGATAATTTTTTGAATTGTTCAAATCGGCTGTTCCATTCAATATTATATTAAATATATTGAATGGAACAGATATATAATAGAAAAAATAATCGCTGTCACGTTGTGCTCTCTAATGACATCTTTAATGCATAAACTCCAAGAGCATAATAATAATAAGAACTGATGAGGTGTATTGTATACGCTCAAAGTGTATACGTAAATTCGTATGCGGGGGCTGTTGCTTGAAATCGTAGCAAATGATAGTGACAGGTTCGTCATTTCTGTATGCGCTTACTAGGGCGAGAACGACAACGAACTATATGATAACAAGAAAACATAAGTTGAAGGCTTTTCAGTACGGATAGAACACTCACAGAAACTAAATTTAGTTAACAGTGCTGAGCAGCTTTTTTGTTCTAGCAACGCAAATGAAAACTAATCCATGGGTTCTTAATAATATAAAAGCGAAAGTAATTATTATATGTCTGTTTGTTATCTTTTTACACATAAAAGGCTGAACGAATCTTGAACGGAATTTCACATCTATATCTCGCAGACGGACACAGCCTTTTTATCCTTAAAAGCGTAAGTGAAGGTGCATGCAGAAGGCAATCTATAAATAGTTACTGTCTCACCATTTTCATCTTGAATATCGCTGTACTAAAACAATAAAAGAACTGACGACTTTTGCGAAGCTTTGATAATATCATTAAAATAAACAAATTAATAGACTGCTTTGCTGCTCTTTTACCTACAACTTTTTAGTACACAAAGGTCAATATGAAAAATAAAATAATAATACTCCAAATAAATTTGTACGATTATTAAAGCAGCAATAACTATGTAGAGTCCCTAAGAGATCCGTCACCACCATTTTTCTAGGCTCGACTCTTGTTTTAATTTTAACTGACTGACTCCGGTTTTCAAAAGGCTCAAAAGCTTTTTGCTAAAGATATCTCGGAAAAGGCTCTCTGACTAGTGATTATCCGGGACAGGGTAGACACGCTTTCCCGGATTGCAATATCTACCCAAAGCCTACTGATAGATGCAACGTCTATCATTAATAATTCAAACTTGAATAAATGACAGTTGATCCTCAAATAGTAGGTAATTAATTCACACGTTTTGGCTCCTCCTTGAATCCGGTTGGACAACATCGATCGTAGGTAAATAGCAAGTTTTTGACACCGCGTGACATCGTTGGTGAAATGCCAGGTCTTCATATAAAAGAATTATTCGCCACCGATGCAGCAGTCATTGATTTGGTTTCGACCGATACAAACTAAACTCATTCACAATGAAAATGGTATGTAATTTAATATACCACCTATTAATTATCTATTAGCAAAAACAATGTTAATATCAAAAACTCTTTAATTGTAGAAATCTTGGTGCTTTCTGTTAACGAAGGACAAAATCTTTTCTGTACTTTTATTTATAATCGACTTCAAAAAAGAAGGAATTTCTATGTTCAGCTGTTCCTATGTATATTTTTTATGTATGTTCGTCGATTACTCCATCAAGTTATGGACCGATTTGGATGATTCTCTCTCAGTTATCCAAAGATCGCAATATATTTTACAATAGATTCGTATTCGTCCTGCAAAACTGGAAAGACTGCGTATACATCAAGCAATTCGGAGTCGATTTTTAGTTATTTCAAAACCATCAAATTATTATTTTTTTATAGATCGTAGTAGCCGCCCTAGCCCTCGTGGCTGTCGTCGCCGCTGCCCCCCCTCAGCAGCCTTTTGAGCCCATCGCAATCGTTCGCTCCGAGTCAGTACAGAGCCCCGAAGGTGGATTCCAGTACAGGTAACTACACCCCTATATTCATATAGCTCCTCTAACTAAAATAACGCCATACTTATAAACAAAGGACTGCATTACCCATCTAGACGTATTAGGAAAGACACTAGAAAGTTTGAACATTATTCCTAGGTAGTAACAAAGCCAATTTTTTAGGTGGTTTGGTACTAATCTAACTTAGAGTGTACAAATTAATGTATGTTCATGTACTAGGTTTAAGATTTTTGGAATCTTATAGGGGTAATTTAGGGAAGTATGTGTTATGTTTTGACTTTAGTTGGATAATATAATTTACCAACATTTTATCCATAATAGAAACAATTTACACAACTTCAAATGTCTTAAGGATGGACATGATTCAGATTCAGATTCAGATTCAATAACTTTATTTCTTTAGGCTTACAAAATAAGCACTTAGACAAGTCAAATTTCAAACAGATAATTTATTATAAAAAGAAATAAATATGTTATTGATTTCTCTTCACATCAATTTTTTGTCCACTAGTGGAAGAAGTGAATGACTTTAATAGAAGACATAAAAATAGCTTAGTAGTCCTGATAACAAGGTCAGGTTAAGTATCTAAAAGATTTATTTATAATTCAAATAAGCTCCTAAAATATGTTAGGTACCAAATAATGTACGCAAAACGTCAGATCTAAATTTTAATTCATTTATTAATAAAAAAACAACATTTATAACTACTTTGAGTTATTATTAGACTAAAAGAATCATATGCTGACAAAAATATTTTAGCGTTTATTGATTGACATATGATCTGACTATTTATTACATGACTATTATTATTCAATTCGATTTTAATACATTTAATCGAAATAATACAATAATATTTAAATTGAGATATATTTGTATTTTTGAAATGGAATTTATCTAAGTAACTCTTTGACTTGACTGTCCTCCTTGAGCCCGATTTAAATTGTAACTCACTGGAGCAGTCTAATAGGTTCTAGAAATTTCTGTTCCTGAATCATAGTTTTCTATCATCGTCCCCTTTCACAAGGCGTACGTCTAAAACTTTTTGTGTGTTCTAGCTTTGAATCCGCAAATGGCATCGCTCAGGCGGCTTCTGGTGAGCTGAAGCAGGTCACTGGTGAAGACAACAAGCCCGCGTTCGTGCTGGTTCAACGCGGTTCTTACTCTTACCCCGGCGAGGAAGGAAAACCAATTTCCGTCGACTGGGTCGCCGATGAGAACGGTTTCCAAGCCGTCGGAGATTCCATCCCCAAGCCTGTCTCCAGGAGATAAGCTCATCACTTGACAACCTCCTTGCTCTCTAACGGACTTACAGATCAAATGTGCCATAAATGTGTAAAACAATAGTGCCCGTGTGTAGGTAGGTACTTAGCGATGTTAAATAATTTGTGATACATTAAAATTATACGTTGAAATACTTACTACGTGTTTATGTCATTAAGTTCCTTTCGAAAATAAATACCGGATCGACTTACCATATTAAGTTACCGGGATAGGTTTAATTATTTTTATCTATGCTTGTTGTTCAAAAATATTTGATATTCAGATTTTCATATGCTAAGCAGATCTTGCCAACCCCGTTTAACGATTGCTAGTAATTTGTTGTTTTATAATTTCATTACTATCAAATCCCATACATTTGAATGAAGGGAATGTAAAGCATGGTTAAAGAAACTAGGAAAGGTTTTTCTAATAAAATCCACATTCAGAGATTAATTTAGATAGAAAAATTTAAATAAAAAGATAATGCTAAATATCTGAATAACTTATATCTAAAATAATTGAAACGAATTTTTAGTTGAGTAGCTAAACAGGCGCACAAGAATCCCAGAATTATAAAATAGAAAATATAGTAATAGGTGTAGAGAAAGATAAGAAAAATAGAGAAAAGTGCATCTCACCTAGGTGTAGGTATACATTGGACAGTATTTGAAAAAAAAGGCATGCGTGCGCGTTGAAATCTTTTGTACGATAACGAAGTCTCGCGTAGTGTTGTAGTATGAAAAATAAATACTACAAGTAATAGTTATAATAAATAAATAATGCAGGACGCTCTCTAAGCTTGGAGCTAGAGCTTAATGCTGTATGAATTATCCAGCATTATAAATTATTAATGTTCCAGAGATACCGACGGCGTCCTTTCGTGTCTTTTTAATTACTACGGGCTAATTTTCAATTGCGAAAATATCTGAGCGAAAATATCCTGCGTACTAGGTATAGTAAATGGAGAGTAAAATGAAGCATAATTTTGACAAATAAATTATAATTTCAGTACAGTGGTCTGAAAATTTAATTTTACTAGCATGACTATGCAATGAAAAGATCAAGGTTTTTAAGGAAATCAAACAAGAGATCAAAGAAAACACAACAAACAAACTTAATGGTTCATAAAACGAAGAGTCTCTGTAAGAAAGGATGTCATAAACGTGCAAAAAACTAAAATCCGATGATGTAAACTAGCGCTAAATCGTGTGATTTTTGAATACGAGTTCCGACGAGGAACTAACGCGGCAGAAACTTGAAACTTGTGTTGCCTTGTTGAATCGATACAGAAATGAAGGAATATGGGATCGAATGACATATGATGATAAGTGAAAAAAATTAAAAATGAAAAATGGTCTCAGCATGGTGTTATTCACTATAGCTTTCTCTGATCTGGTAAAGCAATAACGGCAGAAGTCTACTGTGCCGAACTCCGAACAATGATTGGAAAACTAGCAGTGTAACAGCCCCAAATCATGAATTTATCACCATTATTTATCACCATTATTGCTCCATAAGAGCTTGAGATCTCATACAGCACGAGAAACCATTTTAGCTCTATACGAACTGCAATCAGAAACCTTTCGTCACCCTCCAGACTCCAGACCTTGCTCCGTTTGTAACCTGTTTGTTTCTTTATTTTGTATCTTCATTTAAATTAATATCTTGTTTATTGTAGCTAGAAGGTTGCAGTCACAATAAACAAGTAAGATTTATTACAGGCAACTAATAATCCACCAGTACTTACTCACATCTCACATTTTTAAGTCCACAGCCGCACTGCAGAATAGTAGGTAAAAAGGATGGCTGATTGCTTCAATGGTAGCTAGCCGCATATCTTAGAGTTCAAAGTCCGGAAAGAGATATCGACTCGCTACATCCAGGCACAGTATACATAAGGAGTTTATATAATGGAGAGTAGGTAATTATTTCATCAACTTAGTTTTCATACAGTCCATATTTTTACTGTGATCCAGGCGACTAACCTACCTTTATTGCAACTTCAAACTTAAACATAACAAAGGTAAGGTTTCCTTTGTACTAGGACCTAGTAAGATTCCGAGAAGATAACTAGGAGATCTTCTCGGATCAATCGAACTCATTGTACAAAGCATGTATCTGATATGGTTGTATCTAACATTAAAGTAGAAACAAAAATAAGTATAGTATTTATTTGCGGTGGGAATTGAACATGCAGGAAATATCCTCCTTCCTAATTAGTTATGTTGATAACCGCTTTGTACTAGTTCTAATTCGGTTGTGATAATTAAAAATAATTTCTTATAACATTAAAGCGTTTAAGTTCAAAAAATATAACGAGATGTCGAACTAACCCAGTGATTGTTTCTCTATGTTTTTCGTTTACTACTCCGTCAATTGTGAAACGGAACGATTCTGGTAATTATTTTGCTAGGTATTGTAGGTACAGTGCGTATCATAATTAAGTATCCCCCTTGTCTACAAAATATTTTCGACTACTTATAATTCCCTTGTAACTTGTCACAAATTTTAACATTCAAAAATTTATCATGCCTTAATTCAGGATCGAACTGCCCACCCATAATACTCAGTCTGAAATTCCCAACAATAACAACTATTGTGTCCCACATACGAGTACATTAAGATAGGGGGGCACTTATATGTATATGACGAGGACTGTACATAGAACGATCCCAAGATGGTCCCATAAAAATAATGATATGATTCCCGAGACATTAGTATTGTACCCGCACACCTTGAAAAAAAGGATCAATTAACAAGGCCCAAAAATGCCCGCAAGCCCCCGCAGCCCCTCTTCGGCGGCGGGGCGGCGGCGGCGGCGGCGCGGCGGCGTCCTAAGCGCACCGCGGTCACAACCTTCCGCCCGCTGCCGAGACTGATTGTTTTCCCGTAGATATTACAAAGATATTATAAAAACAACTTATTGGTAAATGCGTTAAAAAGGAACTGATTAAAATTATCCTATTTCTCAAATGTGATAGAAATACATACATCCCGTTAAAAGTTAAGAGCCCTTTAACTTGAATAAGTAATATTATTTTGTTGTTCCTCTAAAATATTTCAAAACTGATCAAAACAAAGGACTTCGTAACATGTGGTTCCAACATGTAAATCTATAAAGAAAATTATATTATGTACGAAGAGTCAAACAAGCAAATCTAGGTATGTATTTTTATTGTACGAAGAAATGCGTGTTGTAAGACCATTATGTGTTATTTATAAATAAGTAATTAATTGGACTACGAGTAGCGTGTGTGGCAAACTAGACTAAGTATAATAATTAATAGAGTGAGTTAGTATGATAGTACCTATCCAATATAATACTAACTCACTATATTAATGAGAATTGCATTGATTTTAAACCTACTAGAAGCCAGGTTCATCTACTCGGGTTAATATTGCGAAAGAAAACCACAACATCACTTAAATGAAATTTCATTTCATTATGAATCAAATCATTACATAACAAATAATAGAAAACGTAAAAATATGGCAGTGAGCATCAACGTTCACGACTTTGCGTTACTAATTCCGAGATATGGCAACGTTCCTTAGTCCAATCTGTCGATCGTCAAAGTTGCCGGTGGTTGATAGATGGTTTTTATCTCCTGGACGCAGCCTTGGGGATAGAGTCTCCAGTGGCGTGGAAGCCGGTTTCGTCAGCATACCACTCGATGGAGATGGGGTTGCCCTGCTCGTCGGGGTAGGAGAAGGATCCGCGCTGTATCACGACCTGGTGGGGCTTGTTCTCCTCATCTACGACTTCCTTCAGCTCACCGATCGCTGCCTCCTTGATACCGTTAGCAGTCTCGAAGCTAGAAGAAAACGTTTATGGTTAGGTAGATATGAATTTGATTATGAAAGGATAATTTAAATGTGCATTTTTTTGTGTTTTGGTAAGATTTTTAGATTTACCATTTGATTGATTTTAAATTTCAAAAAACCTTAATTACACTAAAGTGGACAAAAATCACTCTATTTAATCAACACTATTCTAATCACTCTTGCCGTATTTGAACGTACACTCACACTTATAATATGTGAATGCGAAGTATAATAAGTGGATGGATGAAAGATAGTTAATTGTTCACGCCAAGACTACTAAAGGGATTTGTCTAAAATTTTGGCACACATGGATTTCAATGCTTTGAACCAGAAATCATAATATTATCATTAGTGGTGGAATTCCTCCAATGTATGCCACTACAATGGACCTTAGCTAAATCGATATCAACAGATAAGAGGTGTTCACCACTTAACACCACTTGTTGAAAATCAGATAACTCAGATGTTAAGTTCTAAAACACGGAACACAGGAATGTGATATGTACCTAATGTGTGTGATATACGTAATATAACTAGGTATGACAATTCCTGGCATGTAAGATTAAGGCTTAAGTCCGGGTTAATGCAACATTTCATTGATTCGTGTCCGACTGCCATAAAAGCCAAGTTCCGAAAATAGCTCTTATTTGCTGGCGTAACTATGAACCAATAAAAAATTTAACCAATCAATGATTAAGATGTTAGAATTTTTTACATTAGAGCAGAGGATTTACAAGTTAGACGAATATCCGGGTTTAAAACTAGTGAATAAGAAAGTCCAAGAACATAATAAATAACGTTGGTCAATTCACAACATAATCTAGCCCCAAGCTAAGCAGAGCTTATATTATAGATACTAGATGACTGCCATCAGACGATAGTATTATGGGTAGATGACTGATATGCCATCGTACAGTAATGAGGCGCCAGACATCCATGGGTGCTGATGGGGCTGCCCCGTTTCTGCAGCGCGTCAGGGATGTTCGCCGAGGCGCGCGTGGACTGTTTCTACACCACCATGCGGAAGCGGGGAACATCTCTGGTGCGCAGGGTCCGAGCCAGCTCCAACACCATCCTGAGCGTGTTCGCTAATAGGTTTGACTGCATTTATATGTACCGCTCCTCGAGGAGGCACGCTTTAACCAAGAATAATAATCTAAAGTATGACATTGCCAAATAATTCTTGTAAATATTATTTTTCTTTGTTTTAATTTTTGATGTCTTGAGTTTATGTACCAATTATTTGTTAATTAATTATTCACTTAATTTTATGTATTAATGATTATGTACCAATTGTATGGACCTAAAAGTCTGAAATAAAGAATTTTAATTTTAATTTGCAAGATGGGCAGAAGATTATCCCGATTGTCTATTTTAGAAGTGGCACCAGGACTTGGAGGCTTACCCCTGGGTATAAGGTGAGTAGTGGCAGACGAGCGAGTGACGATAGAAGTATATTTACCTGTACTCGAAGCCACCTTCGGGACTCTGTACCGACTCGGAGCGAACGATCGCGATCGGTTCCTCCTGAGCGGGGGCGGCGGCGACGGCAGCCACGAGGGCTAGAGCGGCTACTACGATCTAAACACATATTAAAGGATTTATTAATAAATTATTTCAAAAAATAAAATTTAAGGATGTAATTCACAAAACTAACCATTTTCATTTTTGGATGTTTGATTAAATTCCGTTGCAATCAAATGAGCGACTGATGATTCGATGGTCTCCTCCAAATCTTTTATACATTGCATCCGTAGTCTAACGTAATGTCAAATGACAGCAAACATACGATGTCGATATTCCGGATTCGGTCACCGATGATGGTAGCGCCTTTGAGTGTGTTGTGTACACACCGGCAAAGTGTTTGATCATACGTTTGTTGATTCGGCGCGATCTTTCGAAGGTTTTATTTTTCAATGTAAACGTACCTATTAATCAGTTAGCATCAAACTTCGATAGGTACTTAGTGCATAGGTGAGTAGGTAATGACATCTTTGGGTCAAGGTTTTGTGTCTTGGAGATAGTTTTTCCTACACAAATGTGTTGCGGTTTTTCCAACGACATTCTGCGGTTTCATTTTTAGTGTTAACGCCGACTCTTAGGTAGTTTAGGTAATAAATCGAGCTATGAAAAAAGTGTCAAAGTATATAAACAAACAACAGGTAAATAATAATTGATTAAGTAAATTGATTTAATAACTACTCGTGCTTATAGATAAATAGCTAAAAATTATAAAAATAATCCAGCAAAGTGCGAGTCAACACGCATACGAAAGGTTCCGTTCTATAATCGATATACTTTCGCCAAAGGAACAAAAGAAACCCTAAACACAGATTTTTTGATGGTTCGCCGCCTGTGACCATACCAAGGTCACCCATCCATACTAACCGCGCCCAACTGTGCTAAACTTCGGTGATCGTTGTTCAACTTGGTATGGACATTGGCCCCTTAATTATTAAATTTATTTCAATAATATTTCCTGCTGTAGAAGCATTATGCACACTTTACGAAATTCTACTGTCATCTTTTACGATTCAGGAGATAAAGCCTTGAGAGCTAAAATAGTCAAAGAAATCACGTAAATTAAAATTAAAAGAAAGGCCCTTCTATTTTACCATTTATTAAATTTGTATTATTTGGAGCGAACCTTTAAATAAATTTGATTTAAGATGAAAGTATATAGAAATGAGGAAGAGCTCTTAGTAGGGTTTAAGGGTTCAGGGTAGTAATTTAGTACCTATAACCTACCCTACGTACCTACCTGCTAAAGCATAAAACAAGCAATGGCATGTGAAATATCAATAATGTCATTCTTGAATATAAAGTAGGTAATATAAACTTTTATTTTTCATTTTAAATGAATAAAGTAGGTAGGTACATACTTTTTGTATTTAATGATAAATTATATGCGGGGTGATTCAACTCATATATTAGTTTATTTATCTAATGTAATTTATGAGACATAATCTACAGAGGAATATTTTTTGGTAGGTACATAAGTTCTATCATTATAGAACTTTATATATTCACTCTTAATTTCCTTTTGTCAAGCAATTACTTTTTCCCTCTATGAAAAAAACATAGCTATGTATTTATTTTTTGAAATAATATATAGGTTCTCAAACTACACACGTATGTAATTTCAGAATTGTGGTTTGTAATTGTTTATGTTCTTAGTAGTAAGTCCCCATACATATCAATATGAACACATTTATTACCCCATGTAAGTACAATCCAACGCTCTTATCCCTTCAAGGTTGTCTGGGAGAGATCTTGAGCGATAAAACCCGCGGATATGACCGCCAATTGTCGCTTATTACTATTTTTTATTATTTTTTTCACAGTATAATATATTTTATTCGTGTACTTTTTTTCAGAATTGAGTATTTTATGAGGATAAAAATAGATGTCGGCCACATTGTTACTTTCCAATAGGTGACATTGTGGTCAAAATATGAAGGTCTATTGATCATAAACAAATATATTTTATTCAAGAATTCGTCCTCATAAAATGCTGGTTCTTTTCTGAACATTAACAAAAAAACTCAATCGAAGATTCCAGTGACGACAAGCAAAAAGTACACATAGCACATAGTAATCATTAAGTTAATGCAAAAGGTCACGAAAGTAAAAAAATACGAGTGTCTAACACATAAATAGTACGCAGGTACCAAAACCTACCGAAAACTTGTCCTGCGGTCTATGCGAGATACAAAATAATAAAAGTGATGCTCAACCTTACCAAAGGCACAGGTCAGGTAACAAAGGTCAGGATGGTTCTACCGTACCAGACGTCGGGTTGGTTGATTCTTGCTCCTTTCGGTAGGTATATGGTGGTTACTGATTTTGAGAAAACTACCATACAAGGTCAACTGGTTTTACGAAACCGAGTAGGTGGGATTCGTAATATTTTATTATATACTAATTAACCGACAAGGCTGCCAAAAATACGTACCTATTACATTACTCAATAATACCTTATCTATTATAATCCTTCGAATATTAATAATTCTTCGAATTACGTAATCTACTTAACACGTACAAGCCTCGTTTAAGCCTATCGTTGTTAATGTCATTGCCAAATCTACCAGCAGCAACTAAAATGAATTACTAAACTAAAATAGCAAAAAAAAAACTTCAAAAATCAAAATACTAAGGTTTTATTTCTAAAAATAAATAAAAAAAAATCAGACATTAAATTATATAAATATAAGCTTAGGTACATTTTTATAAGTTACCAAGTAAGGCGCATAACGTGATCAGTCTTTCGTTTTGATGATTTGATGAATCCAAGAAACTGCAACTCTGCCACAGCTCGTGTGAAACGCAATCTGCAAACAAAAATAGATTTTTTTATCTATACTGATATAAGAATTCTTCTCAATGAATCCTATACTATCTCTGATGACATAGCCAAAAAAATAGGGATCTGTATGGAAAGTTCATTAATATAACCCATCGCGTATGTGTGTGTGTGTAAAAATCTATAAGATTTGAAAATATTGTTGAATACCCGTGCGAAGCCGGGGCGGACCGCTAGTTAATAATGCTGAACATTTAAGCGTCATTACCCCAAGCTAAAAAAGCTTGTGTTACTAGATAACTAATATCATAGGTAAGGTAGGTACTACCTCCATATAGGTAGTATTCATAGACATATTGTCCATACATATATATTTGTCCCGGAGCGAGAGTCGTAGATGGACCTATGACCTATGCCCGTTGCGCCAGCCGCTACAGATTTGTTTGACGCATTCGCTGCCAAATCTCCGCTGAACGGAGCTCATAATTACCAAGTGCGTCGCGAAGTGTTTATGATTGAAAAATAAACCTAAATTAAAATAAAACTCAATATTATTACAAAAATGAGGAGTTGGAATGACATAGGACTAAAACCTGTATATTTTGACCTCATCTAGGATTTTGGCGCTTACATCACCATCGGCCACCGCGCCGTTGATTTATGATGGTTTACTACGACCTTTATTCTTTTTTTTTTATGAACTGATATCATAGATTTTATTACGAGTAGAACATTAAATTAATTTCGGTGTTTTATTAGAATAATTAATCGAATAGGTTTCATAGCATTGACCTAGACATTGACCTGGCCTAGCTCATCCATAAAGCTAGCTCATATTTCGTAACATCACATCATCTCGAATGACGATATCCACAGCTTGACACAGACCTTCCTAAAAGATAACAAAAATAACCCTAATCTGTATTCGGCTCTCCGATGTCATCCTTCGAAATCGACGAGATCAAGGACAATAATGTTGTATTTGGCAAATTTATATTAAAAACGCAAGTCAGCTAAAGAAAAATTGAGTGAATTTTAATTTACATAAACTAACAACGTAGGTGTGGTTTTAAAGATTTTTCACTAATGCTTTAGCCTCTTCTCTTATGAAATCAAGCGACAAACTACAAAATATATATCTGAATCAGATAAACTCATTATAATACAAACAAAATTCTACAACACGAGAAACAAATGAAAATCGAATTGCCGTGTTCCCGTTTCCCACATTCTGCCATTGTCATGGTTCAATAGAAATGTGATAGAGAACGATTCTCCCTAGGGTTAAAAAGTATCACTTTCCACCCGCTCTTCAGACCCGCTCTACACTTTCCGTAAGAGTAATGTATAATGCTCAACACGCAACGAAAACTATTCTAATCTTACTGATGCGTTGCGTCCTGTTGCGTTTGGTCCTCGTCTTCGGTATCGGGCCGCAGCACGGCCGCGAAGGCTTGCAGCCAGTCGTACAAGTTGATGTGTTTGCCGCACTCTCGATGCAGCTTGTACGCGAGGCATACGTCTGGCAGCGTGTCCACCACGCTGTCTGCTGATGGGAGGCTACAGCAGGAGCACTACAAAGGAGATAGTTTTTTTTTTACTGTATTTATTTCAATTATAGACTGCAGGAAGATGCTGGCTGGATACGTTCCACCATCTGCCTGCAGACTTTCGCAGATCACATTATATTGTCGAATTTGTCAATGCCAATAATGTAATACATATCGAATAGATACAAAATAATATAAAATTTGTACAAAAGATTGACTGGTTACATGCATAACTAACGGCTAAGGCCAGGTGTCAAATTGAATGTACATTAATCAATCAATAAATTGTTTTTACATCTACAAATTATGATTTAGGTTAGAGCAAAACTTTTATCCCGGAAAACACATGCGAAGCCGCGGGCGGAATCTTGTATCATATATTTTTCTAAATACATAGATACATAGATTTGGATACAGAAAAAATATAGAGAACTCTGTAAAAAAAATACTTTTTGAAAAAAATTCAAGTAGGCAATAATTTTAGAAAGGGTTTCTACCTTTCTATTATTGCCTATTACTATTATTGCCCCAAACGTCAGTCAGTAGCCGCAGCGGGTTGCCAATATCCAGTAATACTGATCCAGAAAATACTAAAATTAGATTATATGCTAGTCAAGATCTGCCAACGTAATAATCATCATCATCATTCTATAATAGTCCACAGCTGGAGCTCTAGGCCTCTCCTAATTAGCGCCATAGATGGCATTACTGATAATTTGGTGGTTATTGCCCTCTATCCCCACGCTGGGCATGCGGGTTGGGGATCGCAGTTCGGTGGAGTTGTTCTGCAGAGGGCGCTGCTGCCCGCCTCCCGGTGTGTCTCCCTTAGTCGCCTCTTACGACACCCACGGGAAGAGTTAGGGTGGTGAAATTCTATGCCGGCACCACACGGCAACGTAATAATACCTGCAAGTAATGCCTGGGATTGCTAAGCGCGGTATGCAAGGCGCCGCGCGGCGACCCTACAATCTGCTTCCGTACGCTCCCGACCTCACCGAAGAACAGAATCTCGTGGAATGGTCTCGTGCGCGGCGGCTGCAACCCTATACTGAACACTTCTTCGAGGTAGCTCACGAATCTGCTTCGAACCATCTCGAATTCTGACTGGACTCTGTCTACGCGCGTCGCTTTTAGAAGTTTCTGGAAACAAGAGTCTAAATTTAGAAATCCAAATGAGGGAGAGATATTGGTAGGTTTTATTATATAGAATATAGGTATATAGGTTACATTATATAGAATATTGTTTGATCGTAGGAGATATATTTGGGTTATCTACGCTAACTATTCGTATAAGGCGCAATTATGCGATGATTGGGATTGGAAAGATCGCCTTTCTCATGCGTTCTCGATTAGATAGCATTTCATAGATTTACAGATATATATAATTATATATATAATAGCATCCTCAGTTGTGTCAATTCAGACCAAAACTAATACAAAACTAACCACAACTTATTTGATGGTTCTAAAATTTTTCCGTCCTTTTCAAAAGGATCGAAATAAAAAAGATAGCATAATTTTTAGTTGTGTAAAGGTTTAGTTTATTTCGTAGTAGCGACATCTGAATAACACCGGTGTCTCATTAATCTTACTTTTAAATCTCTGGTTTAGCTTTGATATTATAGGTACTTAGAACATTGATAGATTATTTTCTATTTAATCATTTCTTCATCAAGTCTAGTACTGTTATAATTATAAGTATAAGAATATAAGAATGAACCAACCTCCTTCAGTTTATATCTATTTCCAGGAGTGTTTTCAATATCATCTTCCATATCAGCACTCGTATTAGCGAGCAAAGTAGCCTCTGTGTTCGCATTTTCAATTTGTCTCAGGAAAGTAAGCAAATGCACTCTTATGTTCCTCACGAAATTCTCCCCTTGATCTTTATCTAGTGTCACATTACTCAAATTGTTTTTAATTGGCGAAGAACGGAGGGGTTTAGCTGGCAACACTTCTTGTATGTAGGCATTAACTACTTTCAAGGCACTTTTTATACTTTCAACCAATCTGAGTTGCGATTGGAAGCTGAGCAGCTGCATACATTCTCGAAAAACAGGCGTGTTTGTTATGCAGTCTGTGGCACACTTTGTGTAGATCTCGCGGACCTGCGGACAATGTAATTCCATTTTCAAAATTAAAAAGAGAAAGTTTAAGAACTAGTTGTAAAGATTAGATTTAAAAATAGACTTCAGATTCAGATTCAATAACTTTATTTTTTAGGCTTACAAAATAAGCACTTAGACAAGTCAAATTTCTTACAGTTAATTATGCTAACGTTGCCGTGTGGTGTCGGCATAGAATTTCACCACCCCAACTCTTCCCGTGGGTTTCGTAAGAGGCGACTAAGGGAAACACACCGGGGGGTGGGCAGCAGCGCCTTCTGCAGAACAACTACACCGAACTGCGATCCCCAACCCAGCATGCCCAGCGTGAGGATTATGGGCAATAACCCCCAAATAATGATGCCATCTATGGCGCTCATTAGGGGAGGCCTATGTCCAGCAGTGGAGTATTACAGGCTGGTGATGTTAAATTATTCAAAAAAAGAAATATTTTTTTTTTTATTTCTGTTAACTTCAATGAAATTTTATAAAAATATCTCTTCACTAGCATGCTACATGTTTTTGACTATACTTACAGATTTCCCAAGATTGTTTTGCGGCATGTCTTTAATAATTGCCGCCAGCATCCTGACACTCAGATAAAAGCTGTACACATATTCATGTAGCTTATTCATTTCTTTGCACAATGCATCTCTAAAAAAATTATCATCTTCAAACAAATTAATTTTTGTTCTACAATCTTGTTTTTCTAGGAATGGCCTGAATGAAAGTAGCTGCCGTATGGACTCCAGATCTTCGGAATTCAAGTCCATAATCGTTTCTTCTAGTCTATTTTGGTCACAACACAGTGATTTGCTGTTGTCTCCGTAATAGTGCTCCATCATGCAATACTGGAAACAAAAAATCCTATACAATACAATAATTGCAATGCAGCCAACATCTTGGGTACACTTCCAACTGGTATTGATATGGATCAGTTGAGTCACCTGTAGTTTGTTTGCAACAGTCAGTTACTCAAGACAGTTAGCTCAATTGTTTCAATTGTATATACTAGCACTAATTTAATTATATAATGTAAATTTCTTTGTTAGTAAGCGTTAGCTCTTTTACAAAAATAAAAATAGAAAATACAGTAAAGTTTATATTAGCTTAACAAGATTCTTTTTACCTTAATACTTTGCACAAGTCCTGTGACAGAGAAATCGTAGAACAGGAACACATCTGTTAGTAACTCAAAGGCTTTTCCTGACAAATGGAAGGGGCTTTTGTGAGTTAGAAATATGCTTTCTAATACCTGTAACCAATTAAAAAAAAAAATATTTTATGAGACGCGCTTTACTTAAGGACGTTGTATGTATTTATATTGGTCCTGAGCTAACGTTTTGCGGTATTCAATATTTTCTGCGCTCTACAAGAAATAAAATACGGGGAAAAATAATTTACCAAAAATCATAAACCATTATTTATGACGCCGACTTCCATTTTGACTACAATTTTAAATATTTCCAAATGCCCCAATATTATAGTCGATGTTATGTTACAAAATCTCTTATAAAATGTCTTACAGTTTGCAGCAGATTAAGCTTCCGCTAGTATTATTATCTCTTGAACGCAGAAAATATGTAGACCCAATAATATTTGAGTCTCCCATCTAAAGAAAATCAATAGGATAGGATGTTTGTTTTTAAAATTACTTGATTCATATACACTGGAGATGAATGAGTGTGGAACACTTTGATAAGCAGCTTCGATGAGACATGGTAAGGAAATGACTTGTGAAGGGCTGACACTGAAGTGGCCACGCCAAACACAAAAACTATCGGCAGTTCTGGTATGTACGAGCTGAAACAAAAATATCTTATTGAGAATAATAACTATGTCAATTATGAATCAAGCTATTTAATTTTGTTGTTCTCTGGCCTGGATCAAGCCTCCTAGGCCAGATTGGCAGTTTAGCAACAGTGTTTTGTCTTGGATCAAATAGCCTCCTAGGCCAGATGAGATTGGCAGTTTAGCAAGTGTTTTGTTTTGGATCAAGTAGCCTCCTAGGCCAGATGAGATTGGCAGTTTAGCAACAGTGTTTTGTTTTGGATCAAGTAGCCTCCTAGGCCAGATGAGATTGGCAGTTTAGCAACAGTGTTTTGTTTTGGATCAAGTAGCCTCCTAGTCCAGATGAGATTGGCAGTTTAGCAACAGTGTTTTGTTTTGGATCAAGTAGCCTCCTAGGCCAGATGAGATTGGCAGTTTAGCAACAGTGTTTTGTTTTGGATCAAGTAGCCTCCTAGGCCAGATGAGATTAACAGTTTAGCAGCAGTGTTTTGTTTTGGATCAAGTAGCCTCCTAGGCCAGATGAGATTGGCAGTTTAGCAAAAGTGTTTTGTTTTGGATCAAGTAGCCTCCTAGGCCAGATGAGATTGGCAGTTTAGCAACAGTGTTTTGTTTTGGATCAAGTAGCCTCCTAGGCCAGATGAGATTGGCAGTTTAGCAGCAGTGTTTTGTTTTGGATCAAGTAGCCTCCTAGGCCAGATGAGATTGGCAGTTTAGCAAAAGTGTTTTGTTTTGGATCAAGTAGCCTCCTAGGCCAGATGAGATTGGCAGTTTAGCAGCAGTATTTTGTTTTAGGAGTAAGTAACGTAAAAAAGTTTTATTGTTCGTCGCAATAACAAAGAAAAAAAAATTAAAGACATAAAGGGACAAAAAAGGAGCATTGCTCAGCATCTGCCAGAAACTATATCTAAGTAAATCGCCATGGACGAATTAATACTAATAAACGCGGGAATAGATAGGCCACTCTCACTTCAGAATGAAAGAACAAGGCTGTACTATCGATAGATACATAGAGCTTTTATAATTGATGCGCGTAAATTCCGCTAGATGGCACTTATGCATTTCTCTTATTATAATAGAGTATATATCACAACTGCGTGCTGGTTTTATGCGACTCATAGTGTGCTCAAACAACTCTGCTGTGACTTGCGCTTACAACAGAAGGTTTATACATCTATAATGACAAAACTTTCATCGGCTCATACTATATTCACCGCGACTGCCACGGTTGATAGTTTGCAATAATTAGGGCTATTTATGTATTCTTCAATTATGTTGATTACTCACCTTACAATCATTACAAAGTCTTGCAGCACATTGCAATTAAAGCTTTCAAAATCTGGAATTATGACAACCAATCTGTTGGTTCGAGCTAATGCCTTTTTCTTTTTGCTGGAGGTGACTGAATATTCGCTTTGGTACCAGTTCTTTAAAGTTTTCATTGTGCAGTGATTCTTCTTAAGCTTACTCTTAGTTGTAATAACTTCATCCTCAATAGATGAATCCTGTAATAGAATAATACACTTTAATTACTTGTGTTTTGTTGCTTAGCAATCACATCACACATTCATTAGGACATTTAAAACGAATGATTGACATAATTATGAGAAAAATCTTGTTAACAGACTTGAAAAATATATGTGTATGTATAGCCTTTTTTTTTCTTTTGAAATAGATTATCGTCAATAATACTCAGAATTATGCCACGCCCTTACAGGGTTCATGTAATTTCTACCTATAAAAATGTAACATCTTGTAAAGGACATGAATGCAATAAATAAATAAATTAATTAATAAAAAAATAAATAATTAAAAGATTTGGAATGGTCTCAAAAACAAAACATTTAGAGTATTACTCTCTAATTTCTGTGGAATATTTGTCACAGAACTATAAGTGTGTAGTAGTAAGTAGTGTATTAAGGAATATGAAGTCCGTTTTTATTTTATTTTAATCTTATTATTTTACATACCAATGCATCATGCCCTCTAATGAGTTGCCAAACTGCATTCTCAACCAAATGTTTTACAGTTGATGCATCTTGGGAGTTGATAATTGCAACATGTGATGTTACTTCATCTCTGGGAAAATATAAAAACAATAAATAATGTTGGACATTTAACACAGCATCATTTATCAGAGCTTGTCTTATGTGTCAATAGACTAGCAGAAACTCTATAGAATCTTTGTTGATATAAAATATCTTGGATATTTTGTTGATATAAAATCTAAGATATTCTATATCAACAAACACATATGTACATATAAAAGAAAACTTAACCAAGACTGATAATAATTACAGAGTTACTAAATAAGTACTTTGGGTAACTATAGTTATTCTGTAATCACAGCCAGGTAGTCCCTAAAAGTAATAACAAACTTCAACAACGCACAGGTAGCAAAAGATTTTATTTTGAAAATGAATGAGAGACAAACAAAAACTTTTTAATCAAAAATAGTTTTATAATTACCGTACTTTTTCTTGCAACTTATTAATTACTAGTTTTTCACATGCATTGTTTCTATGAAAAGATTTAATAGTTAGGTACTTATTTCAATCCCATGGACAGTTCATTGAATAAACGGTATGGGTAGTAAATAATCCTGTCTTATTTTATTCCAACCCTTGAACTACCTGTATTCAAACTTCAGCCCCATCTGTTCAGTAGCTTTGGCATGAAGCGGTATCATCTAAACATTCAGACATTTACATTTTTATACTACGATAATTTTTTACCACCTTGGATTGCGAATAACAAAAAAATGTTCCCAAAAACAAAACATTCTACCCAATAACAAAACATGTTTTGGTCTGGGAACATTTCTAAACCATATGTAACGGAAAAATACCTTATGATATCCATAAGAGCTGTAAACTGGGAGACATGATCTGGCTGGCTGACTCCAGTCAGAAGAGTAGCACTCGGTATAACTCCTTCTAGTGATAAAGTCTCGTCATTTTCATAAGATTGCTTCACGAAACTGACAACATCATTCAGCAGCATACTGTATGTTTTGTGTTGCAAATCCTGAAAATAATAGAAGTTTAAATTAGAATACTATTATTATGAGATTCTTGTTTCAAAGTGCTTAGGCCTGGTCCTTTGGGAGGCATGCATGAGGTTGATAAGAAATTTTTAGAGAGTTTATTGGAAGGCAAAGGCTGTCTACACATAATTACTATTAGAATTCTGCTACTGCAGAAAACAAAGGTTACTACTTTATATGGGTTATTTCACTTACTGAATGCCCGTGGACCATGTGGAAATTATGACAATATTGTTTCATAAAGTATTTCATTTTAATTTTTAAAATTGCTTAGGTAGTTTTTGTGTGGTGGTGGATAAATACCACATAAAACCTAAGTTGTAGAAAAATCTATATTCAAAGTACTTTATTTTTTTTAGACCTAACAGTACTCTTTAACATTGACAAAAATTTCAAATACACAAGTAAATAAATATTTATAGCTATTTCATTTCTTTGGTTATTTTAATTTCATTACCTTCAGTTCATTTTCAAAAGTATTCCAATTTCTTTTGAAAGTGGTGTACCACTTTTCTTTATGGAACATCTTCTCAAACAATGTTAGTCCGGTTTTTCTTTTTTTCAGTTTGGTTTTGGTATATCCATTTCGAAAGAGAAAAACACCCTGGAATATAGATGAAATTAGTAAAAGTATAATTTATTTGGTCTGTGGTTGTTCATGTATAATAAATAAGTATTTCTAAGTTCATTGTCTTTTTGAGAGTTTTGAAAATATTGGTGAACCTATTATTTTCCCCACAGCCTGCATGTCTGTCAAAAGAAAGTTGGTTGGCCAATAACACTTGCAAATTATGTGACAGTCTTTTTTTACTATACAACTACACTGATGTAAGATGGACCTCTCAAATCAGGACATGACTGACCATTGAGACCTGTACAACAACAATCTTGAATCTTGACATGGTTATAAAATAAACTATCTTACCTTGGATACAGATACTGTTGCTTCCATTTTCTTTTACAAATAAATAACAGATTATGGTATATATAGAGCACCGGCTACGATCAGAGAAACACCGGCGAAAATCTCGTGAAGTCAATATAATATAAACAAGCAACGGCTCTAGGGACAGGTTTTAGATATTGGCAAAACCTGAATCTTTGGGATTATGCATTATTAATTAAAAGAACGTCGTGGTTATATTCTCATAATTATTGAATAGTAAATATTTTTGTCTGTAAACAACAGAACAGAAATCCAGAAAGCGAGCGAAACAGCAACGGCACGGACGGACGGACGGAAGGAAAGGAAGACAGAGACAGGACTACAGGACAGACAAGCAAAGCAAGACAAGATAATTATGGATTTGACTTGACTTCAACTTCTTGATTTATGGCGTCGCTTGCTTTTCGCTACGAGACGCGACGGAAAACGACAACGCGGGGGAGACCGGACTACCGAGCGACAACGCGACAACCAACGTTACGACTCTGCCCGTGTCTGTGTTGGAGTGTTATAGACTTCGAACACAGAATAATATCGGTTTTACAAAATAAAATGTTTTGTTATGGCAATAATGTGTCTGATTTCCATAATCCTGCCATAATTCATGGAAATTTCATAGTCAGAAATTTCAAATTATACAAAGGCGTGTGTGTGCGGCTGGCTTTTTTTGCCACCATGGCCGTAGGGAGGGGGGGGTTTTGGGGGTTCAAAACCCGATTCAAAACACGATGGGTTTCACAGTTTTCAGGATCCCTTAATTTTTTTAGCAGCATTGGGGTTTTTGACATTGACGTGACACTCCATAACTGACACTGGCCGTAAAGAAAAAGCAAGCAGCACAGCAGCAGAGCCATATTAGAAAAAGAGGTTGAATATACCTATAGCGCACGATTAAATTATTGAATTTTTCATGCGGATCCCTACCTTTTTTGAAAATATTATATAGCCTATGTTCATCACGGAAAATTTAGGATTTAAATGGTGAAAGAATTTTTCAAATCGGTTCAGTAGTTTCGGAGCCTAATCAAATAAACAATCAATCAAATCTTTCCTCTTTATTCTATTAGTATAGATTTCTCTTCAGCTCTTAGTTTAGTTACTATTCCAGTCAATAACGCCATTAGGTCATTAACTAGAAGGAGCATTTTTTTTTATTAAAATACAAAAAGGCATACATACCTATTCACGCTAATAAATTATCGCAAAGCTTTATCACACTTAGGTAAATCAGAATAAATGATGCGGATTTAACACATAATAAGTTACCCATCATGAACTAGTTTGTTATTGTTAGGGGATTGATGCATCTTTGTGCACATGTTTTATCCACACCGGGGAACACGAAAGGTAATTGAAGCATAGTGTTTAATATAGGTAGGTACCTACAACTTTTTGGAGCCAATTCTAAGTATCACGATATGTAGCCATCGATATTATATTGAGTCCCGCCAGAAACTGCATTCTCGTCTCATTCTCGTGCACTCTGCGATATAAATAGCATAGACAATTTGATTTCAATATATCTTGTGTAGGTACCTATATATTTGAATGTCAACGTTGCTTACTGGATTTATGAATGTGATTATCTGGTTTTTTTTTGTCAGTAATGCCAACTTAGATAATTTTAGCTGAATCTAGGAATTTTAGCAATCTAATTGTCAAAAATAATTGAAACTTGATTAGGTACCTACCTAATATTAAATAAATGCTGTAACATTTTATTTGAAGTTCGCATAATTTGAAATGTTTTTTTAAGATTAGGTACGGTTATAATACTGTATAATCGATCGGGTCGGTCGGGATAGCCGTGCTCAGCGGGCGAAACTAGCGAAAGTAATCTAGTCAGCAGGCAGCACCGTTTAAACAGTTTCTAAAGGTTTTAGTTCAGTTCGGTTCGGGTGCCCCATTCCATTTTTAGGCATTTGTTTGGTGCTCGTATTATGCGTAGTGGTTTTATTATTTGATTCGAGATTGAGAAGCAAGGAACATGCAAGGAAATTATTTCTAACAATAAAAAGCAGCGACTAAGGAAAGTGAGCGACAGAGACCTAGGAATGTTCCTTTTTCACTCTTCGATAATGCGAACGAGTGCCCCGGACCACTTGTTGCTTATCGAGCAACTTATCGAAAAAAACCATTGATAAATATCGAATGGGAGATGTCGAGAACATGCTTGTTTGATTCGAAGCAATCACTCGATATTTTCGCCCATAACACAGCAGGTGTAAGGTAAAGACTTTCTACACAAATTAATTTTTCTTTAATATAATTTAATGAGCTTATAGTGAATTTTGTAACAAAAGCTAATTTTATGTAAGTATATTATAATGAAAATTACAATCAAATAACAATAAACAAATTAGAACTAGTATTTACAATTAAAACAATTGAGTTAACTGCAGACTGTTGCAAATAATGTACAGATAGCTCAACTGATCCGTATCAATACCAGTCAGAAGCGTCCCCAAGACGCTGGCTGCATTGCCTTAGGTACTGTATGACAATTCCATATTAATAGGTAGGTACAGACAGAAGCATTAATTGGTAACCCCCCTAATAGCTAAAGTTTACATTGCAAATCACTGTACGATTTACAAATCTTTTACTCAAATACTAACAAAAACGTAACACCCAGTGGGAATCGAACCAGACATCCAATCGCTCACATGACAAGTAATGCACGCACCAACCAACTAAGCCAACCAACCAGTTATCAGAGCGTCGAAATTTTATGTTATTAGTGTTCGACAGCGGATTTTTATTTATGAGATCTCTTTACACTGGATAAGAAAAAAAAGAAGTATTTGAGGGTAGATTTAAATATAATCTTGGTGAATAATGAAAAAGTCACTAGCCATACTCAATTCTAGTCTTGACTTACTGGTTTGAATCATAAATGAATTGAAGAATATTGAAGGAAATTATGCAAATTAAGAATTTTGTGAGAACTAAGATCGCGGTGCTATTCGAACAGCAAATGAGTAATCAGGAGATGGAGATTGCTCGTTAGCTTTGAATTACGGTAAGTTATCAACTTATTATTCTTGTGTCATAATCATTACGAAACAAATACATATTTTTTTAGTAAAACCTTGTTATCTTTAACTTCATTTAAGTATTGATTTGTTGTCTTACAGATAAAAACCGTGCGCTTAAGTGTAATGTGGGGATGTGAATGTAAGAAGCAATGGCAGATAAACAACAGGAGTGTATTACAAATCAGTGAAGTCGCCACAATAATATTGTTGACATTCAAACTAGTTCGCCTTTTGCATCCACTCGTTCTACTGCTCAACAATATTTGATATCAACATCAAAAGAAGGCATTTGCATGCAGCTGATATACTTACACAATTATCGAGCAGTAAAAATAGGACTGTCTGCTGAACTCCATCGTAGGGCATGAATAACTTTAGGTAAGTGATAATACTGATAATTCTCAACAAATTCGAACACCTTTATCTATGATTATTTCATCATAATAATGATATTTTTAACAAGTTAGTATTTACACGGACTAAATTAACATTATAACAGTTGACTTTTTTTTTCTTTTTAGGTTTTGGAGATGGATATCCTCTATGGGTCCTGGAGAAATAGTAAAAATAACTGGGCGCATGAATGACGAGCTTGAAAGTGTTGAAGGTTACTACGCGGATCGCGTATCCAGAAGCCCAAATTAATTTTGTCCATGATAATTGTGCAGTGCATCGTACGCGGATGGTTTCTCAAGGATTGTTCATCTCTACAAGGCATTACTGTTATTTCTTGGACATCTAAAAGTTCGGACCTAAATCCGATAGAAAATATGTGGGGTCAAATGGTTTTAAATTGAGATCCGATCCGTTAGCCCTTAAGCTATTAAGCGATAAGTATCACTAAATATAAAGGACGATAAATATCACTACCTACTAAACCCTAATGTAATTTTACCTTTTAACATTGTCAGAAAAACTCCATTTGACCTCATTTATTTTCAAAACTACCTGATTATTTAGTATTCCATGATTTACACGAGATCCAAATTGCTTAATTCATTAGATTAGCAAAGTAAACGAAAATCTAATGAAAACATGTGTATTCTCGAGCACTAAATCGAAAATGGAATATTATTTTTCAGGATAGGAAGCTATTTGTAAGTAGGCTAAATAATAAAATAAAACAATAATTAAATTTTTTGTGTTGTTGTTTGTGTAGGCAAATTTTTGAAAAAAATAAACGTAATTGTTGACCTGAAATTATTTATTATGTATTGTTTTATTTTATCAATTACTTTAAATTCATACTAATAGACAAAAACTTCACTATTACACATAAATAAATGTCATTACATTACTAAAATTAAGTAGTAGTTAAAAAACAAAAACATCCACTGCAAGGATTCGATGACGATCATTACGATGTGCGGTGACAGAATCTCGGTTACACTAACCACTACACCATAGTTACATGTGATAAAGGCTCGAAATTTCAGTATCGTCACTCCTAATAAAAGAAATGTAGGTGTTGAAATAAACATTTGTTTTTTATTTAAACAATAATTAAACAAACTTTATAAAAAAACAAAAATAAAAAATAATGTAAATTAAAATGAATATATAAATCTTCACGGGTTTGAACCTACATGCTACTGAATGATAACTATGACATATTCTGTGAGGGGGTTACCAATTAATGCTTCTGTCTGTACCTACCTATACCTACTAAACGAGAAGTATTATGTAGGTATTACATAAAAGACCACATCAATCGACACGATCTTACAAGCTCTAGTTAGTTTGAGGATAGGCTGTGTAAATTGTCCAGCATTATTTATTTTACTTTACAGATAAAAGAAAAATATTAGTTAGGTACTTAACTACATGAGTAAAATAGCTTCTCAATATTTGCAAGTTCCTTATAGGTATATTTATTAAAGGTACCTTTCCTACCTATTGACTTGCCTACAAATAATATAATAGGTACAATCTATAGTACATTTTAAATCTATTATCCTACGTAGGTACTTAATTTTAGGCCGGCGATACATGTCCGATTTTGTTGTCTGGCGGGTGGTCGTATTCGATTACCCGAAGACGTTAGTTCCATACATTTGTAACCGTCACATAAATCGCGTTGGGATATTGAAATGCGCCTAACTATAGATAACTATAGAGACAAAAAATTGAACGTACGTTTCATACCGGCCTTGGGCACTTTTAAGTTCAATTGAATTCACCTATCTATCTATCTATTTACATTGTTGGCTAAAGGATTCATGGGATTCGTAGGCTTAGCTGATGGTTTTTGAGTCTACCGATTGAACTATTATGGTATTTTATTTAATGGAAGGTATACTTACTGGCTCTTTTCGAATGATCAATTCAGATGTCGCTAAACCGAAACTAATAATTTACACAGCACTTAAAATTTTACCATCCCTTTTTTTCAATTTATAAAGGACCGCCGTGTGGTGCCGGCATAGAATTTCACCACCGCAACTCTTTCCGTGGGTATCGTAAGAGGCGACTAAGGGAAACACACCGGGAGGCGGGCAGCAGCTCCCTCTCCAGAATAACTCCAACGAACTGCGTCCCCAACCCGCATGCCCATGCGTGGGGATTATGGGCAATAACCCCCAAATAATAAATAATGCCATCTTTGGCACTCGTTAGGGGAGGCCTAGCCTATGTCCAGCAGAGGACTGTTATAGGCTGGTGATGTGATGATGTGAAAGGACCGCAGTTCTCTTTCATCAAAATTTTTGTGCTAAAATTTGTTGAGTTTTCAAGACATCTGAATTGACACCTACAGAACATAATTATTAGTTTTAATTATAATCTATCTATTCTAGCTCTAAGCGTCGCTGCGGCGAATGTGACTGCCCATTCTCAGGTGAATGACGTTCTTCTTCCGTACTGAACTTGTACTCTCGTTCTGCGGGGGGGTGTTCGGTTGCGGGGGGCGGGGTGCGGCCTTCTGTGGCGGCCTCTAGTGCGGGCCCCGATGGACCGAAAGGCATGCCTTCGGTACCGTATGGGACTTCGCCGGCGGTGACGTATTCTGTCGGCTGGTAACCGTAGCTGTTGAGACTGGAACAAATATAAAATAAATTATAAAAAACCACGCAGGAACAAAAGCTACAAAATGTCATACCTGAATTGAATTTGTGCATTTGCTTAATACCTACAGCAGACTAAGTGGAAAAAGACTAGGTGGAAAAAATCTTTTTCAATATTCGAAGCTACAGAGCTTCTACCTGCACTGGTATATCGCCCAAAAAAGCATTAGAAAGCAAAAATGCTGTAGATGAATTAGATGGCGCTGTGTATTATCATTATCACACATCATATCACAATGATGGGCATAAGCCTTCTATTTTTATTGAGCTTTATTCCCACAAATATGACAATTAATTAATTATATTTAATAACGTTTTTGTACAACACCATCAAATCCAGCTATTGCCGTCAGGAATAAAACTGAACAGTACAGTAAAACCTAATATAGGTATCTTATTGACCTAATATATCCTACTACTCACCTATTAGGCCAGTAGGAGATATCCTCGATCGCATGATGAGCGTACGGCGCGTACGCGTGTTGGTAGTATGAGTGATGCTGCGACGTGGTGTCGTACTGCAGCGGGTATAGCGGCGCTGTGGTCGCCGGGGTGCTTGTCGGTACTGAGTATTCTGAAAAAAATTGAGGTTGTTGGTTGTTGTTTAATCGTCATAATTTAATATTATTATTTGAGCGAACGCAATTATCAAGCGGATAAAATTGTTTGGGACGAGTTTTGCTCCACCTCGAAATCGTATTATTATTCACGTATTTATTGATCAATTTCATTACAATTATGTTCTTTTGTTTGCGTAGAATAATATAATTCACAATGGCATGCTATAATTAATTACTTATTCAATAGTACAATACAAAACGTAGAGCGCTAAGGTAATCGATTTAGGATCTTCTGTGTACCACAATCAGCAAAGAAATAATTTTTTTCAATGTATATTGAAACCTTTATCATTTTGGGAGATATTGGTATCCCATTCAACTTCAAAAACATACAATGCGATTGTTTTCTTGACAAGCAACAATAATTGATAAATTATATTTATTGCATAAAAAGGCAGCAACGATCTTGCTAAATCATTTACACGCAAGCATGCCCATTTCGTTGAATGTGGAAACTTTAGTAATTCCTGGCAGTGTTTTGTTTTTTCCGACTTGCGTTGTGGATTGAAACAAAACACTGCTAACGATTAGGCAAGCCTGTGACTAACCGATAAAGTGAGGACGACATTGCGGTCACTGCTAGAAAATAATCTTTGAACTGATGGTCTTGTTATGTCTTAGAGAAAGAGAACCTACCTATAGGCGCAGGGTACGCATGCGGGGGTGTGCGGTAAGGCGCGGGGGAGGTGTTGGGCTGCGGGGAGGAGCCGCCTTGACTCCAGTATCCGCTGCTGCCAGCCCACGTGTAACTGCTGCCGTTTGGCGCCGCTGTACGTTCCGTGCTTGTGTATGTTGCTGTAACAAATAAAACAATTTATTATTTGCATTTCGTTTTGAACAAATGTGCTCTTATTACAGCATCATCTTGTCCCAAAGGTAGCTAAGCTATGGGAATAAGATGAACTGCTCAGACGATGATTATCAACAGCCGATGGACGACATAGACAAGTGCTCTCTTGATAACCTTAAAATGCTCAATAACTCAGTCAATTATCTTAGTACACATTACATAATCGTGTTTTTCAGTGACCCAAAGTGGTCTTGATCTCCGACTTAAGACTGCTCTCGCCAGCTATGAGTGTCGAGTTCGCGTTCCGTACGGCAGCCACCGGTCTACCACCACCTGGTTTTCCCAGATAGGCCTTCTCGACCTCTCCCCGATCGCTTAGACTCAACGAAAATATTTTATCAAATCAGAACCCGACAAATATTTATCAATTTGTCAAAAGTTTGTATAAGCGAGGACAACCTTTTCCACTGCGTCACGGAGGTTCTCACAGCTTTTGTAGCTAGATAGTGTTTTGTGTTTATCATGTTATTGTTACCTACAAGGGGGTACAGTGTGCGAGGTCTGTTAAGCGGTAATTCTTCTCCACCTTACCGCTGAGTTACCGCTGCCGTAGAGAGAAAATATTTGCAGTCATTGCACGTTTGTAGCTAGATAGCGCTGTATGTTTGTGATACTTACAAGGTGACAGTGTGTGAGATGTGGATTCTCGAAGAGGGTCTGGGATATAGGGCCTAGCCTTCTCGATGCTAAGTTACAGCTGTCATGAGACTTTATTTGTATCCAGTTGGCGCTGTGTAGGAGCACTTATCAGAACTCACAGCACACATCCGCCTATGAAGCTAGGATTTATGTCATATTCGTCCCTAGTTTTCGGCCCACGTAATTTAAAAGTATTTATACGTCCCGCAAGACGATATTTGTCCATATTCGTCCCGCATATTAAAATTATTGTAAGTACAGTTAGCGACAAAAGTATAATTTAGCTGCGCTGCCAAAATTGCGGACAGCAATCATTAGAGGCTGAAGACTAAGATGTGTGTTATCTACCACCCAGAACTTACTATCAACCAATAGTGATGGTCATTACTAGTATTATAGATGGCGCTGTATGATTGTGTTACTTACAAGGAGGTGAGAGTGTGCGAGGCCTAGAAGGCGGTCGGGGCGGGTAGGGCGCTGGTCTTCTGGATGCTGAGTTACCGCTGCCGTAGAGAGATTGTGACGCAACGAACCAACCTCCGACTGGAAAAGAAACATCAAATTTTCGATTATGTCCAGCGAAATAGCTTTTATTATTTCACTTTATTCTAGGAAAGTATATAGGTAATTTCTTAAAATCAAAACAAACGCTGATTTGTTGAGAATAATGAATTTCGTTCGACGAGATGGTTTAAATAACGTTTAGCCGTATTGTAGAACGATTATAACTGAACAATCGGCATAGGACATTAAATGATTTTTTTTATCATAGACATTCTATGATACTTATACATACATATATGTATATATACATTATTTTTCGGATCTCTGCCTAAAATATACCTATAGAATAAAATGATTACAGAAGTATTAAAAAGGCTTATAACAGGTAGGTATCACATCACACCAATGAAAAAAACTTAAATTTACTTTGGTCAAGTTACTTAAAATAGAGAATTCATAAGTGTACGGTGGCCAAAATAGGTGGCAGCGCTATTTGGGTCGGGTCTTAAATCTTGGACAGATTTATTATTCATTCAATTACAAGGTAACACCTAAAACCTACCTACACCATTACTGTAGGCACCTGTAGGCAAATTTTCGCAGAAAAGATGGCGTAACGAAATAGGAGCATGAATAGGTGGCAATTAATGAATCACGAAAGGTGAAAAAAGAAACAGCGGCAGACATACTTGCTCAATGCTACAAAGGTCATAAAATCTTAACGCAACGTGCGCTTCATGTTATCGCTTTATATTGCTCATCAATGGGGTTCGAAAGGGTTAGAATTGTAGATAAAACTTTAAAAGCAATTCTTTCTTATCTTAGGTTTTTAAGAAACGATTAGATGAGGGTAGTTATTTATTTAGAACTCCCAACAAAAAATCACCTAACATGCAAAATAAAAATAAAGTGATCTAATTCTTGTTTTTTTTTATTAAAAAAAAACAACTATATAGCTTAGTTGACCAATATTAAAGTAGGTAATACAATCACCAACATGTCACCAACATTAAAGGAGTAGGTATATAATATAAGGTAGAGTTCAAGTAATTCTTTTTTATCCTTAGATAAAATAATACATGCTACGTTCCATAGGACTGCTTGAGTATAAAATAAGAAATATAGTGTTATTGATATTTTTTTTTTGTAGTGTAAGTGGTAAGTAAGTGTGTAAGTGGAAAGGTTACCTTAGTATTATTTCTAGCTCTCTTTTCCCTATGTCCTATGAAAAAGGTCAATAACTTCCTACAGATAAATCAGAGAAGTAAAAATCCAGCAACGCACTAATTGTCACCTTAATATAGAGCAGTAGGTACTTAATAGTGATTCTATGGTATTATAGTTCCAAGCTACCTAGCTTAGAATAGCGGATGTAGGTATCATTCATCCCTAGGTCATATCCTATAGGTTTTAATAACTAGTGTCCGAAAATAAAACTCACACTGTGGATACTGATGCGGTGACGAGCTTTGCTGCGGATAGTGGGTCCCAACAAAATCCCTCTGATAAAATCCTTCCGGCCGCTCCTTTGCGTCCAAAAACGCCTTCGCAAACGGATTGTACTTGATCTTCAGAGACGTCACCTCTTCGTTCTGGTAGGCTGTTACCGCTATGAACTGTGTTTCGGGGAAGGGATACGTCATTATTCTTCGGAGATCGGTACCGACCTTCACGAGGTGTACTCGGGGCTCGTATTTGTGCAGGCTGTTCAGCATTATCTATGAGCAAAAAGGTAATAATAAGTTAGGAAGTTACTTCCTTTTATGAGTAAACAGTATTTTCTGAAAGCATGCATACGGATAAGAAAAAAAAGGTGATAAAAGAGTTGGTATTTCTGTCTCTTTTTTTAACTTGACAGAAATTGTCTCGAACCCTGCATTATTCAGCTCCTTGTTTCGAACGCCAGCTTGCTTATAAACAAATTAAAGGTTGTACCTATGTTACGGGGATGGTTACGGTTTTTGCCGATTTGGTTTGAAAGGTATGTGTGTGTATCAGAAATACCGAAGAGCAGCACAATGATCTACTACTATAATTATAGTTATTCTGTGCTCGAATATCTATCTAGACACTTATCATTATCACTGACAGACACACACTAACGTTTCGGACCAAATGGGCTGAATATGTAACTTGAAGCCTTTCCTCTGTTTTAAGCAAGCATGCAGGCATTCGAAACCTGGAGCTAGATTATTCAAGGTTCGAAACAAGTTTTGTCCAGAGAAATCAAAAAGAAATAGCAACTCCTTTATATTGAGGTGTATCAGCTGAGTTTTAGCTGATAAATATTAGCATACTGTCTAGGGGAGTAGCTAACTTATTCTTAGTGTAATGTAAACATAGCGCAGAGACAATAATTATTACAAATGATAGTGCGTACGGGCAGCCGCTAAACAGTTGGTAAGCTACAGATTTCACACCGAGCCGTCAACATATGGATCTGGATGTATCTGATGTTTACTTTCGTATATCATTCGCACCACATTCGAGCGTGAGAAACTGTTCTCGGAAGTAGCGGTAGCTGAAGTGTACTGGCACCTATGTATCAGATTGTTGTAAAGTCATTAGCATAAATCAGGCTTTATTGTTCCCGTGGCTTCTTTAAACTTTAATCTAGTTGTAGGACGGACCAATGCGGTGTAGAAACAAAATTAAATTAAAATTACCCAATACACACATGAACTACGAAAATAAGACGATTATTTCAGAAGAAACACGATTTTTAAATAATTTACCCAATAACATAAAAGAATGTGGCAGCATTAATAATATAATAATAATAGAATAATATAACTACTTAACTTAAATTTTTCAGTACCTATCAAAAAGATCCTAAGTTATTAAATATAGGTAAAGCCTCATAGCCAAAGAGCTATTTACCTACACAAACTTAGACTTGGTCCATACTCGTAGTTACTGTTTAGATTTATCTTATTTTAAGTGGGCTGTAAAGTTTTTATGTGTAAATGAAGTTTTGTAAATTATCCTATTCTGTATCTATTTATGTAATATATTTTATTAAGTATAACAGTCATCTAGCAACCATAACACAAGCCCTGCTTAGCTTGGGGCTAGATAATGCTTTGTGGATTGTCCAGCTTTTTTTATTTATTCTATTTATCAAACCCAAAGTTTCCTCCCAATTCTGATATAATTCTATGATTGAAAGAAATCATTCATTCTTTCAATCATAGAATCTCTAAGCCATCCAGATACTGTTCCATAAATTAATATTCAATCAACACTGTGAACTAATTATGCCCGGTCAGGAATATAATCTGATGCGGCTGTAAATACGGTTGGTAATCTCTTAATGCGCTTGTATAATGAGCGGGTATTTACAAGAGCAGTGATCTAATTCCGGCATGAATAAACTGAACTGATATGTTTGATGACACCTTTTGGAGAGACTATGGGAAAATACACAACTTTCTAGCTATGCAGCTGTTCAAATAGTATTGATTAAAACTTTTCTAAAATAGTTAGCGTAATATCACTTTATCCGTCTATGCAATTCCACTGCTCCACTGCTTTAGGTAATATAATAATCCCCACGCTTGGCAGGCAGATAGGTGATGGCAGTGGAGGTCTTAAAACGAAAAATATTCTGCTTAACATTAAAACTTTAAGTACTGAGGGTCTCAATAGGCCCAAACAACAGGTTAGGCAAAATATCTGAGCGTCTTGGGGACGCTTACGACTGGTATTGATATGGATTGTTTGAGCTCCCTGTAGATTGTTTGCGATTGCTGTACAGTCTGCAGTTAGCTCAATCGTTTCAAAATACCAGTGCTTATTTAATTGTAATTTTTCTCGGTAAGTACCTAGTGTTATTTAAAGGACTTGTTTTTCAGTTATTTGGTCTTACAGCTCAGTATGTTTGAAAATATGTACCTATTTGAGGGAAGATCTAGATGTCTTTGAGACGGATAGAGGAATAAAGTAATTTATGTGTTATGCTTTAAGGCTTCGCAGAAATCAAAGGGTGAAAATATTCTAGTTTTGACCGAGGTTACTTACTTGAGCCGTTTGGGGTGGGGGAACCCACCTTACCTATCCTGGTCCTGGGGTACACGCAATATATCAAGAGCTTACAAAACAACTCGTATACTCCACAGGTGATCGGAATACTGTCTTTTATTTCAAATAACAAATAAGCATTGCCATCCAACGTTGCAACGCTGCTTCTTGTGAATTTATATGGTAGTATTCTGGATATTATTCTGACTAAGGAGAGTCAAGGGTTGAGGGATGTACTAGTCTCACGCACGGAGGGTATAGTTCCTATGGACGCATACCATCCTGCCCTGGATATTGAGGTATTGGTAGAGATGGCGCGATGTTCGGATTGCATAGAGTCCAGCAATATAAATTCAACCAAAGACTGGAATTTTAATCGTTGTGATGTTGAGCTTTTGCAAATCTCTCTTTCCAACGCTTCCTGGGATCGTGTGTTACTATTGCAACTACGATTGCAACTGTGTTGGTAAATAAATGTTTTTTTTAAAAGTAAAAAAAATTTTTTTATTAATCCAATCTTAAACAGTTTTAATTAATCCTTACCTGTCCATTTCCATTAGTTTTGTTAGTGAGTTTGACTTTGGCGAACGATATCGGCTCTTTCATCCAATGAGCGCCGAAGTTTGGGCTTTCAGGATGAATGTAGATCGCGTTGGATGGTGGCACCTCAGCCTTACCTCCAGGTACCTAGGACAAACAATAAATAAGAAATGATGAAGTAGGTACTAAACGGTAAAGTTTGGTTAGGTTAGGATGGAAAAAGTGTTCTTCTGCGATCTGCAAATAGTTGTCCCGGGTGTTCTATGCATCACATACCTAACAATAATATTGTTAATATAATACAATATATTATAATATATTGTATTAAGCATCTGCTTAGCTTGAGGCTAGCAGATGCTGTGTAGATTTTCCAGTATTATTTATTATTTAAAATCATTATCATCTCCACACAATATAATCAAGCGATGAAATAATTTCTACCATTTAATGAATCTAAGATAACCACCAAGTGGAGTCCCAACAGCGTAAGGTGCCGTGGCAGACCGAGGAAGCGATGGCGTGACGAACTGGACGCCTACAACGATGCCTGGGTCCATCTGGCTCTGGACCGAGATGCGTGGAGGGACCAGGGGGAGGCCTTAGCCCAGCAGTGGGACACACCAGGCTTAATAACTAACTAACTAAGTAATGAATCTGCCAATTTTTATAAATAATATAAAAAATAATATTAATAATATTTTTTTTTTATTATTAATATTAATAATATTTTTATAATTTTAATGCTGGTCAATTTTGTGCTGAGCCCTAAGCTAAGCGGAATGTTATGTGTAGGTACTAGATGACTCATATACATAATAAAGTATATTATATAAGTATATATATTTTAATTTAATGTAGATAGGAAATAAGCAGATTACCCATTCGCCATTGACGTATTTCCAGCGATGCGAGTCGACTTGCACAAACTCTAACAGCACCGTGTACATCGCCGTCGGGTCTAACCCGCTCGCTGTCACCTTTACCACCGGGAACATTCGCCTGTAACAAGAAATATAATGTAATATTATTTAAAATATGTGTGAAACTTTTCAACTTTGCGATTGGTTAGCATGTAATAGATATTTATCGGGTATTTACTTTGTATGTATATTTATGTATTTATTATGTACCTACTAGGTTTTTCCCGCGAATGGTTCGAATTGAATGTTTAATTGGTTTTTAACGTTATTAGTTTTTTTTTGTTTTGTTTTTCAGTGATCATGGCGCATGAAACTGTGACGAAATATTGGAAAACTCAAAACTCTAATCTAATCATAATCATATTGAGCATGATATAAATGACCGTTATAAATGACTTTAGTGTTATTAGTTTTGTAATATATCCATAATATTTTAAAAATAGGATTCGGTTATATTGTTTGTCCTTGTTCCACTACGCGGGAACATGACACCGGGATATAATATCCTATGTCCTTTCTCCCGGTTTAGACGACGTCTGTCCCAAATGTCATCAAAAATCTGCTCAGTAGTTTAGGCGTGAAAGACGGACAGACAGACAGACAGAGTTTCTTTCGCGTTTATGATATTAGTAAGGATTTACCTTTTGTGTCTCCATTAAACTGATTTTATATATTTTTTATTTAATTTGTTTTTCCTCTACGTTCCCACTGAGTTGCCCCGTGACCACGATCGCTGGAAGCCGGAAGGCGAACGTAGGGGTAAAATAATACGAAGGTCCGCTATACATATCCAAAAATAGTCTAACAACAAAATATAACGATGTTAACTTTTCATAGGGCAACAATTTTGCGAAAAGCTAGTTCTCGATTACATTTATGACTATTTATTTTTGATGAATAGACAGACTAGTAAATTATAAATAGCACATTTTCCATCGTCTTCGGACCAAAACGTTTAATTTTATGTAGAAAGAACGATAAACTGTTTGACTTTTTTTAAATAAATTGAAAATGAAAGTAACGCGTCGTACTTTATCTTTCAGTTCAGTCCACCAGTCGTCTCATGTCACGTTATTTACAAACAAAAAACCTTGAAACAGATTAAACTTGAAATTTTATTCCTTTTTCGACAACAAGTGAGTGTAGGTACATGAAATATCAATGTAATAAGTATACCTAATTGAAAATATCAATGAAATATCATGAAATACCAAAATTATCTTCCTACGTAGGTGAAAGCTTATAACAATGAGATGCACTATGTGTTACAATAGGAACGGTGCAAATACAATAGCTACAGGCGACAAAAAGAGGTGTCAATAGTTTTGAAGATACTTGTAAAATGTATTAGAAATATCTATAGCTACCTACCTAATGGATATGTGGATACCCACACCTAATCGTAATTGATTTTTATGATTTCATTTTAGTCCTATTTATTTTTAGTTTTAGTCACTACTTGAACTATCGGCCCTCTTTGCACACGTTGTGACGTGGCGTATTGTGAAAGCAAAGACATTAAAACCTAACAATTTCTTTTCATTCTGATGTAACTTATGGCTAACTTTTTTCTGTGATTTTAAGTTCATTTTCTTAGCTAGTAAGTACAGTTTCTATTTCACAAGGACAGATGTGCTCAAGGGTGGAGTACTCACGGCTTGCTGCAGGATCATTTAGCCACCCTGCGTTAATAAGTAAGACCTACCACGTTAATAGTTGAAAACTAGCCGGCCAGGCAGACGTTTAGCACTCCCCGTGTACCGTCGCTGATCACATCCTTACATGTTAATGACTTGTTCAGACATAGCTATAGTTTAAGGTAGAATTGAAGTGGTGACTCATGAGTAATAATAGTTTGATTATTTTGAAAAAACTAATTACCAACTTCATTTAGGCAAGGCAAGTTTTGCGTCGTTTGTTAAAAATAACATAGTAATTAACTTGCCTGTAAATCTAATGTTAAACAATTCGATTATTGTGAGTTCTTTAAGCTTAATTACTGTGGTATTATTATTTTAATTATTGCTAAAATAATTAGTAATTACCAAAAGTAAATGCTATGTGCTGTCGAACAGCGAGTCATCACGGATTATCGCGTACTAAGGCTGTCGGTCGGATAGCCGCCATGCCAGCTTTAAGGACATCATCGGGCGAGCCTTTTTCACCGCCAATTTACCAGCTATTCTCGAACCCTGTTGTCTGTTGTATGTCTGTTGCGTGACGAAGGTAATAAGCCCGAGGGCTAAACACCTCCAAGGATGGTGAGTATCTGGCGCAGCGCATCAGCATTTATATACATAGAAGTAATGCAGCCAGCATCTAGGACGATTCCGACTGGTTGATGACGGTCGATATGGATCAGTTGAGCTTCCTGTGAATTGATTGCAACAGTCTACAGTTAGCTAAATTGTTGCAATTGTAAATATTTTCTAGTTCTAATATGGTTCTTTCACACATCATAGTATTTATATAAAGAAAATAACTATTAGGGTTGATCGTTTTGTTTTGATGCGAGATTAATTTATTTTATTTTCTCTGCGAATAAAACTAACGGACAAGCGGAATTTAACTTTCAGTCAGCAAATCTTAACTTTAATGTATAGTAGTTATCTGATTGCTATGATTTTGATAACTATTAAAATTATAATATTATGTAATTATTTTAATACTTTTAGTACCTAATAAACAAGTTTCTTTTTTTTTTTTTTTTTTATTTGAGGGATTTATCGCTAATAAACAAGTTAATGTTTAATTTAATAATTTATGTTTGACAAAAGAATAAAACCAGGAATCATAAAGCAAAATCCTACATTGATTCTCAAAGATCTAAATGGTGGTCTGCAGAATAATAAAGCGCATTTACTCCACCGATTGCCTTTTTATAGACCATTTTAGCATACCAAGCACAATAGACGAGTGTTTTCTGACCTTAAATATAAAATACTATGTAGGCAAGATCCTATAAAAACTCGTAACAAGAGGAATACCATGATTTAATAAGCAGGTTTATTACTTCTCTTATGAGGACACCTATACTTAGTCATAACTCATAAACAATATTGTAAGATGTAACTATTGTTCCATTTTATTCTCGTTTGCTCATAGATATTTTTTAGCTTGTAGCAACAAAGGCCTCATCAGCGATTAACCCAAAGTACTTAGGTTGTAAAATTCAGTTGTATTCTTTGCTTTTTGTTTGTACGTATAATCTATGAGTTTTCATGTTCGATTGTTTACAATAATGGAACTTATTGGTGTTATTATGCGTGGCATGTGGAATAACTATGAAATAAGCTGCTATTTTAAAATTATCTCAAGTAAATTTTGCTTACCTAATCAAAACTAAGCAATAATGGCATATTGAAGACTTGAATGTATGTTGAAAGGCAAACGCGACTTCGCATGTGTTTAGATTTAAACTTAGACCATTACAGCCCGACTTTGATCTTAGATAAAACGTTACTTGTCAAAAAACTCAATCAACAACAATCAAAAGTTGCGGTTGAATGCGTAAAAATTCGCGACAAGCAACTAAGTCATTTGATGTTAGATGAATATATTGCAGTTTTATCTTATACGTTTTTCTCATTTCAAAATGTCTCATTTCAAAATCTTTCATTCGTAGTGATAATCTTCATGTTGGTGAGGGTCTGGAAGACCCTGTAGGGACAGGTTTCTGTCGTCCAGCGCCACAATGACCGTTCGCTCATACCTGTTGCAAGCCTTCGAATGACTCTACCAGAGTTTGATTTATGACATTACCTTTCATTCTTAGTAACAATCATTTCGCTGGTGAGAGTCTGGAAGAACACCCACAGGCCTTTGTCGTCCAGCGTAACGTTGACTTCTCGCTCGCGCTCGTTGCGAGCTCAACTCTACCAGAAGTTGCTGTTTATGACTTCTCTCATTTGTCTATGTCATCCTAAGTTGACCTCTCGCTCGCAGCCGTTGCGGGCTCATCGGATATTTCTACTAGAGTTTGATTTATGACATTACGTACATTTTAGTTATATAATATTACCTTCCATTCTTAGTGACAATCATCTCGTTGGTGAGGGTCTGGAAGCGCACCCACAGGTCTCTGTCGTCCAGCGCTACGTTGACCTCTCGCTCGCGCCCATTGCGCGCTGTGCCGCCGCCGACGGACGGCTCTACAGCGCTCAGGATGTGCGAGGCTGCCATCCTGATAAACATAATTTGGAATGTTAAAGTTTTTTACTCCTCCTAGTTATATAAGGCGGTAGTTTTTGAAAATGTAAAGATGTGTTTGACATGAAATACCGCCAAAATTTCTAAACGGATCGTGCTGAAATTCAAAGACATGCAGATTATTTTTACTATTCCAAAGTAAGTAAAGGGTGCAAAGCCTCGGGCGAAAACTAGAAGGTGTTTAAGAGCTGCAAATCTACAAAAATTTTTTCGATAACTGATTCAAAAATTAGTCCCCAAACTTTTGTATTCTTCCAACAATAACAAGGGTTGAAGCAACCGACTACGAATGATTTTATAATAAAAGAGATTCAAAAAAATTATTTTACTGATGCTTTTTGTAAAAAAAGTTGTGTAGTACCACCCAGGGTTCCATTTCATCTAATGAGTTTTAGTTCCAACTTAAACTTAATCAACTAAACGACGTATGACACATAATTATATTAAATTATAAGACAGTTAAAATTTTCTAGCATGTCAAGCTCCCAATAATAGAAAACATGCTTAAATACATGCCCCCAGTTACAAGATACATCAATTTTATTTATCTACCTACATACTGTACAAACGGAAAACCTCACGGATTCCGTCGGCGATGGCAAATAAGCCGGATATTATTTTGTGTTTGGCCGAGCACGATCTCTCGACAATGTTTATAGAGCTCATTATCGTCTGGTACGTCGGTTCAACGTCCCATTGCTTCCCGAAGCTATTTTGTCAATTTATGAATCGTATTGATTTTCCCACCCGTAGTACCAACTTAATAAAGAAAGCATAAACACATAAAATTACCTTACTCATATATGTATGCCCAAACTATAGTTGAATGAAAAACGCAAAAAGTGCATTTGGATCCGTAATTTTTTTTTCATTACTCTTACTCGGAATGAAGTTGCTTGAAGAGCGGGTCGAAAGTGGTACTTTTGAACCCTAGAGAGAATCGTTTTTAACTGACAGCTATCACATTTCTATTGAACCATTAATAATGGCAGAATGTGAAAAATAATGGCCGATGCTAAATAAACAGAAAAGATTCAATAACTTTATTTCTTTCAGCTTACAAAATAAGCTCTTAGACAAGTCAAATTTCATACAAATAATTATCGTAAAAAAAGAAATAATTTGTTATTAATTACTCTTCACTTAATTTTTTTGTACACTAGTGGAAGAAGTGAAAAAGAAACTACTAGTACATTCATATATGTGTCTTATACAATAAGTATACAATACATACTTATGTGTCTAATACAATTTGTGTTTTGTCTATCTAAATCTAAGTTTAATGTGATTTAGATACATGTCAATAATTATTTAAATTAGTTGGTTGGAACGATATTGATCTTCATTTGTTTTCTCGTGTTGTAGTTTTGTTTATATTACAATAAGTTCATCTGATTAAGATATGGATTTAACACTTGATTTTATCAAGCGCTCATTCAGAGATTCTCTATTCAGAGAAAATGCTAAGGCAGTAGAGGAAAACCTTAAAACCTGACCTACATTGTTCGTTTATGTAAAACAAAATAGACCCATTTTTTTCTCCACCTAATTCGTGTTTTTATTTAATTCCTTGTATTCGTAATGAAAATTACAGTGTTTACCTCGGGTGAAAGTAACTTATTTAGAACTATAATCCTATTTTGGGAAGCTATACAAAACTATATCACTACATATTATAAAACAAAGTCGCTTCCCGCTCTCTGTCTGTTTGTATCTTTAAAACAACGCAACGGATTATGAATCGGTTTTTTTAAATAGGTAGATTGAATCAAGAGGAAGGTTTTTGTATCAGCCTTGGACCCGTGCAAAGCCGGAGCGGGTCGCTTAGTTTTGTATAAAACTAAAATAAACACAAAAAAAAAATTACCAGCATACGCGTTGATGTCTTTTGTATAAAGAACAAACATTTAGGAGACGCGCTCGAGAGTCTTGGAACAAATTGGTATTATGCTACTATGCATTTTAAACGGCAGTAAGCAAGTGATCAATTTATTGATCATAGAAGAAATAATCTAAAGAGTGACACATGAAAGATCTTTTTAAATATCTTTAATGGTGTAGAGGGTCTACGAAACGCTACGAGAATTTCGGCATTAATTGTGTCGCTTAACTTCAAACTCGGATTAAACCACTATACCTTCTTAGGAGATATTAATAAAAGAGTGTTTTTTTATCATGACAACAGTATTGAAGAAAACTAACCTGTTCAGTAAATTTGGTATAAACAACTAATTCTTTCAAAAATTCTATATATAGATTGGATTTACCTTCATTTGATATAAAGGAATGCAATTTTATATTATCTATTTTTGAAAACTTATTGTGGATTCATAGGATTTTGATAGGTATAATATCATGGATTTGTCTGGATTTAAAAAAATACGATAAAAACTAGAGATGTGGTAGTGGCGAAATCAAGGTAAACTATCGACAGTCAAATTTGTGGTAAAACTGAAAATAATACAAATAAAATATAGTTAAATTACGCACATTACACATGAGAGATTAGATAAAATGTAAAAAAAAAAATTAAAAAGTAGGCACCTAATTATGTTAAACAAAACGCAATATTTTTTCTGAGTCATCTTCTTTCTTGTTTTCTTCATCGTGCATTGGTCACCGTATCAAATTCTTACTGTTCAGCACTTTTTTGTAATAATTTAATTGCACCAACGATGCCCAGTTTTTAGCAATTTTCGAACATCATTTAGTTTAGTAAATTAAATATGTATTTATCCCAAAAATTTTCGGTTTCTGCGGGACTCGAACTGCGGCCCTCCCTCAGTACGGGAGTGTGTTGATCACTACACCACGAAAGCGAGTACCCGACTAGCCGAACTCGACGCCCGTTTGTGGGAGGGCCGCGGGTTCGAGTCCCGCCGAAATCTAAATTTTTTGCGATAATATTTAATTTCCTAGAGGTTACCACCACGAGTGCGAGGGCTTACGCACTATAATAACAAAAATACTGATTTTTGTAGGAAATAATACTTCACACCAGCTTTAAATACTGGTAAGGAAAATGTTTTTTAATATACTCTGGTAGTGCATTCCACAGCCTTATGAGCTGATTCTTATGTACAATTTTTTTTTAATTAAATTATAGATCTTAGATAAAACAATAATTACCGCCAAAACTTAATTTACCTACCAAACTAACTGTAGTTTGTAAGGTAAATTAGGTTTTGGCAGGAATGCACTACCAGAGTTTATTTAACATTTTCCTTACCAGTATTTAAAGGTGGTGTGAACAATTATTTACTGTTAGAAAAGTGAATATTGGTACCTAATATTTATTTAAGTATAATATTATAAATATTAATATTTTTCAGTGTGAGAATATTTAGTTATAATTATTTATCATTTGTTTTTAAGTATTAATGTCATGAGTAACTTTGGTACAACCCCTTCTATTCTTAAATTCCAATAATTCTTTCCATCCTAAGGTTGCCTGAAAGGGATCGCTTCTAAGCGATAAGGCCTTTTTATATGTCTTTATGTAATGTGGTTTGTTATTTTTGTGATCATAATTAGGATATGTACATATTAAACGAGCGAACCTCATCTACCACAAGGTTCTCAGATTATTTCCAGTGAGCTAACCATTGCGTGTGCCAAGGGTGTTTAAATTTTGACGATCTCTTTATTACTTTGGCATTTATATAAGTACTAATTAGTCTTACCAAGTACCTAACATTTAAGCTAAATCCTAGCCCAGTTTTATAAACATTGTGGTTTTGTAGGGTTTTGAAAACATTGTTGCTTGTAAAATGTCAGGAACGGTCGCTCATTGTTCAATTTATTTAATATCAATATAATTTTATACTTTAATTGAACTTTTTATATAAATAAATGCCTTTAAAAGTAGTAGTCCGTCATGAATAAAGGTACCCACATACGTCGAAAGCGCTTCTCAGTATTTCAAAGGCTGCAACAAAACATTGAATGCCCATAAAGGTACCGAATAAGGAAACGTGGAATGAAATACGCGGACTGAAATAGCAATAAAAGCCTCTCGGACATGAAAAACATAGGTAACAGCGCGCTGTAACTCAGTCGTAACAGCCAATTAGGGTAGAAAACCCATAGAAAAGACATCAACGCGCGTGCCGATACTTTACAGTTGTTCATTTTAGCCTTAGACAAGTTCTCGGTATACAATAATATTGTAACATTATTTTTTGGTACCTATCATATGATTTTACTTTTTTAAACGCTATGTAACTCAGTCGCAGTCGGTAATCAGAATATAAAACCCATATAAAAGACATCAACGCGCGTGTCGATACTTTACAGTTGTTCATTTTAGCCTTATACAAGATCTCTGTGATACATAAAATTGTAAGACTAAATTTTGGTATCAGATTTTAATAGGTACTAGAAGTGTTTTCGTTAGTGACGAGAGGACTTTAAATATATGCGCAATAGGCTATTCATTGTTTTTGTGGGCACGGAGTTTATTTTGCTTCGAGTGGATAGGTAAGCGATTTTTTTGGGTAAGTTACGACACTTATTATTTTTTTTTAATAAAAATTGTGTTGACGTTTATTTTAAAATCTATCATCAATCATCACAGCAAGACTTGTCTTGCTAAGTAGTTGACATAACAAAGAATGAGTGAATGCTGGCACTCTCTTTATTGAATTGTTATTTATTGACTTGCCTCGGGATTCCCGACAGTAATGCACCAAACTCGTAATTTGGTTTTACGTCCGCGTCGACCGTCTATGGAGGTTACTATCCTATTCCTACAACATTTAAAGTATGAAACAACAAGAAAGCAACATGTGTGTATAAAATACGAGTAATTACAGCTCTAGCGCACTCGTCCGCAGCGTCATTATTCATCGTTTTACGACTCCATGAGGTATAAATATAAAACATAACTTGTGTAGATGAATATTGCGAATATTTTCTTTTTAATGGCGAGGTTAAATAAGATGTGCGAGAGCTAGTCATCGCTTCGGAGCTCTATGCCGTCAAGGCCTTGCCGCACAAAATATTGAAAGCGTGCCAAACAATATAGCTTTTATCGCATTTTAATAACGTGCAATAACGTTGATTATCTGTTGCCGCAGTAACCGACGCACCCTCGAGTGATGCCCAGCGCCGATGGATGAGGAATGTCGCTTAATCGCTTTGCAGTGCCGACCTTTTACAGATCCCTATAAAATATCAAAGATAACAACGAGTGCCTCTGAAAGTTATTCCGAGTGGATGTGGGGCCCGTGATTGGACGTTTATGGCGCTCTCTTCGATAAATGTAAGCATTATATGCGGCGGTATCGAGCAATTGTCCCGACACTCGGCAGTCCGATGTGAGGCGAGAGGTGCTAATTATCAAATGCAAGACCGGCCGAACCCATATTGGATCCATTGAAACAATACGCTCCGTGTTTTCTTTTCCAATTCCAAAGTTTGCGGAATGGCTGCGTAATGAAGGCCGAGAGTGAGCGCAAATGGAACGATGCCGAAAACCCAACTAAAGTATTTTAATGGTCTTGCGTCATCGTCGCTTCAAACTTGAATTTTCATGTGTGCGTTCGCCCAGCAAAAAGTATCGTCTTTTCAAGAATCGAATGATGCAGATAATTTGTGCCCTATGTCGTGTAAATGTGCCCAAAATTTTAAATTTGTGCCCCCAAGGGCTGCAGAGTTATTTAGGAAAATCTGATTTTGCTGCACGAACGTTCGCCCAGCAAAACTTTTTTTAAAAAAAGGGTATAGCTGTATTTTAAATATGCAAAAAGATAGCTTAAATACTAGTGTAAATGTGCCGTAAAAGCAAAATTTGTGCCCCTAAAGGTTTTAGAGATATTTAGTTTTTTGCTGGGCGAACGTTTTGGTGATTTCTATATCTCGGAAACGGCTGAACGCACAGTCATAATTTTTTGTTCCTACAGATACGGTAAATTTGTGCCATTTGTGCCGTAATTTTCATTAACATGAGTAGCATGGTTCAGGAGCTATTATTGTTTTTCCTAGAAAACGGAAAAATGATCTGGCTCTCGAATGAACAAGACCATCGACTTCACGTTGGTGCCGATTGGTACCCATTATATATTCACACGATCCTGTAAAGTTTCACCGGCCTACTACTTATAATAGACGAGTTATTAACGATTTTGTCTTTTTTTTGAGGTTATTTTGAGTGAAATTACTGAGGATACGAAAACACTAGTTTCCTGTGAGCTGGCTTATTACATGCTTCTACAATAATTTGAGCCCTATTTTAAGAATACGTATGCAAAAAATCATCTTTGTATACCTAATACTTTAGACAATAATGATAAAATACCATTCGAAGTATTTTTGGTAGATAACCAGACCAAATTCGAATGAACATTAAAAAGCGGCCGTCCGATACTACAAGCTATCCTTCTTAAATCGTCATGATAATATTTAGTGTTTAGAGAACGTTGCGTACAAAAGTGGAATTGTCATTTTAAAAATATACTTTTGATGATGAATGATGAAAAATGATGAATATAATATGATGAAAATGCTCTTTTCAATAAATAATTAAGTAGGTACCTACTTAGTAAGTACCTATACGTAGGCATACCTGTACCTACATATGTTTTTTATCTGATAATCCTAAAGAGTATCCCCTGTAAGAAAACAATCCACGGCTCTTTTGCGAATAAATAATTAGTAGGCTGGTTTGTTTGTTTGCTAAATCATAACGAGCCAACCTTTTCATAGGTACCAATATTATAATGGTAGGTAAGTATTTGCCAACACGCTCTACAAATTGATAAGTAAATACAATATTCAACTCGGAGTGACCGACGACCGTTGTGTGTGCTCTTCGAATGCACACACACACACATCCTTATCGCACGCACCCATAAGTAATTTGTTTTTGAGTCTGCCTGCCTCTCGGGTTATTGTAATTTACAATAGCATATTCATTGTTATTTGTCGATAAAAAATAAATCAATGTAAAAAAAGAACAATACTGTTTTGTTATCTTCGTTTATTACTTACCTTCTAAAAAAAAACAAATACCTATACTGTCAACGGCACATCAAGCTAGATCAGATGTCAAGTTGTACCTATAGGTATATGGTGTTAAATCATTCATTCATTATTATCTCAACAGGTCACTGATGTGCCGTTGTCTCCGGACAATTTATTTTTAGTAATACCTACATTACAAATTATAGTGTACTAGATGCAACCCGCAGCTTTGCCCGCGAACCAGTTTTTTTCGTATAAATTTCAGAAATTTATTGCACACCCCCTAGGGGTTGTGTAAAAATACCTACATGTTTAATTATTCAGTCCATAGTTCATTTATACCGAGTTTTGAGTGAATCGAATCAAGTAAAAATTATTTTCCATACAACCCTTACCACCATATTTAACCCCCTCAGAGGTTGAAATTTCCAAATTTTAGCCTATTTTTTAATTTTTCCTACTCTAGGTCCTAAACTATCTACCTACCTACCTACGAAATTTCATTTAAATCACTTAAGTAGTCACAAAGATTACCTAGGTACTTATAACGAACATTCACACAGACTTTCCCATTTATTATAATAGTAAGATTATTACAAACAAAATAATTCACATTTTATTTCATGTAAAATATTTTTCGTGACATAAATATTATTTTCTACTTAACAATTCTGTACGCATCTGTACTACTTAAATTTCATTACAACGCCACCAAGTAAGGAAGGATAGCTTGTAGTATCGTACGGCCGCTTTTTAATGTTCATTCGAATTTGGTCTGGTTATCTACCAAAAATACTTCGAATGGTATTTTACCATTATTGTCTAAAGTATTGGGTATACAAAGATGATTTTTTGCATACGTATTCTTAAAATAGGGCTCAAATTATTGTAGAAGCATGTAATAAGCCAGCTCACAGGAAACTAGTGTTTTCGTATCCTAAGTAATTTCACTCAAAATAACCTCAAAAAAAAGACAAAATCGTTAATAACTCGTCTATTATAAGTAGTAGGCGGGTGAAACTTTACAGGATCGTGTGAATATATAATGGGTACCAGTCGGCACCAACGTGAAGTCGATGGTCTTGTTCATTCGAGAGCCAGAGCATTTTTCCGTTTTCTAGGAAAAACAATAATAGCTCCTGAACCATGCTGCTCATGTTAATGAAAATTACGGCACAAATGGCACAAATTTACCGTATCTGTAGGAACAAAAAATTATGACTGTGCGTTCAGCCGTTTCCGAGATATAGAAATCACCAAAACGTTCGCCCAGCAAAAAACTAAATATCTCTAAAACCTTTAGGGGCACAAATTTTGCTTTTACGGCACATTTACACTAGTATTTAAGCTATCTTTTTGCATATTTAAAATACAGCTATACCCTTTTTTTAAAAAAAGTTTTGCTGGGCGAACGTTCGTGCAGCAAAATCAGATTTTCCTAAATAACTCTGCAGCCCTTGGGGGCACAAATTTAAAATTTTGGGCACATTTACACGACATAGGGCACAAATTATCTGCATCATTCGATTCTTGAAAAGACGATACTTTTTGCTGGGCGAACGCACACATTTTCATTATCATCATCATCATCATCATCATCATCATCAGCCTATGTTAGTCCACTGTTGGACATAGGCCTCCCCTAATGAGCGCCATAGCGCCCTGTCTTCGGCTTGTCGCATCCAGCATCTGCCAGCAGTCTTTCGCAGATCGTCATCCCACCTGGTCGGAGGGCGTCCTACACTACGTTTACCGAGTCGCGGTCTCCACTCAAGAACACGTTTACCCCAGCGGTTATCGGTTCTTCGCGAAATATGGCCGGCCCACTGCCACTTCAGTTGGCTAATTCTCTGAGCTATGTCGATGACTTTAGTTCTCTGTCGGATGTATTCGTTACGAATCCTATCCTTCAGAGAAACTCCGAGCATAGCTCTTTCCATAGCGCGCTGAGCGACTTTGAACTGGTGGACCAACCCTATCGTGAGTGTCCACGTCTCAGCTCCGTAGGTCATGACTGGTAGGACGCACTGATTAAAAACTTTCGTTTTCAAACATTGCGGTATGGATGACGAGAAGACTCGACGTAGTTTTCCGAACGCTGCCCAGCCTAGCTGGATCCTCCTCTTGGCTTCCTTCTCGAAATTGTTTTTACCCAACTGCAAAATCTGCCCGAGGTAAGTGTACTCAGAAACAATTTCGAGAAGGTGGCCATGTACGATCACCGGTCTTGGATCAATGTGGGCATTGATCATGACTTTGGTTTTATCCAAATTCATGCCAAGACCGATACATCGGGAGGCTGAAGCTAGACTGTCCAGCATCCGGTTCAGCTCCTCTAGCGACTCCGCCATTAAGACTATGTCATCAGCGAATCGCAGGTGTGAGATGTAGTCGCCGTTTATGTTGATGCCCTTGTCTTTCCAGTCCAGCGTCTTAAACATATCTTCCAACGCGCTCGTGAACAGTTTCGGGGATATGACATCCCCCTGCCTCACTCCTCTGCGCAGTTGGATCGGTTTAGTCTGCTGGTCCTGTACTCGGACACTCATCGTAGCGGCTTCGTAGAGACATCTCAGCACCTCGATATAACGATAGTCTACTTGGCATCGCTGTAAGGATTGTAGAACAGCCCAGGTTTCAACGGAGTCAAAGGCCTTCTCATAGTCCACAAAAGCCAGACACAGGGGCTGATTATACTCTTCGGACTTCTGTATAATCTGCCTCACTGTGTGAATGTGGTCTATGGTACCATATCCTCCGCGAAACCCAGCCTGCTCCGGTGGCTGAAACTCATCGAGTCTCCTGGCGAGACGGTTCGATATAACTCGTGAGAAAAGCTTATAGACGTGACTTAGGAGCGAGATGGGTCTATAATTTTTAAGAAGGGTTTTATCTCCCTTCTTAAAAAAGAGCACCACCAAACTCCCACTCCACGCCTTTGGAGTTCTCCCACTGTGAAGGACGGCGTTGAAGAGGCTCTGTAACTCCTGTATAACAGGGTATCCTCCAGCTTTCAAAAGCTCTGACGTTATTCCGTCCTCACCGGGGGCTTTTCCATTTTTAAGCTGCCTCAGAGCTAACACGATCTCGTCTTGACTGATGTCTGGCAGTTCGTCGGTATAGTGGCGTATCAAGGTGGCTCTAGAATCGTGGTCGTCTCGTTGGGAACGGGGAGCATGTGCAGCGTATAAACGGCCATAAAAGTCCTCTATCTCGGCCGATATCTCCGGCTTCGACAATACGGTCCTTCCGTCGTGCGTTGAAAGCTTCGTCAGGTGGCTCCTTCCAAGCTGCTGAGTGAATACTTTGGACCCTCGGTTTCGCTCTATCGCCTCTTCGATGAGGCGTGTATTGGAGCTCCGAAGGTCGCGTCGTACCATCTTCGCAATTCGCTTGTTCAGGTCTGACCTCTCTGACGAAGTCGCTTGGGTGGTTTCCCGTCTTTTTGTCATCAGCCCAAGAGTCTCATCCGAGAGTTTGGACTTCTTACCAGTACGCTGCTTTTTGCAAAACTTGATGCCCTCGTCCCTCAGCGTTTCAACCAGATTGTGTAGGGTCTCGTCAGCGTCATCAGTGGGTTCCAAGGCAGCGAATCTATCCCCGAGAAGCTGCTGAAACTTCTCGGTGCCCGCCATGATTTGGATTGGGTTCGGTCGGAGCGTGGACTTCATCAGACGGTTTCTTTCAAGCTTCAAATTTATATTCAGAGAGCCTCGAAGGAGTCGGTGATCAGATCCGGTATTGAACCTGTTGATCACTGAGACATCTCTGAATATATGCTTGCTATCCGTCATGATGAAGTCGATCTCATTTTTTGTCACAGAATCGGGACTCCGCCATGTCCACTTCCTTTGGGGCTGTTTCTTAAAGAAAGAGTTCATTAAGAACAGCCCCTCTTTCTCGAGGAAGTTGACGAGCATTTGTCCCCTGTGATTTCGAACACCAAAACCATGCGGGCCTATTCGGGATTCGTTGCCAGTCTGGGTTCCCACCTTGCCGTTAAAGTCCCCCATAACAACGTTGAAGTGAGCCTTGGTGGTGTGATGTAAGGCTTTGGATATGTCTTCGTACATATCCTCCACTTCATCATCCGAGTGTGTCGAGGTCGGTGCGTAAACCTGAATGACCTTCAAGCTGTAGCGCTTAGACAGCCGAAGGATCAGGTACGCTACCCTGGTCGACACACTGGAGATTTCTTCGACGTTGTTAGAGAGGGCCTTATTGACGAGGAAACCTACGCCACCCTGGGATGTTTTATCACCCTCACGAAAGTAGAGAAGATGGCCCGAGTCTAGGGTTACGGTGTCCTCCCCCTCTCTACGGACTTCACATAACCCTAGAACATGCCATTTAATGTTCTCTAACTCCACTTCCAACTGCGCTAGATGGTGATCAAGCCTCAGAGTGCGTCCGTTAAACGTTGCCAGGGTCAGTGTGTGTGGGGGGTGGTAGCCTAATGTAGCCCGGTGATTCCTAGCACCCCCTGCCCCGCCGTTACCGTGGCCGCTACCATGGCCAGGAATAGCGAGGCGGCCGGGAACTGGGGGCCATTTTGTGGCGGTTCTTGTCATTTGGGGGTATTGCCCATAATCCCCACGCTGGGCATGCGGGTTGGGGATCGCAGTTTAGTGGAGTAGTTCTGCAGAGGGCGCTGCTGCCCGCCCCCCGGTGTGTTTCCCTTAGTCGCCTCTTACGACACCCACGGGATGAGTTGGGGTGGTGAAATTCTTTATTATGCCGTCACCACACGGCAATTTTCATTATCACTTGGCATATACCTCCCTACAGCTGAGTAGCTATATACCAGCCTTGATATTTTATTCAAACAATAGACTAAAATCAAACACCAGCGAAACATGATCAATAATATACGACCTTTGAAACAAAATTTGCTTCTGTTGACTAATGTTGATTCAAGCCCGATTGCCTTCTATACCTGCTCAAAACTGCCTAATGCACGGTTAGCATTGATAATTATTTTCCAATATTTCTTACTGTTTTAGGAAATAGCGTCCAAGTTAGATGTAAGTAAAATACCTTTGGATTTAACGTCGTCATCAGAAATAACAAACCAAATACCTATTACGTCAACGTTATAAAGTTATGTAAATAAACAGACTGATTGATGCGTTAAATTGATGTTCATCAAACTACTTTTGGCACATTTTCGTACCAATAAAATCTAAATTAACTTTGAATTTATTACAGCTATGGCACAGTGACAATTAACCGGCGGCAGTCAAACGTTCCAGTAGGAGCACCTGTGTTTTGTAGTTTAATGACTATAATTAGTGCAGTTGAATAGAAGCGGTTTAATTGGAGTAGTCGGTAGCAAAGAGGCAGTAATTGCAGAGCAATAGTCCAGAGGTGTCGATACAATAATCAAGCAATCCAACTTAGGCAGGGGTTTGTTTCATTTAATATCGTATTCAGTGTAAATATTCAAATTCGGAAGCTGATAACGGCAATCAAACTTTTTTGGGCTACGTTTCAATTAAATTTTATTCCTCAATTCTGTGGCCGTCGTAAAGCTTTAAAGTTTGACCAGTAAAGCCCATTGAGAAACTCCGAATTGATATTAATTCAAATAACTCGGGTTAAAAAGTCAGGGTTTTATGCTTGCTGTAAAAGTTTATTGTGGGGCTTTGTGGTGAGCCGGACGCGCCGATAGGCCTCCGCGGCCGATGACGGAACCTCCGCCGCCGCCCCCCACCCCGCGTGGTGTGTCGGTGTCGGTCGACGACATGGACGACGCGTGCGCACCCTGCCCACACCCGCTTGCCTGTCCAGGATTCAGGGCATTTGCTAATGGCCATGAAGTTTTGACCTAATTAGGAATATCTAAATGCGTTTTGGATTTGCAGTCAGAAAATATTGATGTTATGTGGTACCTAGTGTTGGAAAGGAATTTATTCGGTATATACATGGTGAAGGCTTCCCCTAATCTTGAGGGTTCCATAAGAATAAAATACAGGCAATAAATTTACAAAACAAAAATGGACGAGTAGAAGTCCCCGATTCGGAAGTACAACGTTTTAGTTATTCGTTGATATCATCATCAGCTATTAATAGTCCACGGCTGGACATAGGCTTCCTTGTATGAGGGTCATAGAGCTATTGAATTTTTTTGATATGTATCTTTTAAACTTAAAGTAGAAATTCATTTTAGAGATTACAGAATTTTCCGATTTTTACAAGCTTTAAATATTCTTCTGCTTCTACTATTCTGATTTTTGCATAAACACGTAAGACCGGGTCGACATTTTTTAAGAATAATAAATTATATCCCAGACATTCCTGACCTCCCCGAGAGAAAACTGTAAAAAGAAACAGTGGAAGGTTGCGGGTTCAAGTCCCGTCGAGGTCGTAAATTTTTGGGATAAATTTGAAGTCTGTATGTAGCGCTTTATGTTTTGATTCCCTTGCGAACTTCCAAATATGCGGCAGCTGGAGAAAAGGTATCTTGACAGACTAGCGAGTAACGAAATCATCGTAAAGGTGCCTTTATAGGGTGGGTCATTTCGTTACTCTTACGTTGTTTTTCTGTAGGTACCTCAAGATTCGCTTCTGAAGGGAGTACCGAGGGTTCTGTGCTGAACATTGCCGTTAGAAAAGATAGTTCAGTAGCAGTTAAATAAAAACTTATCATTACTTAGTTAAAATTTTTCGCCCCTACAACTATAATGTATAATGTAAGTCATGTAAGTGAACTCTCAGGTTGCAAAATTAGACAGTTTTCAGAAAGTTACGAAGCCGTAAATAGATCTTTAAGACTTTTTATTTTAAAGTTATTGTACTCTAAAATCTTTTTTATTTATTTATTTTAGGGAAACCATCAGCACACTATACAGATATTGATAATGCAGTAGATAATTTATGGGCTATTGATAGGAATCCACTGATAGAAACATAATACAGTTACTTGGAGGAAATAACGTACCTTACTCTATGAAACTAATTTTAAAATATTAACCAAAAAAATCTTGTTTCTTACAATATTTTATGAACCTAGATCAACGGGAAGGGTTTTTGCTTTGTTGGCGCTCCGCCCCGGCTTCGCACGGGTATTTAACTAAAATATAATTTTTCATGCGGATCCCTAACGTTTTTGAAAATATTCTATAGAATATGTTCATAAGCGGTAAATTAAGGATTCCAATGGTGAAAGAATTTTTCAAATCAGCCCAGTAGTTTCGGAGCGTATTCGATTCAAATAAACAAACAATCAAATCTTTCCTCTTTATAATATTAGTTAACATATCCGGCAAAAATAGCTCTATTCCATGATTTTACGCGAATATAATAGAGTAGGTCTACATTAATCAAGTTTGCTCTGAAATATGATTTAACAGCGGCGATGACTTAAGAATTTAATATTAATTTAAATCTTATTTGTCAGACGGACATTAACGAACGACAGACAGGCGCGGATGGACGGACAACGAAGGCATCCTTTGAGGAAATATTATTTACTTTTGAGGTACGGATCCCTGAAAAGGCTTTAAGAAGGTGAGTCAACCTTCTGTAAGTTTTCAGGGTTTTATTTAATTTATAGTTTTTTTTACTACGCAATAATAACACACAGTGACCGAGGCAGGGTTTAAAGCGTTGGAAAAAAAGTAAATAAGCATAATTATATAACTTTAATAATCCTATCCATTTTGTCAAAATTTAAATTATCTGGCATATTTGATAATTACTTACACAATACAGACCCTAGGGTCTGTATTTAAAAAAAAACTTTATTTAATCTGACAGTTTTATATAAAGCTTAAGATAACTTTTTGTATTTGCAGCAGTAGGTAAGTATACAATTTGATTTATATCTGTCACCGTTTTATATATAAATAAATAAATTATATAATAAATTTGCATGAAACTTTGTACCAGGATAGGTTATATCCTAGATTAAAACAAAGGCTACTTCCGGTCCAGGAAAACTCAGTGTTCCCGTGAAATTACCAATCTTGATTATTGTTACTTCATAATATTTAATAGTTCTTTTGTATGTTTTTAGTCGTGTATCTAGGTACTGTATAATTATTTCGTAAGTGTGCGTCTAAAGTGCCAAATAAAGTTATATCAATGCGGGTAAAATCGCTGGGCGCAGCTGGATTTTATATTAGGTACTAGTTTTATATTAGGTAGTAGCTGGGTGCCCGCTGTTTAACCCGCGTAACTACCGATCGACATAAACTATCTGTGCACCAATTTCATCAAAATCCGTTTAGTAGTTTTTGCGTGAAGAGTAACAAACATCCATCCATACTTACAAACTTTCGCGTTTATAATATTAGTACTTAGGATAGAATATACTTACTTACCTAAAATATAAACCTACACAACATATGTAATTCTAATTCCATACCTGTAACTTACCTAGTTCAAAACATGCTCGTCGTCATCAATGCAATCTGTAAGATTCCTTTGTAGAACTAATTTAAAACCGTAGCTTCATTTGCAGTGATTTAGATTCTGTAATAATATTAGGTATACTAATAATATTATGAATAATAGCGGATTACGAAACTATTTTGTGTTGGGAAAATAAAGAAGATAGATTCTATGTATAACGTACCCACGTTAAAATACCTACTTAAATATTACATAAACCTACTATTAAATAAATAAATAATAATGCTAGGAAATTCACACAACATCATCTAGCCCCAAGCTAAGCAGAGCTTGTGATATGGGTGCTAAATCACTAATATAATTTAAAGCAATATAATACGCAATATATTACATAGATATTGTATAGAATCTACTATTGTAAACATGAATAGCTCTGACTTTGCTTCAAAGTTCATAAAGTAAAGGACTAACCTGTCGTGTTGGGCTATTTTATCCTCAATTTCGATGAATCTTAATCACTCAAAACTTAAACTGCACCTTTTGTCCACTTTCCACGTTTTAACACTTTATCTTTACAAAAAGTTCATTGATCACTTAGCAATTGATAAAAAGTTATAGAAAACATGAATATTTCCAGTTTTCCACTTATTTCACGCAATCGGTGGCGGCGTGCCCACTGTATGAGGTACTATCGCAAACTCGCCTGCACTACACTTCATTAGCATGTACACAAAATAACAAACCCACTTACCTTCCAACATCACCATTCAATAACTGATCTTAATGCCACCGAGTAATGCATCATTTCCAACAAAGATAGAAGCCGTCCCTGAGATGTATCAGGCGATAATGCGCTGTATTACACATGTATATAGTCTCGTTTTGAAAAATGGTTGCAGCCAGTCGAAGCCCCGCCCAGCGTGGATTGACAACTAAGGCGATTGGCGGCAGAGATCGGCCGCGGCGGACAATCCTGCGCAGCTCGAGGCGGCTACTCGAATAACACCTGTATTTCAATAAATTTTGATTTGAATGCTTATGTAAAGGCAATTTCTAATAGAAGCTGAGAATGCTCTTTAAGTAAAATGTTAGGTAGAGATGGTTGTAAAAATCATCAAAGCAGAATAATTTCAGACAAAAGTTGTAATAAAGATCTTGAAATTTTCATTAGGTACTTAACTACTAATCTGTTCTAGATCAAAGAATGATTTTGTAAAAAAAGAGAAAGCTTAATAAAAAAAATAATGTCAGTCTTAATGTTTCCATTCTAGGTACTTACATTAAGTACCTACCTAAATTTCCTGCACCAATAATGATGACTCAGCCACGAAGAAAACCGAAAACGTCGAATCAAAGTAAAGAGAAATCGTTCGTTGATTTCAATTATCAGATCACAAAGCCAAACAGAGCTTTCACAATACAAAGTTGCATGTCATACCTCGCCTCCCAAGTCCTGAGACTAGACGTGTAGACTATAGACATACCTATATCGATTCTAGAGTCCAAGATATTTTATGTTAACAAAGGTATTATTAAGGTATTTAATATTTTATGTATGAGTGATAAAGCAGTACAAACTCATGATAACAACAGAAAATAACAAATTAATGGTAAAGCAAAGAAACCACAAAAAATATAGCAAAATAATTTCACATGCGAAAAAGGTGCAAATACTTACCGACGAGATAAATACATACAAAGCGTTGAGAGATTAAAAACGATGACATTTTTTATGGATGGTAGTCTTAAATCCTAAATTAGATTGATGAAACAAAATAACAAGTTTTTTGTTTCGTTCAGATCCATTAATAAGGTACACAAAACTAGAATTGATAAATTACAGCTACCTAACAAAAAAATTATCGAATTTCTGCATTTTCTCTTTCCTGGTGATATCCTTAAATATTTTTCACCAATATTTCTTTATTTTCAGACCCTTTGATGACAAAAAATATCTTGGATTGTAGAGCAGAGTAGCTATAGTCGAAGCCAGCATTCCATTGCAACCGCCGTCTCACCCAGTTACGGTCCGCCGACCAAAGTGCTAATTGGTAAAGGAAACTTTGAACAACGAACAAGCTCAATGCTCTCCACAGAAATGTTTCATTTTTAAACATCTATGACCGTTATAACCCATGCTTGTGTTCCGTCTGTGTCGTTCTGTATCTAGGTTGTTTTACGTGCATAAAGAGATCTTTCATTTAACTCTACATAAGTACCTACTACATACGCATAGACCTAGAAAGCTTAGCCCAAAACTTATGGCTCCGCGACGGATGAATTTCTTATACAAACGTAATACCAAATTGATTTGTACTTTGAGCATATTTTCACCATGATCTGCTATAATTTTTTTTGTAGTTTAGTAGTATTTAGGTATCTAGGTTTGCTTTTACAAGTAACTGTGTTAAAATTTTTGACGTGCGTAATTTTTTGGGAATTGAAATGCAATAGATGTTTGTTTTTTCCAAAATACATGTGACATTCGAAGGCTTTCATGTCTAGAAAATAACACCGATTATACTACCCACCAAAATCCTCAAATCATTGCTCATATATCAAATGCTGCGACAATTTCTCTGTTCCTGCAATAAAATACCTCATATTTTTACAGTCCACGAAAAAGGCAAAACAATGTTTACTTTTTAAAGCCTATTTTAACCGAATTTTGAGAAAAGTCGCCCTTCCTGTGTGGTTGCCTCACTAAACTCGGGGTGAGTCCCTTCTCGGAAACTACTGTTAGATATGCGTGTTTGCTCACATAAAGTGGACATGTAAAACCACGAGGCAGAAAAAACTAAACGAAATGTCTGCTCCTGATTTGAGTAATAGGTACATGTTTTTATCATAATTAATATGTAAATTTAATAAATTTTGGCTTTGTGCGGAAAGAATAGAAAATCCCTTTTTTCGAAACTGAAATCTTCAATGCTTTCAGGTAAGAGATGCCGTGTGGTGCGGCATAGAATTTCACCACCACAACTCTTCCCGTGGGTGTCGTAAGAGGCGACTAAGGGAAACACACCGGGGGGCGGGCAGCAGCGCCCTCTGCAGAACAACTCCACCGAACTGCGATCCCCAATCCGCATGCCCAGCGTGCGTGAGGATTATGGACAATACCTAACCCCCAAATTATGAATAACGCCATCTATGGCGCTCCTTAGAGGAGGTCTATGTCCAGCAGTGGACTATTATTAGCTAGTGATTGTGATGTGATGTGAGGTATGAGATACTGATGTGTGTCAACTGAGATCTTTCGTCGAATCTGCATTGCATGCATTTACTATTGTTGAAACGTAGGTAGCTTAGTACTAAACACATATTTGCCGAGTTTCAGCCTTTCGGTAGATGAATGGCTATAAGTAATAATAATCCAAGTGGCGCACAATGTTGCCGCCCTCTATCCCAGCAGTGGGTGAAGTCAGGTTACGGATAGTGACGATAAAACAAAGATAAGAGAGAAAATATTTTTACTTACCTACCTTAAAACTAATAAACAGACCTCAAAACCATGTTATTTAATACCAAGTGCACAAAGAAAATTACAGTTAAATAACAGAACCAAAATGAAGTAGTAATTACAATGAAAACAATTGATCTAACTGCAGACTGTTGCAAACAGTATACAGGAAACTCAACAGCTCTGATCCAATACCAGTCGGAAGTGTCCCAGTGACGCTGGCTGCATTGCCGCTATGTATGGCAACGCTGATGCGCTGCGCCAGATGCAGGGTCACACGTCGCACGAACGATATTATTTTAAAAACTGGAGAGTAACAAGAAGTACCAAAGAAAATTTAAAAAAATAATGTTGTGCACCCAACGCTGACTTTCAGTAAATTCTAGAGGGATCGTGTCACGTCGTCAAGATAGTCAGGTGCGTGTTGTAGATCATAATAACTAAAAGGATTGCATTTCATATTCATATTAAAACCTTAAGTAGCATAATACTATAAGCGTAGGGGGTGGAAGTGTCTAAAGGCGTAATGACGAGGAGACCCGCTCACGGACAGTCTTCGTGGTGGTGAAATTGGGGCCGCACCTCTCGACACCCCTCAGTCGTTTCTTTTTGGATAGTATTTACGCCTCTATTTTAAGGAATCCATCTTGCATTGACGGCCACTGAGGCGCGGTGGGCGAAGGTCCGCCTGCGACGCAGGAGGTTGCGGATTCGATTCCGCCTCGGGACAAATATTTGTACGATCTCCAGATCTTTCAGGGCGTTCTGGTCGTTTTCTATGTATAGTAAAAATATCTATAGATGTAATAATATTGTATTATGTAAATCAGGCATCTAGTACCCATAACACAAGCTCTGCTTGGGGCTAGATGATGCTGTGCGGATGCCGGCAATATTTATTTATTTGTTGGACAAGGTACCGTCTGCCACTTTTAACAGTTCTGACGAGACTGTTTAAGGCAAGCGTCCGCACTCACCCCGAAGCCAAATTACCCAGTTCATCTGACCATCTATCACAGTAACCTGGTTTTTCTCCTTTCTATTTCCTTCGCAATAGTCTCTACCTACGCCTGGCGGATAACATCATCGGATGGGTTGATCAAATTGTGGAAACGAAGGTGATATCCACTATGTAGCCCCCGCCTTTAAGATTAACTCCCATAAAGGGCCTCTGTGCTGTTGGCTACAGCCCTACGCATGCCTACCAAAGGACCGAGTCACTTTATGACCTGTGACCGTGTATGTATATGAGTACATAATTAACAATCGTTCTGTCACTTAGCTGCCTCCCAAGTCTTACGAGGATAATAGCCGCTATGTAGCCCCAGCCTTTAAGATTAATTCTCATAAAGGGCCTCTGTGCTGTTGGCTACGGCCCCACGCATGCCTCCCAAAGGACCGGGTCACCATCCGACCGTGATCATGTATAAATGTACAAAATACCACACCTACCTGCCTTATATTGAACGCAACAAGAAGATCTTCCTCCCTTCACTTAGCTGCCTCGCAAGTCTTAAAGCCTATGGGACTCTACCTACGTAAAAACAACTATACCTACCGTCGAAAATTACCGAAGTGAAAAAGGTAATCCGTCATGTCATATCTTGTATGCGAAAGGCACACGCCTTCCACACGGACTGACTGTTTATTCTGAGCCCCGTGCTAACTCCGTTTAAACACAGCTAGCAGGGCATGAATTAACTTTTCATATAAATAAAATTCACGCTACTCTAACCTCCTGAAATTAACACCTTGGCGTAAATACTATAGTCTCGTCACCTCGTGTCTGTTCTTCGGCATTGTTGGTACGATTCCGTTTATGGTTCACGAGGTAAAGCGAGGAGTATGGATCTGTTTTCTTACTGCACTTAGAGGCCAGTCAATAGTATTTTCAGCACACTTAGGTATATACGGCTCTGCTGATATTTATTTATTGATCACCAAAGACCTTTCACGAAAAAACTAATAGAAAAAGGATGGACATCTTATTAGGTACTTTTAAAATTTGTCTTCCGCTCATTATGAAAACAACCAAATCAATTTAAGTTTTCTGTAAATAGCACGAGATTGTTATCTATGTTTAATTTTTAAAACGAGAGGTCATAGATTTTTTTTTTTTTAAACTACTATTTTTCTATGCATAGGTATATCTGATAATAATAATGTTAAAAAAAATAGCAACTGTCTCTCGTGCTTAAAATTGTGTGCTTTGATTGGCAGCGATAACTATGAGCAATTAGACACCTATTCGTTAACTCCAAGATTAACGGTGACCATTTTCGTCACAGTTACGGTACTTTTCTTATTGATTCATTATTTTTTCCTTTGCGTAATAAGTTATTATAGTGATAGTTCGATTTATTTTATTAGTACGAGTAGGTACTTTTGAATGACTCTATTGTCAATTGTTATTTTATTAAGAAGTCATTACCGCTGTCCGGTAGGTACTCATAGGTCCTATCTTCAATTCCGATCACATTGTCTATCTCATATACCATAGTAAATTGTCTGTATCTGTGTATGAATATTTATCGTACCTTGTGTTATGACAGCGTTCGTGATCACGGGGCAACGAAATAGTAAAATAATGATTTATTCTGTGTATTTTTCTCATTACTTATATAGGTAGGTAATTATTATACCGGTACCTACTAAAATATAAAACGTAGGCACGTTAACCTAGAATACCTAAAACGCTTCGTAATGTTCTACACCAAAAGTTAAATTTTATAACATCTAATGTGCTAACAAACGTAAAGATAGCAGTTTTAAATCGACTTGATAGAAAATCAATATTTACTTAACTCCATTTTGAGTTATTTACTTCCCAGATGTAGCGAAGCTATAGGTAGAGTCCGGTCCATAATTAGGGATGTGGTGGCAGCTTTTTAAAACCATGAGCTCTCGTGTTACTTTTATACGATTGTGGTTAATGATTAGAACACTAATTTTAATAATAAAAAATAATGAAACGCTTAATACGATCATTTTATTTATGTAATATATTGTATTAAATATATCAGCCATCAGTCATCTAGTACCCATAACACAAGCTCTGCTTAGCTTGGGGCTAGAGGATGTTATGTGGGTTGTCCAGCATTATTTATTTATTTTACATTCTATAAAATCGAAGAGTTGTTGTAGGCATTCATGGTTGATATTTATTTATATACCGCAGTACAACAGGCATAGTGAATCTGGGTGAGATGACAGTTTTATAAGATGAAATGACAACTTGGCCCCAGCAAAATGAGACGTGAATGGTGAAGCGTCAGGTTGCTGATGCTTTTAGTCCTTGACTTGTAGATAAAACCTACCGGTCCCGAAAACAAAAGAGCCAGCCCACGCTTGCTTATCGGCGATAGGCATCGGACGTCGCTCTCACTGGTTTCTGTTAGCTCTACCTACTGCCTGCCTCTTTACGATTCCGTGCGTAAACTTACAAACAAGAGTCTCCGTGTATCCATGCCCGTCCACTTTTCTGTTTAAACATGTGCTTAAACATGGTGACATGAAACGTGTTCGATAATTATTGGAAGGATCAATACGCTACGCCAACTATTCGTGTCTCTGTAAACATTGTTTATGAGCGCGACTGACCGATGCGCCGAAGTTTCTATTTAAATGTTAATTTCAAACTTGCTTTTCAACAAACAGTGTTTGTCATTGGGACAGCTTGGTAAAAACACTTGCACACAATTGGGATTATCTGAAGATCGAATCAAAAGAGCGTTGTAACTCTAACTCGAATACCCCAGTCACCCCGTGATCGCTACAGTCCTTAAATCTGTTGAGACATCCGGGAAAAAAATTATACCTAGAACATAATAGACTCGACAAAACCTACCCGTGATATTATATTCGCGATTCGACTTTGAAAGCCCAACGCTGAGTAAGATAAAAAATGTATCATATTATGATACATTTTTTCAGCTCTACAAGAACAGACATTATGATATTCATAGGTATATTAGGTAGAGTAACACATGGGAGTAGTATAGTTTGATAGATGACAAGTGTAGAAGTACAAGAAATGATATAGGTAAAGCCAGAGAAGGAGAACACAAACTAGAGTACCTATACCTAAACTAGTGGGCAAGGGACTTTCAGATAGTAGATAAAAAATGCAAGCCCAATAATCACAGTGGGAGGTATGCAAATTACTTTACCTGTAACCCTAGCAGCAGTCCAAGGCAAACACACCTTATCCTGGTTTGCTTAGGTTTACGATGCCTGTGTAAAATGGTAAAACGCGATTATTTGACCATTGATGATGCCGAATGGCGACACGCCTATTCTTTTGCCGACAGCTTTTGTTCGCTAGAATAAATTAAAAGTCAAAATCCGTCTGTGGTTTCACAAGTAAAGATAAAAAATAGGATGTAGGTAAATTTAAATCTAGCTGCGAACTAAGGATGGAAAATAATACTTGTTAGGCTTATTTTTAGATTCCTTTCAAGTGAACAGAGTGATTTTTTATGAACACAGAACTATTTTAAAACTAAATTATTTTTTTTAATTGAAGATCATTGTCATCATCATTAGCCTACATTAGTCCGCTGCTGTACCATAGGCTTCCCCTATTGAGCACCATATCGCCCTGACTTCAGCTTGTCGCATCCAGCATTTGCCAGCAGTCTTTCGCAGATCGTCATCCCACCTCGCCAGAGGGTGTCCTACACTACGTTTACCGAGTCGCGGTCTCCACTCAAGAACACGTTTACCCCAGCGGTTGTCGGTTCTTCGCGAAATATGGCCGGCCCACTGCCACTTCAGTTTGCTCATTCTCTTTCCATAGCTCGCTGAACTGGTGGACCAACCCTATCGTGAGTGCCAAAAACCTCGAAATTAAATATTTTTAAAATAACGCGATCTGAACACTATTATTCCTTATTATAATTACTTAGTACTATTTTAACGGGTATGTATCAGTCAGTCATCCCGTGACCAGGACAGTGTGTAATCCTGTTGAAACGTCGGGAAAAATAGGTAAATAAACGCGATAAATACCCGTTAAAATACTTAGTATTAAACCCTATTGTAAGAGTCAGAAATTTCTGAAACCCATTTTCAATAATAAAAATGATGAAGCCCGTTTTATGGCTTCTCTTGATAAATATCTGAACCCCGTTTCCCGTACTTTATTTATTTTTCACGTTAAATTTGAAGTAGATCGGTTTGTATGACAATACAAATTTATGCCACACTGAGAATCTGGTGAACACGCCATTGTTGATTTCTTAGCGAGTGGTTGTGTCGTAAAAAGTATCTTCCAAATTGTAGCTTTCTAGCTTGAGCTGTTTAGGCTGGGCGGCTGGCTGTCGCCAGAAAATCGCTTGTTCCTTTAAATATTAAGAAACCCCAAAAATCATAAAATAGAACCAAAACGATGTAATAAAGAACCTGCCAGGGGCTCAGCTGATGATGAACGCCAATAACGTCCAAAACTGAACAAATGCATGATTTTGCCCTAATCACCTCGCTTTGGGTGGACTTCTAAACGACATGTTTAGTTTTAAAATACACAAGGAAGGAAGATGTTGGCTTTCCTCCGATAGGTTATTCAAGTCCACACGTACGACATGCAAACCCACCACCCAAACAAATAACGCTAAAATCAAAGATTCAAATAATAATTAATGCGTATATTTTTGTTTTAATTATAACATGAAAAAAACTATGTGAAAATTTGCATAATTGAGTCGGAACACACACTGCTTCTGTAACTGGCGTCTAGCACACAACCGCCCTGGGGGCGCATAACATTCGTAACTGATAATATCACACCTACACTCGTAAGAAGTAGTATGTTTTTCGAGTGATACAATCAATAGATAACACACTGTCTAATTTCACCAACAGATTCTTTAAATGGGTTATATTATATACGTTATCTTTATCACTTTTTGTTGTGACATGATTCCCTTTATCTAAATGTTGGTTGGTGAAATTAGGCATAGAACCATTTCACACTGGAGCGTTGCTATATCGCAAGCATCAATGTGCAATAAAGTCCTTAATCTCCTCCATCGGCCAAACAAAAGTGATTTAAACACAGCCTTATAATAAAATAACCCCACTGCCACAATATATTATTAAGCCCTGATATATTAAAAGTGATTCATAATCAGCTAGCTAAAACTATCCTAATTTAAGATACATTAGGTCTATTTCTCAATAGCTACAAGTTGTGCGCTCCGAGCGTTGAAAGCAAGGATTACGCTTTTTATGTTTACTATGATAATAATGGCAATTCATTCAAATTTGCGACGTGTAGCTATTGTGAGATAAGCGAGGACCCTAGCTACAAGTCTTTGTGAGGATGAAGATTCGAATACAAGAATATAATGTACCTGCAGTCTCACGATAGTAACTAATTACATTGGTAAGTGTATGTCACACCCAAACAGAACAATCTAAACAGCTGCTAGAGAGCTAACAACAAGAACTAAGCTATAACAAGAACCTTATATTTATTGGAACCACCCGAGCACTGCGATTGTTGTTTTGGGTTGTTGAAAACTTACGTTAGGTACTTTGTCATGGAACACACAATTTATTTGAAATTCTTCTTGTAACTTCACTAATTCTATGTGCTAGGAAGGCAGGATGCACAAAGATGTTTTAATAGCTTCGCTTGTTAGATATATTTAAACCTGACTAGTTTGAATTTCGACGTATGAGATTACGCCATTTGTTTTTAACTCTCTAGCAACTCAATTTTTAATTAAACCAAGTACCTGATCGGGCAGTGAGCGGTGCTTATCTTAGATTTGAGGTTGATTAATGTTTTTTTTTTTAAAGATATGACTTTGTTGTGGGAGTACGCAGGTTAAGCGGTTTAAACCGTGAAGTGCTGCAAATAAAACCTTATTTAGTAGATTTGAGACGACTACTTTGGCAGAATCTTGACTTTTAGGACGAGCGAAGCGAGCCGCAATACAACAACTTTTTCATGACTCATATAGTATGGGTATCGTTTACAACTGGTGAGGTCAATATGTAAATTAAAAATGGCTGTTATTTTCTATAGCGTTATCGTTTTCGACTAAGTAGAGGGTGAGAATTTCGAATAATCTCGAACATGGCATCAAGAGATGATGATTCTGATGGCAGAAAAAAATCTCAATGTGATTGATTAAAGATTTGTCAAACTAACTAGGAATATCAAGATCTCTGTGCTGTTTTTAATCTGATTTGGTAATCAGTACGAAGGATTATTTGCAGCCCTCCAAATCAACATCAGTTAACAATAAGTGCAGAGCTTCGCAATGTCATATCGTATTATTATTCAACCTCATCAAATAAGGTACCTACTTCGACAGGAATTTGACAGTAGAATGATCCAGCAAATTCACTAAGCTAAAAAAAAACTCGACAAAATATCCTTTTTTAAAGTCAATTTTATCATTAGAAGACGACAATATTTTCAAAATAAGCACTATTTTAAGCAGTTGTATTCGAATATAATTTTTGCCTCAATCGAGGCATTTTCATCTGAGTTTTTCGGAGATGATTGATTTTATTTCGACAGCTTTTTGATTTATTACCATAAATAAGTTAGGACAACACTAAATGAAGTATCCTTCGAAACTCAGACTCGTAAACTTATTCAGCTCCAACATGATTCCCATGAACTTCAAACGATTTAATAAATCTAACAAACTCCGAACATTTAGATGAAAAAATAACTGGGCCCTCCCACACACGTGTCACAAATCGCGCCTCACTTTCGATGTCCAGTGACCGCGTTTACGCGTACATTAAAAACTCTACATAAATTAATTTATTGCTGCAAACGATTCATCCATCTTCATTACTCGCGATTTAACTTGCAAGTACTTAATTTCTCCAAACAGAGCTGAATAAGTGAAGAATTTGATCAGATCTGAACCTTAAAACGACGACGCAGGACATGCTTTTCCAATTAAAAAAGGAGGCAATCAAGAAAATAATTTGGTCTTTTTATTTGAAAGTAATAACTGCAATTTCTCGTCCATAAATCGTCGTTTTATTCATAGTCAAGACCCGTGCAATTAACAAAATATGATAAGCCCCTTTCTATAATGATTAGTAATTAACGGGTATTTATCGCGTTTCTTCTTCCTCCTTTCTTCTTCTTCTTTTCTCGACGTTTCAACAGGTTTGCACTCTGTCGTGGTCACGAGATGACTGGAGTATTGGAGCTGCCGCCGCCTTTTATATACTAGCGTTACTCACACGTACACACACTCGGACGACACACTACACTAACAGTGTCCGTGACGCGCTGAGAAGCCGGTCTGCGACGAGTGCACTTAGCTAACACTGGATTCCATGAGGCAGAGAGTCTGAAACCGTCTTCACGATTGAAATTAGGATATTTCTTAATTTCAATCGCTTCCCGAACCATTCTCTTGTAATAATGCCTTTCATTACAGATGACTTGCGGTTTGTGTAATTCAATCCAGTGATTGGGTCCTGAGTCTACTATGTGCTCAGCTATTGCCGACTTGATTACTTGTCGATTTTTGACCGCTGCTATATGTTCCTTAACACGTTCCGCTACCGTGCGTTTAGTCTGGCCGATGTAGGCACGACCGCAGCTGCAATCGATCTTGTAGACTCCAGGAACTTGCAAGGGTACTACATCTTTCGGTGTTCGTAATGTCTTCGCCATCTTAGTAAGTGGAGTGTAAACCGACTTGATTGAAAACTTTTTAAGAAGGTTTCCAATTTTGTCCGTCACCCCTTTCACATAAGGCAAAAACACCGGCTGTCTGGTCACTTCAACATGTTTTTCTTTGCGCCTATGATTGGGTTGCCATCTGATACTAGTCTTGTAGCCATTTCGTTTCAGAACCTCCTGAACATGTTCTAATTCACTTGTTAGGTGTTCAGGGTCACAGAGGTCATGAGCTCTGTTTACTAGAGAAGATACTACTGACTCCAGATGTGACGGATGGTGGTGTGACGCAGCGTTAAGATATCTGTGTGTGATAACAGATATCTTAACGCTGCGTCACACCACCATCCGTCACATCTTTCTCTTCTCAGCGCGTCACGGACACTGTTAGTGTAGTGTGTCGTCCGAGTGTGTGTACGTGTGAGTAACGCTAGTATATAAAAGGCGGCGGCAGCTCCAATACTCCAGTCATCTCGTGACCACGACAGAGTGCAAACCTGTTGAAACGTCGAGAAAAGAAGAAGAAGAAAGGAGGAAGAAGAAACGCGATAAATACCCGTTAATTACTAATCATTATGTGTTCAGATCGCGTAAGTTTCAAAACATTAATAAGCCCCTTTCTATTCGATGTAAAGAGACGATATCTAGCTATAGCATTTGGTACTAATCTTTAGAAGACGTGTCCATAGGGCTTGCTGGCTGCATGATGGAAGTGGGAGAAGGCGCCATCGGTGATAGGGGGGCAGTTGGGGGCACGAAGGGGGCGATTGGGGGGTCTAGGGGAGCGCGAGGGGGTAGAGCTGCGCCCCCCGGGATAGCTGGCTTGACGAACCGGTCACTGGGGCGACGCGTCTGCAACAAAGGGGCTTATGGTAACTTGTGATACTGGTTTAGTAGACATAATATGTAGTTCGTTTCATTAGGTAAGAATTAATCTATAAGTTAAACTTTTTTGCCTAAATAAATTTAGGAAGTTATTGTAATCGTGTTGAATACATAATTATACCACCTGGTATTGCTAACCGGTGTGAATATCTTTAGTTTTCAAGTATGTTTTAGCAGCTAGAATGTAGCTTCTGTAACTAGTAAATAAATATTAACCTGTGAATTAGGGAGTTATTGAAGTGTATAATAAGTATGCCTTTTGTCTATTTTACTAATACTTTTTTTGGTTGACTGTACTAAAATTCACCCAGAGTAAAAGTGGTGTGAGTTGCAGAATGAAGAGTATAGCTTTTTTACGATTCGTCAACTCACACCAGTTGGGACAAGATTCATGGTGTGAGTTGACGAACGACTCTTGTAATCAAGGTTTCATTTACCACAATAGCATATCAAATAAAAATCCTTAGTTTGCAAGTATGTATCCTAATGTTGTAACAGCTAGAATGTAGCTAGTAAGTAAATAGTCACCTGTGAATTGAGATGCAGCGACTGCCTAGACATCATCCCCGCGGCGCCAGGCTGCAGCGGCGAGGCGTATGGAGAGAGCGGTCTGGAACCGCCTGGCGAGGAGACGCTCCGAGACCGCGCCTGTAATAGAGACCTTTATACACAACTGCCATTTTATACTACTGATTTTTATTTTCTAGGCTCTGGTATAGATGGGATAGTGGAAGAGATCAGGCTCCTATAGCTAAACAACGTCAAAGCATTTGGTAGATATTTGGTATTAGCGCACCACATAACAAGACTAGAGGAATGATTGCCACTTGTGCCGTGTGCCGAGTTTTACGAGTTTTACGCACTGCAGGACATATGCTTCAAATTCTTCTTGGATTCAAAAGACTAAAAATATGTGGTACTCAAAATTATGTATCTGAATACATCATTTTAAAACATGTCAAATATATTGGGGCCCTGACAGATTGATGTTTGAAGAGCGTCTATCTAATTAAAGTATTTCGTGTATAACAAAACCTTCCACTTAAACAAGAAAACCATAATTTACTTGCATATTCATCGAATCTATCTGTGAAGATATTAATGCATTTTCCGGAGGACCTTTTAATTCGATTTTTCTCAATGATAATAAAGATATTTTCTAGGTTTTAAAATTTATTTCTTTATGTTGGTAATTGTTACTCACACTAAGTGCCTCATTGAATTGCCTTTCCTCCTCCATTTCGAGCGAAGACTCGCTTTCAGACAGATGCCGGCACAGGGCTTCGCGCCTTTCTACCTCCTGCTGTAATTTCTTCTGTAGCCGGACATTTTCTTCACGAATATGTTTCTCTTCTAGAGCGAAGCGGTGCATCTTCTCCTTATTCTCATTCTGAGAGACGGTTAGCTGGTTCCTGGTGGGATAACGATGTATTTTGAGTTATAGCGATGGCAATAAATATAAATAATGGACAATTCACACAGCATTATCTAGCCCCAAGCTAGGCTGAGCTTGGGTCTAGATATTAGATAGGTTAATAAATTGTAATTTGATTGCGATTACTGACTGACAAAGGTGGCGCGTGGTGTTAACAGCACGGGAAGTGTAGGTGTTTTTGTTAGTTTTACAAGTGATTTGGCTAGCAAATAAGTAGTTTTGACCATTGTAAGTCTTGCTATGAACCCATGACTAAACAAACTTCAAATAAACAGTTGTTTTGGAATCTATTGACAGGAAACTTAGTATTTCAGATTACGTGGATACAGCAATGTCGATAGATCCAATGCGTAAAATGAAGCAATACAGTTTTGAACAATAACACAAACTAAAGATTCTTAATTTGACAGTAGTAGTGTAAATTTATTTTATGTCCTCTACGCGGCCATGCAGCGCCGGGACTCGATATTTGTTCTGCTTAACAAAAGTATAATCCTGTATATCAAATAATTAATTCTGGAGACCAAAACATTAGACTTATTTTTAAAATAATTTATATGCTGACCAAGTATGTATTTTGATGGTTTTATATTTTAAAGCCGACAAAAACATTGTGCTTTCCATAGTTTCTTTTTTTCAGATTTTTGCTGAGCAATTTTTTACTGGTACCTATTTTAAATAATAATAATAAATTTACCCCTTTCTTTATTATCAGTGTAATCACTAGTCTAATCAAAGTCCACCTGCACAAGTAATAACTGTACTTAGATGATGATGTTAATGAACCAATATATTTCTTTTGCTTTTCTTTTGGCTGGATCATGTAATACATAATGGGAGTAGTCCATAAAACATCAATAGAACTGCTGTATAGTACTATAGTTAATATGAAATTAATTAAATAAATATAACCTTTGTTTATGTAACTATAGAATGCAATAAATGATTGAGTATTGAGTATTTATTATGCTTTACATATATATTACATAGTGCACATTAATAACATACGCACATAACGCACATTTACATGCAAAACAAGGTCGGCAAATGCCTTGATTAATGATGTTATTAACGATACGAATTGTGAAAATCGTTAATTATTAATAAAGAATAAAAATTTCAGATGATAATCAGTATGGTTACTAGACTAATTGTGATAAGTATACCAAGTTATGAGTGCCTGATAACAGTATCACTAATTAATGTTTCCAAACAAGTCGCATATTTGATTTGAGCCTTACCTAATGTTAGCTTCAATTTGCAAGAGATTTAAGACTTCATTTCTATCAGATTGATCTTGTGAACTGAAAGAAATTTTAATAAATAATTAAAAATGGTTACCTTAATTTGACGACCTCGGAGCGTAGTGTTTGAATGTGAGTGCTGAGATTGGATGCTGTATCACCATTACTGATGTCCCTAGCAAGAACGAACATTCATCAATTTGAATACATCACTATTCTTAAGTCCTTATTTATTAAAGTTTATAATAATTATAGAGGGCATAGTGGTTTTTATTAATTAAGAGTATATAAAACTCATATCCTAAATACATTATGTATTAATAATTAATATTTTTTTATTGTATGAACATTACAAGATGTCTGCTAGCATAAAATCCTATCCTATAAATTTTTAAAAGCAGCATGTTTAGAAGTTTGACTTAATTTTAACCAGGAATAGCAAGCCGCAAGCGGAAGTTACTGGAAAATATATTCACAAGAAGGTTCACACGAAGGTATTTAGGTTTTTAGGATCTTAGGCTAAATACTAATTAAAGCGGCATGCAGACGATACGCCGGTATGGCGCTTATTATAAAAGGCGTATGACCAGTAGACGAATATGGGCTGATGATGATGTTTAGATTAGTATTTCAGGATTTTCACCTAGGACTGGCGGGATCAGACACAGGCTGGTCCAGTCTGATTTGCAATGAGCGTTTCTCCGCCTCCAGTTTGTCCATTCTCTTCCAAAGGCGGTTCACTAAAGCCTCTTGCTCTTGTTCCAATGTGTTCTCTAATTCAACCTGAAAATCGCATTGTTAAATTTACTACAATTCGCAGTATCTTAGACAAGGAACAAGATAAATTCTTGATAATGCAACTTATATGAAATCATCCCTTTGACTCAAATATTCATTAACTCAAATACATCTATACAATACTGAAGAAACACACTACTGGAATAATTTTTGGACATGAATAAGATGTACAAAACATTTAGATGATATCTCAATATAAAAATAGCCGACAAGGATGACATTTAGATTCAGCCTTGTTCCTTTGATCAGAACGCTGCAGTATGCAGTACTCATTGTCTGACACATGATCGTAAGTAAAACGTCATCATCATGATGATGATGATGATGAAGTAAAACGTCTAGAGTGTTTGGTTCTGTTGACATCTATATCAGTAGTGAGGGGCAAGTGAAACGAAGTGGGGAGCGGGACTCCGCACAACACGGTGTCGTGTCCTTCACAACGTTACGGTGTGCGTCACGGCGTCAACAATAGATTTGTTTGTGCCACATACCGCTGCGGTAAAATCAAATGACCGCTTCTTAAGCACGGCAAGCTTGACAGGTAATGTTGTGAGCAAGAACCCAAAGCTTAAAGCTCTGGCGACGGATGAATTACACGGATCAAATTACAAATCATTTTGGTATTACGTATCCCATACATACATAATTCACCATGATCTGCTTTTATTTATATTCATCATCATCAGCCTACAATAGCGGGACCTCTAGGCCTCCCCAAATGAGCGCCATAGATGGCATTATTCATAATTTGGGGGTTATTGCCCATAATCCCCACGCTGGGCATGCGGGTTGGGGACCGCAGTACGGTGTCGTTGTTCTGCAGAGGGCGCTGCTGCCCACCCCCTCGGTGTGTTTCCCTCACAGCAATATTAATTTATTATTTGTTTTTTTGCCGTGTGGTGTCGGCATAGAATTTCACCACCCCAACTCTTCCCGTGGGTGTCGTAAGAGGCGACTAAGGGAAACACAGCGGGGGGCGGGCAGTAGCGCCTTCTGCAGAACAACTACACCGAACTGCGATCCCCAACCCGCATGCCCAGTGTGGGGATTATGGGCAATAACCCCCAAATAATGATGCCATCTATGGCGCTCATTAGGGGAGGCCTATGTCCAGCAGTGGACTATTATAGGCTGGTGATGATGATGATTAGTTATTTATATTAGAATAGTATTTATCTAAGTTCCTGCCACAAGCTTTTTTGAAAATACTTGCCTATCTAAACAAATAAACGTGTTGGCATTCTTTGTCAAAATTTGTTTTAGAATAATTTCATTTCAGTAAAGTATTATGAAAAATATTTGTGATAGGAACCTAGACAAATACAATTTTAATACAAATATGCTCAAATTACATATCAGTATGGTAATATATAGGTAATTCACCCATGTCGCCGGAGCAATAATAAGGAATGCTGTATAGGACAAATTCAGAATATAGTTTACCTTCTCCCTGCGCAGTCTTTCCAAATTGGTTTGTTTAGCTAAAGTCTCTGCTTCTAATTTTTCAATCTTTCTCATCAGTTTGTTTACGAGGCATTCTTGCTCTTGTTCTAACGTCTGTTCCAGGCGACATTTCTCTTGGCGTAACTGTAAACAGAAAATAAAAATATAAGTACTCATAATAACTCCAATGGAACACAAAAGAGTAAATAATATTGGTCTATTAATAGTGTAATAATAATATTGGTCTATTACTCATGTGCTTGTAATAGAATAAACCTGTTTACGCTGCACGTTCAGTGCTTAGGCCGAACCTGAATGAATAAATCACATTACTAGTCAATAGCCATAATATAAGACAGTAAAATAAAAGCCTATTTATCTAAAATAAACTAATGTTTTTTATGCTAGATTAAACCGAAGGTAAAACGATTTTTCACTCATATTTTCTTTTATTTAATACTAGCTGTCCGCACCGGTTTCACACGGGTATTTAACAAAAATTGCATTTTTCATACGGAATTCATTGTTCATCACGGAATATTTAGGATTCTAACGGTGAAAGCATTTTTCAAATCGGTCCAGTAGTTTCGGAACCTAATCAATTCAAACAAACAAACAATCAAATCTTTCCTCTTTATAAAATTAGTATAGATTTTGATTGGTTCATAATTTTTGAAGTAAGTGAATTTAATTTCTTTCTTTGTCATTGCCATGTAGGATATCACACTGATCTTTCTTGTATTGAGTGTTAGGTATTTGTAAATAATTATCAACAGGGAAATATTTTCCAACATTTCGTGGTACTAATAATTCTCCTACTCCTGCAAGAGCACCCTATCCAATACTATGTACATTGAGCTAGATTTAGATTTTTGCAACAGTCTAGTGAGCCCATCTGTTACAATTACAATAGGTATTAACTGTTTATCTTTTTTTGTTCTGTTTTTCTCTATCTTTTAGTGCAATATCCTACTAATATTACAAACATGAAAGTTTGTAAGTGAGGATGGATGTTTGTTACTTGTTCATGCAAAAACTACTGAACAAATTTTGACTTTACCAAGATTCAACTACAGAGATAGTTTATGACCTGGAATAACATATGGGCCACTATTTAATCCCGAAAATCCCTTTTGTTAATGTTATTTATCATACTTTTTAATTCCATAAATTTAGACACTATAGGTACCTGATTCAGCTTTCTTGAGAGGTCATTAGTAAGGCATTCCTCTTCTCTCTCATAATGGTGTGCTAATGTCTCTTTTTCTTTTTTCAAAGCCTGTATTTTCTTGAGTAATGTGTTCGAAATATATTCTTCTTCTTGTTCAGCCTTTGCTTGCTGAAATCAGATTTTCAGTGTCAATAGGAAACTTATTGGATTGAATAAAAAAAAATAGGTATACTCACAATTGAAACAGATGCTTGTCTCAAGGCACGGTTCTCCTCCTGTAGTGCTTTTACACGGAGCTTGTAAGTGTCTAGCTCTACCTTTAAAACTCTATGAACAATAAAGAAACCAATTAGAAAATTTTCAATTTTGTAAATTATTGTAAAAATGTGTCATACAGGACAAATATCCAAGACGATATTATAAGTACAAAGCGCAATTCTTACCTATTTTGCTGCTGTAATGATTCAATTCTTTTCTGGAGTTGATCACGGGAAACCGTATTGGGAGGCAACATAGCTCCGCCATCAAGAGAACTGGAGTCGCTTTCGGAAGCAGAATCTACCATTTTGCTACCTAAAACACGAATATACTCAAACATTAGAGCTACTAAGCGGGACTACCGGCCTATTATAGCCAGTTGTTTGAATCTGTAGTTTAATTTACCTGGCGAAGTCACGGTATCATCCATTTGCACGAGAGAGGACGGCAACAAAAACAAAATGTCATAAAACTTGAAATACCTCTATTTAGTCTGCTCGACTAAGGTATAAAAGACTACCTAAGAATTTTCTTTGTAAATCGATGAATAAAATAAGCAAATGATCGTGGAAAACCACAAAAAATGCACTGAAATACTAGAAAGAACACGGGCAATATCGTTGTTGCATTGCAGGCAGGCAGACATGCATGATCCAGAGACAATCAGATCAGACAGATCGACACATCATAGATAAAAAATATTTTCTCCACGCGTAGTAGGTTGGTTGGTTTTCAGCTCAGAGTCTGAGGTTTCTAGTGACGAAAAAACTCAGCGAAAAAATGGTGTGGTAGTCAGGGCGCAGGCTTGATCCGACGCGACGTTCGTCTTAGTCCGTTGTTGATACTATCGAGAATAGCATTATTGTTTTGTTTTCATTGTCTATGACAAAATAAAAAAGGTATTTTCTCCAAGCCATGCAACCTTCCAAAAAAAATAAAAGTGACACACACGCCATAATGTAAATTGCTTCTTGATTTTGGCGTTTGACTAGTAAAAATTGGATTATTGATGATAAATATTCGTCTAAAATGTACATGCATGGCATGTAAAATGTCTGTAGTCATTATTGGTAAGAAATAAAGTTGTTGCAAGGTCTTAAAGTTGGTGAAACATCTGTCCCATTGTATTTAGGTTGGACCCGAAGAATCGAAGCCATTTCGTTCTTCCCTTGTAAATTTCGTATTGAAGATGTTTTCTTGGTGTTCTCCCGTGTGATCTGTAAAGTGATACTATCGACAAAAATTGTGCTATTGTTGCAAAGTAAGGCGGTGGTTCCTTCGTCGCCATAGTGGATGTGTTCGTCCGTACAAACCCAAGTAACTATTTCGTGTTGATGAACCGTACGTAGGCATTCAGGGAGTATGGTATAACTGTCACCAAAATCAAGATTGTGCCATCATCCATCTATACGTTGATGCTTGGGATTATCTCCTGACAAAATCTGGTACATAATTAGTTCATCTGAGTAAATGTTCACATCAGTTATTTGGCTTGCAAAATGTAAACAATTGGGCAGATGTAACAACATGGCAAGTAAAAAACTTGGGGTCCTGGTATTCAAAATAATAAAAAACAATTAGAGCTTTGTATGCAAAATCTATTCTATTACCATAAACATAATTTTGGTCATAGCAAGTTTGGAAAAAGCAATATGTGTCTGATCAATAAACATATTTTTTCATCACAATCTGTGTGAACAAATAAATTACCACTGATTTTTGAAACCTCAGCTCAGCAATTTATGGATAATCTGTGATTCCAAATAAAATCCTGCTTAGTTGTTTCCATGGTTCCCATACTCATATTTAGAACATACAGAAATGTCTGCATACTGAACTAATAACTGTTGCAGATAGGTAACCAATAAGGTTTGCTCGAAGAGAACTCTTTTTATAGTTAAGCTTGCCTGTACCATTATTGTATATCTGAATGTTTTTTGTATATTCTTCACTAAAGGCAGGGTTCTGTACATTATACTCACATAGGTGACTCTTTTTACTCTTTCATTTGACTATTTTTTCCCACAGGCTAAGGTTTGCAATGTCTCAATATTATCAAATAGTTGGTCAAGGGCAATCGCTTACCCTAGAAGATTTGCAAAGATGTTGTCCGAATATTAACTTGGATAGTATAATCCTAAGCCAAGACGGTCAGCAATATGCACGACAACAGGTAAATTTTAAATTTATACAAATTTTTATGAAAAAATTTAATGGTACCTTTAAAACTTAGCTTGTCACCTCGTTAGAATTTAATATCGCAACTTTTTTAGGTTGTTGTGCAGCAAGCTGAACCATCCAATGACATAATAGTAAGTGAGGGGGTGCAATCTCAGTTGGTGGTGAGTGATGGGTTGCCGTACCAACAGCAGTACATCATTCGACATGAGCTGCCCCCACCACCACCTCCCCTGCCACGGCAAGAGTTTCAACAACAAAATCAGCAGCAACATCAGCAACAGCAATTGCAGCATAGACAAGTCAGTAAAGATTTATTTTTATTAATTATATAAGCTGAGAATAAATTTATGATGTTGATTGTGCCTTAATGCACCTAGAAATGTCCACCCATTAAGATCATTTCGAGCAATCATTAATTCTAGACAAGCTTTTTGTGGCAATGTCGTGTATCATAAGATTTATGATCAAATTTATTTGTAGGTTTACTACACATCTGATTTACCTGTGGATGCTCAGGTTGTATTGCAACAGGCCCAACAGATCATTGATGCATCTATGATGCAACAGCAACAACAGCAATCCTCTCCACAGCGACCCCAACATGTATGTCAGGCTATAGTTGTGTATAACTTAGGCATTGACAATAACGTGGTTGTAGATTTCATAATCTGCTTGGCATGTTCCATTTGGTTCTTTCATTTTGGGTTCATTCTAATTTATCTGTGGAATCACTACAGGAGCAATCTTCATGGAAATTGAATGCATACTTAATCAAGAAGTACCTATTATTTGATTGGAATTTAATGTATATGCCTTTTATCTAGGGCTAGACAGTGCTGTGTGGATTGTCCGGCATTATTTATTTATTTATTTTATTAAATACACTGCTTTGCCAACCTTAATGTCAGAAAGTTTCGAGGTTTTATAGGTTCTGAAATGTTAATACTATATCAACTTACATTCATTTAGTCATTCCATTACTAACCCAAGAAATAATATCTATTATACACACATAATAACAAAGCAAAATTATATTTAAAATAATTAAATTTATGTTAATTTCCTGCTGTGGGTGCCTTTAAATAGATGATGACTATTATCGGAATGCTTTGGCTTTCTGGTGAGGCACAAACTCTGAAGGTGGAAATTAGAGTACTGAAATTGTTTAGATGACAGTTACTTGGTTGCATGATTTTTGTCTGTATAGTACAACACTTTGTAAATATCACCTATTTACAAAAGCAGTTCTTTATATGATTTATGAACCCACCTTATCTAGCATGAACTGTACAACTTACATATAATTTATCTAAGGTTTAGAATTCTAAAGAATATTTTTTCTGCTTTGGTCATGTAATTAGTTTAGGTTTAAGTTCTATTTTAATAAAGGACTTAAGCTACGCCAGGCTAGGTGCACTCCGCGCTCGTGTTAAATTCGACAAGTACATAGCCGACCTGTCAGGACGGGTTAATACAGCCAGGGGTGTCAAGCACCGCGGAAATCTAATAAAAAAAAACTTTTTGCGAAATTGGCATTTTGCATATTATTTATTTGCTTAGAAAATATCTCGTTTCCGTCACAGTTATTTACTTCTTTTCTATAAATAGCTTGGAACACTGGCTCCATTTTATAGGCCTTTGTCCTATCGTTTTCACTTATACTCGACAGACTGAACTCATCGAAATACAAATCTCATTTCGACAACCCTAGCTTTTTTATGTGAAACCCCACTGATTAAAAAGTTGTTAATGTTAGAAAAGGTCAGCAAATGGGCGGGTTAACAGCGCAGTGCAAGCTGAACCTTGTATTGTAAGGTGGCAGAGTACCTTTTTAACTGAAGGATTCCGCGGAGTGCGCCTTCTGTACATTCAGATTCAATAACTTTATTTCAAATTTCAACCATTTAATTATTATAAAAAAGGAAATAATGTTGTTATAGATTTCTCTTCACTTAAATTGTTTGTCCACTAGTGGAAGAAGTGAAAAAGAAACTATACATTAGTACCTACTATAAAACTGTACATTAGTACTAGTTATTCTGTGGCTGCGGGCAGTGTCCCAGCATTACCCTCCAACAATTTACTGACAATACATTTGGACAGCAGTTGGTGAGTCCAGCGCACGTTCTGTCTCAGCCAACCGTGATCCACCCTGCGCAGCCGCCGCCGCCGCAGCCGCCGCCTTCCACGCCCGGCCATGCTGCGCAGCACCAGCACACGCCGCAACAGCACACGCAGCAGATGCAGCACACGCCGCAGCATGCCCAGAATACACAGCACACGCCGGCGCAACATTCGCAGCAACAACATGCAACTCAACAGCAAACGGTATGTTAATTTTTTATCAATATTATCAGCCTATATCAGTCCACGTGGTTGCTGGACATAGACCTCCATATTTACAATTGAAACAACTGAGCTAGCTGCAGTCTGTTGCAAACAAACTATAGGTAGCTCAACTATGTTATATCTATGTTAATTAATTTACTGCCATGCTTCAGCGGCTACACTACATCATGAAAACTTTAAGTAAATTAAACAAACATTCTTTGGGTCACGACAATGCCTTGTTTGTAATACTAAGTGTTCTTTAGATATCCATTCAAGCAATTGTTGGCTCAAATCTAAAGTCATAATGATGACACTTCAGCAAGTTCAATGGCTACCTTTTATTTATGTATCTTTTGGTGGCTTTAGTATCGCTGTGGCCATTGATAGGCCTATGTGATCGCCACTTCGTAGGTTCACCGCCGAAGATGCGGCGGTGGTAGGCTCCCTTGCTTACTAAACATTAGCTTGTTCCAAGAAAATGCTTGTTCAATGTCCAGCATTGTTTATTTAGATATGCATTTCCTTTTCCTAACGCATCTAGACTCTAGACAATACTGGGTGCCCTGCATAATAATCATCATAGCAAATAAGCCGATATTGAAGGAGTTAGATATGCACCTTTTAAACAGGCCCAACACAGTTAAACTGGAACGGAAGGAAAGCCTTTGCCATGCTGAAGGTGGGATGTTGTTAAAAACAGCAGTAGTTTACTTATATAATTAATGTCATAATGCCTGACAATCCACACAGCATTTATAGCCCCAAGCTACGCAGAACTTGTGTTATGCGTACTAGATGACTGATATACATATAATAATACAATATTATGACCAATTATTACTTTTTATTATAACATAGAAAACGACAAAAACATCCTGAACAAATATCTGCTGATCGTACAACTATTTGTCCCGAGGCGAGAATCTAACCCGCAACCTGCGTCGCAGGCGGACCTTCGCCCACCGCGCCTTGTTCGTCAATTTAAATAATTTCGTCTTAAATATCCCTTCAAACGCAAATGTTTTTGAAAGTGTGCGCAATCATTGCAGCTTGTGTTGCAGCAATCGCAACAACAGCTCTCGCGAGCTTCGCCGCAGCTCATCCAGCATTTGCAGCAGCAGCAACATCAGCAGCAGCAGATTCATCTGCAGCAGTTGCAGCATCAATTGCAGCAGCAACATCAACAGGTCAGTAAGGTACTAGTATAATTATGAAACTATTCATTAATCTGTACTAATATTATGAAGAGGAAAGATTTGATTGTTTGAATGAAATAGGCTTTGAAACTACTGGAGCGATTTGAAAAAGTCTTTCACAATTACAATCCTTAATTTTCCCTGATGAACATAATGCTATCGAATATTTTCAAAAAGTTAGGCACCCACATGAAAAATTTAAAAATTCTTATCCCCGTGCGAAGCCGGGGCGGACCGCTAGTTCTTATATATATTTAGGAAAGGACAAGGTGGCCAGTCCGAACGGAAAATAGCCATTCATGAATATAAGCGGGTTAACTAAGAACCTATTTTGTGTTGGAAGAACACCAATGTTTCGTCCCTTAACCTCCTCCCTCCCTTCATCAGAATGAGTGCGGCTCAAGCCCGTATCGCTTCTAACCCGCTTACATTTATAATGAAATGTCAAACTATGATAGCTTTTATAGGAAAAGATCCATAATGTGCAGGAAATACTATGGTGTAGAATTGTGTACTCAAACATAGGTGCAATTTCGTTTTCGAGACATAGGAGTATAACACCGTCAACTTTCTGACTCCGAAATTCAGCTGTGAATTTTGTGTATAAAAACATCAACAGAGTATACGGATTATGCGACGAACTGGTCACCTTTGACATCACCTTTAACATTGGCTCAGGAACAGATTTTTATTTTAACTGATAGACTTCCGTTTGACCACGGTCTCACCTGATGGACAGTGAAGATGTGGCCGACGGTGGATCGCGCAGGTCTAGAAGATGGCATTGAGATAGCATTGTATGATTTAAGGGCCTAAGTCCTAAGGCTTAAGCTTGGGGACTTGGGTGGGCTAACCCAACGTTGGATATTGTGGATTAATTGATAGTGCTGTACCATGCCTACCGCGCGGCCGTCATATGCGAGGCATAGGAGTCGGACAAACCTTATGAGTCTGTTATTTTACGGGCTTCTGTAAAAACTGAACCACAGCAGTAAACCTGCTGTACATGTATTTTTTTCTGCCGTTCAGCTGATTAAGCACAATCTATCCATCTTTTAGTAACATTTGAAAGCCATTTGCGAAGGCGATTGAAACGGCTATGACGGTGTTTCAATTGTCTTCATAGCCTTATGGCTTTGAAAATGACCACTAAAGGATAGGTGGTTCTTTTACATTATTGTATTTGTTTGTTTTAATTTTTTTACTTGAAGGTTGTCTGAGAGAGATCGCTCTTGAGCTATAAGACCGATTGTCACTTATTCTTATGCCTTTGTAAATTATTCATTAGTTAAATGTGCAATTAAATATTTGTTATTATTATTATTGCACAGCTGAGCGGCAAAAAAAAAATCAAACGAATATTGCTTAGTATTGAAAAACAAGATTTGTCTATACTAAGCAACCTACATTATAAATTCTTTAATTTCTAACAGGTGCAACACATGTCACCACAGCAGATGAACCAACAACACTCGCAGCAAGTTGTGATGCATGCTGCTTACATCAACCAAGCGGTTAGTTTTAAATCACCAAGTCATCATTTAAGTTATGGTTATTACATTATTGGCGGTTGCGGTGCAAGAATCGACAAATGCAACTCAGCCCGTGGATTTCGACTAAAGCCATTCATGGAATCTTCTCGTAGCCGCGTTTTGATCTGGACAATCTTCTTTCTGTGCTCATTTTATGACTCTACTGAGATCCCAACCCATCCTAATATTGCCATCCACAAAGATTGAAAGATACCTATTTATTCAGCTCACCTCACAACCTTTAAAAGATGACGTGTAGAAGTGACATCGATTTGGGTCAGCTGGGTTAGGATCCTGATGTATGGAGGGACAAGAGACAGGCTTTTGCCACCTATGGGACACATAAATATAGAAGCAGCATTAACCTGCCTTGTTTCACAGGGCACGCCAAACCGACCACAGACGCAGAGACTCATGAACCCCGGTTTGAGCCCAAGCCCGACTCAGTTGCAAGGGAATCAAGTGTATGTGCGCACTCCACGGACGCAGGTGAGGCCGAGACGACCGGCCGCACCGAACGCCGCGCCTCGTCTGCTTAACCCGATGGTAAATACATTATACTTGTATCGAAATTACCGCCATTGTTATTTGTTATTCATATTGTTATATGATTTAGCTATGTATTTAGTTTCTTTTAATAAAACAACCTCCTTTTTATGAACATTTGTAGTTCATAAAAAGGACGTTGATATGATCTATAAAGGAAATCTACGCTCAAGTGGTAGGTAGAAGTTTTATTTATAAGAAATAAAATACATAGCTCTTCAATCTAAATCATACAAAATTTATAATGTAATATAATAATATAGCGATAGCCAAAAAAAGATTTAAATATTAAAACGGGAACGATGTGGTCTCAAAGCCCTGTCACCATGTTATCATTAGTTCCACACGAGTCAGAAGTAGTTAGTGACTGTTTATTTCATTTATTTTTCTCTTATATGTATTAGTTTATCCTATATGTATTTATGTTTATACTAGCGGTCCGCCCCGGCTTCGCACGGGTATTAAACAAAAAATTCAGAAATTATACACTAAAACGATGGGTTTCACAGTTTTCATACGGATCTTTACTTTTATTAACAGCATTGGGGTTTTTGACATTGACTCGACATTCCAAAACTGACACTGGCCGTAGAGAAAATGCAAGCACCGTGCGCTATACAACCCCTTTTTCTATTCTGACGCGCCATAATAGAAAAGAGTTTGAATATTCAGCCCACGGTTCAATTATTGAATTTTTCATGCGGATCCCTAACTTTTTTGAAAATATTATATAGCCTATGTTCATCACGGAAAATTAAGGATTCTAATGGTGAAAGAATTTTTTAACTCGGTCCAGTAGTTTCGGAGCCTATTCAATTCAAACAAACAAACAAACAATCAAATCTTTCCTCTTTATAATATTAGTACATATAGATAAAAATGATAGATAGATAGAAAGATAATTATTTTATTTGATTCACAAACATCGACAGCATAAAAAACACACATAGAATAAAAAAATAAAAACAAATAAACAAAAAAAAATAGAAAATAAAGTAAATTTATTCAATAAATAAAGAAGGTGTCGTTAGTGAATACAATATTACAAAAGATCACTTATGAAGACATACATATTTATATTCTAGAAATAAAAAATAAAACAAAATATTTTAAAAAGAGTAGGCACGAATCATTATTTTATACAATGATTTTTTACTTAACCCTATATAATTACCATTACAGCTGTCAAGCACCCCCACCACTCCAACGGCGGTGCGCGTGGCGTCAGGCCCGCGCGGCCTCCGCCCCGTCAACTCCGTGGCCTCCCCCGGCGCGCAGGCGACGCCGCGGCCGCAGCGCCCTCGCACGCCTATGCATCCGCAGCAGATGCAGGTGAATAGAGTAGCTTATTTGCATCTCAGAGGCTCTACTGAACAGGTATATACATAGTATAAAACAAAATCGCTTTCTCTGTCCCTATAACCCTATGTATGCTTAAATCTTTTAAGCTACGCAACGGATTTTGATGCTGTTTTTTTTTAATAGATAGAGTAGTTCAGGAGGAAGATTTTTGTATCAGCATTGATCGAGTCGCTAGTCACGATAATAAGATAGGATAATAATTGTTTATTCTCAAAACTCATGACTAAAACAGGATCACTGTTTAGCACAAAGCTGAGTTTGACCTGTTTTGGCTGACAGGGGCAGCACATGCGCTAATTGTATTAAGTCTTATCTTGTTTGATTATATCTGTGCTGTATTTAATATTTTTTTCTTTTTTATGTTATATGGTTAAGATGTGCCTACCTTCCCGTGTTGGCCAAATAAATTGATCTTTATTTCTTACCGACACAAAATAAAATTATAATATGTAATATTATAAAACTAATATTATAATAGTGAAGTTTTGGATGGATGGATGGATTTTTTTTTTACTTCTTTACGCATAAACGGATTGGCCTAAAGGCCACTTTTAATTCCGATTAAATATGTGCGAAGCCGTGGGTAGAAAATAGTATTTATATAAAAAGGGACTGAGAAAACTTGTTGACCTGGTCAGACCACAAAAATAAATAAATAAGATATGTATTCTCCACTCGCTAAAGCTTGACAGCTTGACTTAGGTAACTATAATCATAACTTATCATTGTGATAAAATTCATCTATACTTATGTTATAAACAGGAAAAAAAAAATTTTTTGTTTTAATTGAATAGGTTCCGATACTACTGAACGGATTTGAAAAATTCTTTCACCATTAGAATCTTATCGCTGAATCATTATCGCTGATTTCTATAGAATATTTAAAAAAAAATGGGATCCATATGAAAACTTCAATAATATAACCTCATTTGTATGTATGCGTGTGTGTTAGTGTGTGTGCGCGTGTGCAACTTTTTTTTTTTTTAAATACTCGGGACGGATCGCTAATACAGTAAAGAGAGTAGTTATCTCGTCTTGATTATATTGATATTAATGCAAAATATGATCAAAAGTATTGACTGACTCACGTACTCAGCTCATTAATCTTCATTAATAATATCATTCCATTATGTGTTCTCATTCAAGTTCAGATTTTGCCATAACTAAACTAAACATCACTCAAAATTTTTCCTCCTTTTCATAACGATGAATATAAAAAATATTTTTAGTCACGTAACATTAGTTTCGTTTTGGCAACATCTCAATTAACATCAATATCATTGTATAAAGTTCCTGGCATCTTAATTGTAAATCAAATACTTTTTTATTTCGCAGGGCGCTGGATCTCAGCCGCGTACTCCAAGACCGCGGCCACCGATACATATGCAGCAAATACAGGTAACTATTAACTTGGGTTTAGTTGGAGGTATTCCTTCAGACTAGGTGCTATGGCGCTCGTTAAGGGACGCCTATGTCTAGCAGTGGACTAACATGGGCTGATGATGATGATGATGATTCCCTCCCGAGAAGTTGACAACCAGGGGACAGGGGTGACATCATGGTTAAAGTAAATGTTCACAATATATTGTGGTAGCCTAGAGAACTACGCAATCGGTGCTTTATTGAGCGGGTGGTGAGGTGATGAATGGTAATGGATGATCTGATGCTTGGTGTATTGAAAGTAAGAAACCTTGCAATAATCCTTCACAAAGGAGGAATCCTGGCCGAAGAATGTTCTGTGTATTTCGCGGACTACCTGTCGCAGCAAATATAGCGTTACACACGTTGCCGATATTAAATAGGTTTAATTTATATATTAAGGTATATGGGTAATTTTATATGGGCCATAGTCTTGAAGTATTTAACATCATGTTCTAGCTAGACTAATGTTGCCTGAAATAAATTATTATTAATAACATTGATTTGATAAAGAAATTCGAAAAGGTTACGCTATGATATCTAGAACAACGTGTCTTCAGCATTTCAATCTAAAAACATTTGTTTAAATTAAACATCCTACATTTTTTACCTCTACTTCCGCTACATCAAACAACAGCCTAAACTAAACCTTATCACAAACTGTTACAGCATCAAATAGCACAACAGCAACATCCCCAACAACAACACCAGCAACACCAGATGGCGCAGCACCAAATCGGTCAGCAAGTTCACCAGATGAACCAACAACAGCCGATAAATCAACTGAAACTGTCCACGCATCCGGTAAGATTATCTCTTCGATAAATGAAGACTGCTAGATATCACACACCATCATCTAGCCTCTGAGTAAATAGGGCTGGTGTATGGGTACTTTTAATGGTACTGTGGAAACAAGGGAAATGTTAACCCTAACGCTGACAGTTCGCAACTGGGTTATCTATACTAATATAATAAAGAGTAAAGATTTGATTGTTTGTTTGAATTAAATAGGCTCCAAAAGTACTGAAGCGATTTGAAAAATTCTTTCACCATTAGAATCCTTAATTTTCTGTGATGAACATAGGCTATAGAATATATTTTAAAAATTAGGTTTCAAGTGACAGGATGTGACAAAATATTCGTTTAACAATGCGATTGGTCGTGCCCGCTTCGCTAGACGTCGGTATAAATTAAAATGACTAAGTCCATTGTTTTTTTTTACAGTTACTAAACCAGCAGAATCCCATCCAGCAACCCACCCGAATAATAACGCCGCAAGGTACGATAGTGACGCACAACCAACCGACTCACCAAATGACCCAGCAACAGACAAGTGTCCCGCAGAGCCAGAATGGACCAATGCCGCAACAGAACACCTTGCCTTCGTTACAGCGTGCCTCGCCACATCCACAGCAGGTTCAAAAGAAGGTACCCTAATTTATTTGCGATACCACTAATCGACTAAAGAATTTGAGCAATCATACACGTAATTTTTTTAAATTGCACCCATGGGAAGCCGTGGCGTCCTTATGTTATGCAATCTCCTAAGTCTTGCTTCAATCTACTTTCAAGATGTTTAAACCAGACCTCACCGACAGATGGTTTAATTTAAACAGATTTTTGACACGAGTTTCTTAATCGTCAAAATAACTGACGAAGCTGCCTAATTGTACTACCTTTAACCTTAGAATGCTGAATGCTGTTATACCTAACCATGACTTTTTCTATATCCCATATAGCTATCCAAAACACCCTAGATCCTTCTAACATTTTCTTATCCCCGCTCTCAGCTTGTAGTATACTAGTAACAAAATCACACTGTTCACATAAAGGCTGTCGTACAGACAAACGCCGGCGACATGGACGACCTAGAAGATAGTATCACCGCTGCGATAGTGCAGAAGCATCCCCCAGCCGACAACATGGCGACGCAACAGTTCCACACATCACCACCGGCGCTGCGGCAGAACCACGCGACCACATCACAATTAACGTTTAACTCGCCGCATTATCAACAAATGAATTACGAACAGCAACAACATAATATCCAGGTGAGTTAGCGTTGTTAGTGAACAATGGTGTAAGATGGGTATCTTAAAAGGCGTCTTAAGGGATATGAATGGGGGCAGTTTTTTCGGCATAATATGGGCATCATTAAACTGCGATCCCCAACTTGGGGATGTCCACCTTGGGGAATGTTCATAGAGCTCATACCATGGCACACCTATGCTTTTTCAGATTTAAATAACTATTTATTTACGCTTACAAAATAAGCACGTAGACAAGTCTTAAGTGGATGATGATGTGAAAATGACAAAATTATTTGCTGCTACTAAGCTTATTCAGATTATCCAGAGTTTTACCTATTGTTAGTTGTTAACAATAGGTAAAGTTCAATTCTAAACAAAAAAAAATAATAATTTTACACAAATAAAGCATATTTAATTTTTGTACTTTATTGAAATGATTTCCTACTAAGTAGTGTTAAAATAATTTACTATTGTATTGTACCTATCCAAATGTATTAATATTGATAAAACCTGACCTGTAAACTAGCACAAATCAAATTGTTTATTCTGTTTATTCCAGCACCCGCAAACATTGACCCAGTTGCTAATGGAACCGGACCAGGATGAAGAGAGGCAAGTGTTGACTTTGAACACTGGACAGAGGATCACGCTCGCTGAATACAAACGGTTGCAGCAAGTTCCGAGGACGCAAGTGCAAGTGCAGCAACAACAGCAACAGGCTAGGTATTATACTATTATCTATAGTAGTTTGACGAATTCATTAAGAATTTTAGCGGGTTAATTAAGAACCTATTTTGTGTTGAAAGAACACCAACTTGCTTCCCTTAACGAGGAACTTCATCAGGGTGAGTGCGGCTCACTTCGCGCCCGTATCGCTTGAATGCGCCCACTATGGATAGCCGGTCGGTCGCAGTACGAGTGCGCTGGGGGCGGGGTGGTGGGGGCACGCTGCTTTATGCTGTAGAGTAGGAGGGTTACTTACACCTGTGGCTCAGTGACCCAAAGTGGATCTGGGCAGATTACAAACTTCTCCAGTGATCTCGGTTCTGAGTCTCACGGCAGCTATCGACGCCGAGTTCGCGGTGATCGAGATCATGCTAATTTGATGATATATTTTCTTTTTTACAATAAACATAACATATTACAGCTACAATAAGTAGGAACACTGGAAACAGCATAAGTTTAATTCATAAACTGTATATTTGTATTATTTCATAAAGTGTATCTATACATTTCATTAAATTTTTGTAGGGATAATGGCAGACAGCAAACATTGGCAAGAAGTAAAGAGCAGCCAAGGCCTGTCCAAAGAGTACCACCAATGCAAACTCAGCCACAAGCCCCACAAATCGGTATGTAACATTATATTCAACACTCGCTACTATCCGAACTTCAAACACGTTTTTGGGATTAATAGTACCCATACTATCCCCGGTCTATAACATTCAGACATGAATAGTATCGTATATCTATTATAAGTGTAATCTTGTGATACCTAAGTAAACTCAACCACAAGTCCCACAAATTGGTATGTCAGATTATATTTAACAATAGCTACTATCCGAACTTCAAACTTGTTTTTGGGATATATAGTACCCATACTATCCCCTGTCTATAACAATCCGACATGAATAGTATCATATTTCTATTATATGTGTAATCTTGTGATACCTAAGTAAACTCAGCCACAAGTCCCACAAATTTGTATGTAAGATTATATTCAACAATAGCTACTATCCGAACTTCAAACATGTTTTTGGGATGAATAGTACCCATACTATCCACAGTCTATAAAATTTAGACCTGAATATTAATGTCTATTATTTGTGTAATGATGTGATGCATTAGTTACAGAAAACACCGAAGCCCAAGCACAAGGTCCTTCTGAACAGGCAGCAGAGACGCAATCCGCGAAAATGTTAATATTCCTACAGAATGGAGAACAAAGACTTATTACATTTACTCTACCTAAAGAAAGTTGTACACTTCAAGAAGTTCTTGAACAGGTAAGAAGCAATTTCTAACTATTTTAGGTAATAATCTGTGTGGTGTGTTTTATTCTCCATAATCTGGCCCCGAAATAAACAACTGGTATCTATGCTAATTTTTATGTCTCCATTCTAATTGTACATTATTCCTGATGAACTTAGGCTATACAATATTTTCTAAAAGTTAGGATTCCATTATGAAAACTTCAATAGCAGAGTTTAAAATTTATGAAATTTTTGATTTATTTTTATTTTTTTTTTAATTTTATGATAAGTATTCGTGCGAAGCCGGGACACCGCTATAATACGTAAACAACCAGACACGGAAGAAATACCTGGAGACTATGTATATGAATATAAACATTTGTCCCGCACCTTAATAAGTAAAGTGGTCATGGGAAGAAGCTATGCTCTTGTAACACAGCTATATTATAGATATATTATAGACTACAGGAGAAAATGTAACACAGCTATATTATAGATACTACAGGAGAAAATGCTGCCAAATCCATTAGTACGCACTTATTTCATAATGAACGATTTGTATTTGTATTTCTAATTTTCCAGCGGCGGAAGTAGACCCCGCAACCTCCTGTGCCTCAGGCATTGACATTGACATTATGTTTAATTTAATTTAATATTGTAACTAAAATTCTATGTATGGACTGAGTAAGTCTGAATAAATAAACTTTTTATTATTTTATTATTATTATTATTATTGACACTCCATTGAGGTCGTGAGATTATATAATTGAAAGATAACTGGTTTGTTTCAGGTCCATGTTCCTTTTTCCGAAGACACCCACATACAATGTATGCAGAACACCAGTAGTGAAATAGATTATTTTGTGTCGGTTGGATCAACTACTAGAATTGAAGAGATGCTAGAAAACCACCCAGTAAGTAAAAAATGCCGTGTGGTGCCGGCATAGAATTTCACCACCCCAACTCTTCCCGTGGGTGTCGTAAGAGGCGACTAAGGGAAACACACCGGGGGGGCGGGCAGCAGCGCCCCTGCAGAACAACTCCACCGAACTGCGATCCCCAACCCGCATGCCCAGCGTGGGGATTATGGCAAATAACCCCCAAATGATAATACCATCTATGGCGCTCATTAGGGGAGGCCTATGTCCAGCAGTGGACTATTATAGGCTGGTGATGAAGTAAAAAATACTTATATAAAATTGATTAAACTAGTAGTATCCTCGGTGATGTGTTACATATTTTCTGTAGACTAGAGCTAATATTTATCTTGATGTGATCCTGTTAAACCATTGTAAATGAATGAAAGATATGTTTGCGACCAAAACGTGTTCATGGCAAACTTAATGCAATATGCAGTAAGCACGCCTTTTTTTTGTCCTACCTTGTGTGGTTTATTATGCCCATATTTCTATGATTTTGTATCATAAATGTGTGCAATAAAGTGTTTAAATAAATAAATAAATATGCTTCGAGCTGAGCGTAAAACCTGCGTTTTACAATAATTAAACATGAAACCACTTCAAACTGAGCTTACTCACTCATATTATAACTTATCAACTTTATTAGATCATTTCAATTTTGTTTAGGCATATCTATTTCTATAAGTGAAAATTCTTAAGCTCTGTTTCTACTTATATAGGCTGTTTGCTTTCCACATAAATAAATAATAAATGATACTGCTCAGTAATAACACGTTTATTCTTATTTTTAGATGTTATTAGGTGAGATGAGTAGTAGAAGTTCCCCGAGTGTAATGCCGCAGCCACAGAGCAGTGAGGTGTCAACTCCAGAGAAATCTAATTCTGATCCAGGTTTGTACAGATCTTATTTCCTATCGAATTAACTTGAAGGCTGACCACTTATTACTATCGTGGGAGATTAGGAATGAAGATGTTAAAAACGACCTTTGTGTCGCGATGGGCGAAGGTCCGCCTGCGACACAGGAGGTTGCGGGTGCGATTCCCGTCTCGGATAAATGTATATACCATCTGCAAATATTGGTTCAGGGTGTTCCGGACGTTTTCTATGTAAAATAAAAAATATCTATAGATGAAAAGTGAATTAAGTATCCATAAGGATATAAGTCATCAAGTACCCATAATACAAGCACTGGTTAACTTGGGGCTAGATGATGCTCTGTGGATTATCCATTATATATTAATTTATTTAAAAATAAAATAGCCCACAAAGAGTATCAGAACTGAGAAACATGATGATATGCGCCTGCATATCATCATGTTTCTCAACTATTAGCGCCTGCTAATAGATAGGTAGTGAACCTATCATTTGAATGTGAGTGTCCAGTGAGTGGGAAGTGTTTTTTTACATCACAAACAAACATTTAAGCTAGACGTTCCAGTCTGTCAAGGTTGCGATGTTGACTTGATCATGTTATTTTTCTTGCAGTAACTGATCCTGAATCTCCCGGGCAACGGTCGCCCCCGCCTAGGCATGTAGACGGCATGCTCGCTGTTTGTAAATCTTGTGGTTACACAGGCTTTGATTTTAGCCGCTGTGAAAGGTATGGTTAAACTGGTTTGGTGGTATGGTTAGAGTGGTTATAGGCTAAAAAAAGGCGTATGTCTTCTTAAATTAGTTATCAATAGAAAATAAAGAATTTTAGATCTGATAATTTAAAAGTTATATTAGATATACAGCCTACATTCTCTTAATGATAAGTGGTATTGTATAGGTTCAGTTTTAAAAGCTGGCACAGTTGTCAGCTTTTTGAACAATTTTATCCATGCTGACGTCAAAAAATCCGGGAATCCACTACCTATATGAAAAGCAAGAAGCGATCGCATTAACTTTATTAAATTTATCTATTATATCTATATGATAATAAATAGGATTTATCATAAAAATCAAGTGAAACTTTCCAGTTAAAATTTTCTTGTTTCTGTTAAATAGAAAATTTATAAATGATGTAAACAATTTATTATTCTTACAGATGTAAGAGAGTATTTACCGAAGAGCCTAAAGGTGTACCGATAGCAAGTAAAAAAGCTGAACAAAAGAAGAAGGAACCAGAAAGAGTAATAATAGAAAAACCAAGCTTGTAAGCATAATATTGTTCAAAAAAGTTAAAAATATTTTGTAGTAGTGCATTTCTAAACTGTGTTCCTGTTTCAGACCTCACGAGGGTATTAAAATTAATTTATTGAAGACAGCAGCTAAGACTATCAGCACAAAACCAGTAAGTAAATGTGATCTACAAATTTGCTCTAATCTTTCTATGATCTCTTCCATTCAGAAAAATATAACTACTGATAATGGCTGTATTTCCTACCCAGAGTAGTATTCCGCCTACAATGCAAGGCTTACGCTATCGCTCTCGGTAGAAAATACCGTGAAGGTCAGATCAGGCCATAACTGGTATACTAGTTAAATCACTTGTTACATCACTGGTATACCAGTTAAAATAATTATATATATGTTCATTCTTGAAATAATAAATGTACGTTTTGTTACACAGCAGCCCAGTGATAAGAAAGTAGCTAGAGTAAGGAAACCTCGAGGGAAACCTGAACCAGAACCTGTTATACTTACTCTAAGCTCAGATGAAGAAGACTCAAATAGCTCCTTTGGCAATCAGGTGTGTTTAGTTCCATAACTTATATTAATATAGTTCCCTCCAACTTTTTCAAAAAATCTGAAAATTTGTAAATACTTACACACATACACATTGGGTTACATTATTGGAGTTTCATAGTATTCTATAAGATGGCCTTTATTCACCAGGAATAATGAAGATACCTAATAGTGGAATAATTTTTCAAATCGGTCTATTACTTTCAGAGCCGATTCAAACCAAACAATTAAATTTTTTCTATAAAAGTTTTCGCAAGATTTTGTTGGCTTAGAATTTCCACCACCTCAACTCTCTGCGTTTATCATGAGGCGAATAAGAGATCTACTGTGGGTGGGTAGCAGCGCTCTCCGCTGCTACCCGAGAACAGCAAATCCTTGATGGATTTGTTAAGGAATACGCGTCAACCTGTCCACCAATCGTGGTAATCATAAAAAACCACCTAAACATTAAATAAATGAATAACAGCTCGACAATCCACACAGTACTATCTAGCCCCAAGCTGAACAGAGCTGAGCTTTAGAAGAGGCCTATTTCCATCAATATAGTTATTTCGCCCGGGTTGTATTCATAGATAAATATAAAAGCTTTTCTTTCAGTATGAATCATCAGCAGCCACGAAAGAACCATCCTTCAGTGAAATTGAAGGTACCCCTGATAGTGGCATTGGAATCGACATGGATGGTAAGTTACAACATATTTATCACACTCATATCTTTGTGATCAATATTAACATTCTTGGCGTGGCGGAGTTCTGATGACACTATCATTGAAATTAACGTTTTCAACAGAAGTTTTCATACATTATTTCGTCAAAACTGACACAGCTTATTTGATATATTTCACTAGAACACTAACATTGGCCGGGCAGGCGATATTAGCTGTTTTAAAGTCCCCCCTACATGTGTCTCATTATCTTGCTTTCATGAGGGTTCGGATTGTTTAATTTAAAAATCCATAGCCAGTGTTCAAATAAATTCAAATAAAATTTTCGCAACATGCTCAAAACTCTATAACAGCAGTTATGGAGTTAGTTATTATTTAGGACAACGCAGAAAGTAATAAAATTCAAAAAAGATTTTAATTTTCCGTTCATCTTGAAACAAGCCAACTAGCTAAGTCATTTCTCCAATTTTTACCTACATACCTCTTCATAATTTTACAGAATTATTCGATCAATTTGCACTTCGTAAGTTCGTCTTCGTAGGTATCCGTGATTCGCATTGTCCGTCTTCTATTACAGTTGGTCCGAGATTTTTAACGAATAAATCTATCGAAAACGTTAAGACAGCAGTTTTTTTTCGAATTTATTAATTTTATTGTCAAAAATCTCGTATTTTTCTCTTAAGATTTTTATAACTAGTGAAACTAAGTTTATTGATTTACTTTACGAGCTTGTTTTATTCCAAGCATCAGAAAAAGCAAAAATTCTATATTTGAATCTCGCGCCAACACGAACGGTCAAACCTTTTTTCTGTGGTAGATCGCGGCTTTTCGCTTGATGAACCTTGGACGAACGAAATCGCCTTTGATCGAAGCTGCCTTGCAAAAAGAACTTTGCAAGGCAGCTTGTCTTTGAAAAACTAATGTCACTGTCATGCTGTCATTTGTAATCACGTAGGGTTACCAACTCTAGCTATTGCCCTCGATCGAGAACGATTCACATTAGTTTTTAGTTTGTTATTCATTTATATTCGATTCCATTTTCTCTTTTAAGTCATGCATGCCCATAGCTGCACTATTTACCTAGATCCCAGGCAGATATTGATTTTAATGGTACGGGATAAACTGCCCGATTAAAAAAAAATATATTTTTTGTTACAGTAATACATGTTAACAGTAAAAAAATCGATAAATCTTCAAAATTGAAGGCTTACCAGCCGCCTAGCTTTTGCCAGTGCAGTTTCACCTTCCCCGCGTTACCATTCTAATTATATATATAGCACACGGTCTGCCGAATACCCCGTTGTAATGGTCTAGTGCTATACCTATTTAACGTCAAGGACATTGACCACGGACTAAAAAATAAAATCTTCGCGGCTCTCCGCTCCCAGAAAAATTATCACAGAATTCTTAAACGTTTTACGAATTCTATGTTATATTTTTCCTAGCCCTGCCACTTAAAATAATAAATATGCATTTGCCCTGATAATTCCAATCGAAAGTACATCACGCCCAAAACCAAAACTGTAGACGATAGCTAAAAATTTCTCACAAACTCTTATTTTGTTTTCCTACTCGGGTAAATAATGACAATGACATCTATACTAATATTATAAAGAGGAAATATTTGATTGTTTGTTTGTTTGTATGTTTGTTTGTTTGTTTGAATTGAATAGGCTCCGAAACTACTGGACCGAGTTAAAAAATTCTTTCACCATTAGAATCCTTAATTTTCCGTGATGAACATAGGCTATATAATATTTTCAAAAAAGTTAGGGATCCACATGAAAAATTCAATAATTGAACCGTGGGCTGTATATTCAACCTCTTTTTCTGTTATGGCGCGTCAGAATAGAAAAAGAGGTTGTATAGCGCACGGTGCTTGCTTTTTCTCTACGGCCAGTGTCAGTTTTGGAATGTCGAGTCAATGTCAAAAACCCCAATGCTGTTAAAAAAAGTAAAGATCCGTATGAAAACTGTGAAACCCATCGTTTTAGTGTGTATAATTTCTGAAATTTTTGTTTAATGCCCGTGCGAAGCCGGGGCGGGCCGCTAGTAACCAATAATTTCAAACATTTTGTGCTTGTCTAGGCGATTTCGCTCATGTTTGGCGCTCTTTTCAGTTTTGAGCTGGTAACCCAGTATTAATATGGTTCATGTTCATGGCTGGCGGACATATTTTTTTGGTGTTTTTCGAAGTCCTCGTCTGAATTTTAGTTTCGTAATGTGATTCGATTGTGGTAAACAGTGTTTTGGATTCCTAACCATTATCGAAATGTCGGAATCATTTCATAAAAAAGCACGTAAGTGTCTCTTTTGTAAAGAGCTCTCACACGCTGCGCAGGGCGCTTTGTGCCGCATCCGCATCTCAATTTTGGTCAATAACAACGTAATTGGCGGTAATCTCGCTGCATTTCCTTGCTCTCCTGTTATGTCTGTCACAAATACTTCCCATTATCAGCAAAGATACTTAAATTTCGTCACCGCCGATAGAAAGACATCATATGACAAGGTTCTGAATTTTGACAACATGCGGTTTGTGTTTCTGCCTAACTAGTGCTCAGATGCACACATTATCTGCACTGTGAGTAGACTTCAAAAGCCAATAACATGTGTTTCATAAATATATATAACCTGGATTATGTTCCAGTATCTTTGTAAAAAAGACGAGGTTTTTTGAACCATAATCAGCTGTACAGGTATTTTGTGAAGATGTTTTTGATGAAAACAAACCAACAGCAACTGTTGATCTTTAGACTAACAGACATAGTAACAATTTTTATATCACACAGGTATCCTCTTGATTCATATATTATTTTCTTTTAAAAAATAAATTTAACATTTACAAGATGAAATACCACAGTTCGAGAGTGATGGAAGATATCATTATATTTAATTATGTGTTATTGATGTGTCTTTATCATACAGTGTACATTATAAATAATGTATTCTTTTATCATAGATGGCAGCAGAGAAGAGGCCAACCCATCTAACATGCAAGGATTCTCCACTTCTTTCAACTGTCGAACCATCCGCATTGGATCATACCGATATACTCCAAAAGAAAAGGTGTGTCTATTTCTCCAAATTATGTTCACACTTTATGACAACTATATAAATACTATTTATATAAAATTAAAAAGCATTTATTTTGAGCATATACCCAAAATTATTTATAATAATATTATTTAATATTACAGGTTCTGATATCAGCCAGAGGTATTAAAATAGTAGCACCATCATGTAAAAATGAAAATAGAGATGTGGCTCTGCAAATAAGTATAAGAGAAATTGTTAGAATTCTGGTACATTTTGGAAAAGGACTGCCTGTTATGTTTCTATACACCATGATCCGCACAGGTCACTACATTAGATCTACACTGGATATGGTTGATGAAACAGGTAATTGTTACCATTTCATTTATTTATTCCTTTTTGATACAATCACATACACTCGGAAAAAATCTCTCACTCGCAAAAATTGGTTGTATCAAAATCTCCTTTCATCATCATCATCATTCATCACCAGCCTATAATAGCCCACTGCTGGACATAGGCCTCCCCTAATGAGCGCCATAGATGGCATCATTATGTGGGGGTATTAAATCTCCTTTAGATGATCATAAAATTATACTGTTTTTATGACATCTTAAATTTTTTATTCTAGGCCCTTTCTATGACCCCATGTCAAAAGTAGATCCTTATAGAAGGATAACACTTCTACCTGATGCCATTACTGAAGATGCCAAAGTAGCATTAAAAGCACTGTTTGGACAGTTGATGGATGAACTGAGTTCCCGAGAAGCAAATGATATCTTGGTCAGGACATGTCACAACAACTCAAAAGAAACAAATAATACCTCAAAAATGACAACTAGGTCGTGCAGTGTTTCATCTGGATCTGGAGCCAAAAGGTACCATAAGATGGATAAAGATAATTTTTTACTTCTTCCACTAAAAATTTGCTATTTCTTTACATTGTAGTAAAATTTATTTACCAAGATTGATCCCTTTCAACAAAAGAATCTATTGGTTCAATCTATAAGGTATTTTTAAGACAAAAGTAAAGTTCAAAAATGTAACTATTTAAAAATCTAAATTTTTTTAAAGTAATGTGTTATTTTAGTAAAATTTTCCATCTACAATATTTAAGGTATTTTCCCTCCACGTGGCACAGCCGGGGCACCCTGTATAAATTTTTAAAGGACCAGAATAATATAAAGGTATTGTGTACATTTCTAATGCTTTAATTCTTATTTTCAGCTCAAATCCTGCGGAAATTCGACAAATACTTATCTACCCCCCTGGAAAAGGTGGTATACCCATCAATACAGAAGATTACATGTGCCTTGCTCAGGATCAATTCCTGAATGATGTAATCATTGACTTCTATCTGAAGTACTTAGTTCATGATGTCCTAACACAAAATCAAAGAGAAAGAACTCACATATTTAGCACATTTTTTTATAAAAGACTGACCACAAAGCCCAGTAAAGTAAATAAAAGTTCAAATCCTCATGAGTGGGACAGCACACTCACACCAGCACAAAAGCGGCATGCCAGAGTTAAGACTTGGACTAAGAATGTCAATATATTTGAAAAAGATTATATTGTAGTTCCTATTAATGAAAACTGTCACTGGTTTGTTGCCATTATTTGCTTCCCTAGCTTAGAAGGGTGCCGAAGTATGGTTGACAATAGGACTGTTACTCCACAGGAGATAAAGAAAAGAGGTACCTATGTTTAATTATAGTTTGACATCAAATATGCTGAATTGATTACTAATAACCCCAATTCTTGTTCCTAAATGTAGCCTAATTACTCCTTTTAACATAGGCAATTGAATAAGTTCCCTGAATTATACCTTCACAAGAATATTTTAGTATTAAGCTTTTATTTTAAAAATACAAAGAGACACAAAATTTTATTTCTTTGTAACGATAAGATATTCAATGTCTATTCTGATATTATAATTTTTCAGAACGGCGATCATCTATGCTAATAGGAAATACAACTATCACACCAATGAGCAAACAGGAACAGCTAACATTAAATTGTGACTCTGACAACTTGAGTGAGCGCGATGAGGCTGAAGCTGATGTAAGTAAAACTGACAAGAAACTAATTACTCGGTTTTAGAATCCAAGATATTGTATGTAAACAAAATATTTTTGTACAATAACAAAACAATAGAATATGAGGTAGCAGTTTTCTATACTAATATTATAAAGAGGAAAGATTTGATTGTTTGTTTGTATGTTTGTTTGTTTGAATTGAATAGGCTCCGAAACTACTGGACCGAGTTAAAAAATTCTTTCACCATTAGAATCCTTAATTTTCCGTGATGAACATAGGCTATATAATATTTTCAAAAAAGTTAGGGATCCGCATGAAAAATTCAATAATTGAACCGTGGGCTGTTTATTCAACCTCTTTTTCTATTATGGCGCGTCAGAATAGAAAAAGAGGTTGTATAGCGCACGGTGCTTGCTTTTTCTCTACGGCCAGTGTCAGTTTTGGAATGTCGAGTCAATGTCAAAAACCCCAATGCTGTTAAAAAAAGTAAAGATCCGTATGAAAACTGTGAAACCCATCGTTTTAGTGTGTATAATTTCTGAAATTTTTGTTTAATACCCGTGCGAAGCCGGGGCGGGCCGCTAGTCATTTATAAAACAGTAAAATTAATGGTTTATTCTTACAGGAAAGTGATCTGGACATGCAGTGTGATTCTGATGAAGAAGAGGAGAAAGTGGAAGTCAAAGTTGAGATACCAGTTGTTAGGAAAACCGAACCTATCAAGCAGTGAGTATATTTATTTCGAAATCTCATCCGGTCATGGTGTTCACGTAAGAATCTACTCCGTACACAGACCATGGATGTCTTAGAAGTCAACATAACTTTCTGTGTGTTTAACTCAAATATGATCATGATCACCTATCTACCCATCATCACCAGGTGTGGTGGATATAGCAAAATTATTATTGATATATCAGTCATCTAGTACCCATAACACAAGCTCTGCTTAGCTTGGGGCTAATGTGTGTGTGAATTGTCCAGCATTATTTATTTACAAGATTATTGCTAAACCTGCTTGGCTTGGGGAAGGTATTCTCAACAGTGGATGTGTATATGCTGTTAGAAGCAGGAGAATATCTCATCTCATGAAGCTGTTGCTCAGCACTGGCCAGACCAGAGCTAAGCGTGACACTCCTTCAGTTCACGGCCCAAGCCCGTTAGCTTCGCAGATTACAATTTCACGCGAAGTTAAAAAATTTAAATAAATAACAATCTCATGAGAGTTCTTTATTTCCAGACCGTGCATATTGATATTCGATTCTCTCGCTGGAGCTTCGAGATCGCGAGTAGTGGCTACATTACGAGATTACCTTACCTGTGAATATCAAGCTAAGATATCTCCAGCCAAGGTGTTCAACAAAGACAATATCAAAGGAAGCTGTCCAAAAATTCCTCAACAAAATAACTTTACTGACTGTGGACTGTATTTGTTGCAGTATGTTGAACAGTTTTTTAAAGTGAGTATAACACAAAATCATTTTTTCACATAATTTGCTACATCCAGACTGCGGAAGCAATATAAGTTCAGCATTGCCTCATTAAGGTTAATAAAGGCAATGCTGAGCTTATTGTGTACTCGCGTATTTACGTAGCTTTGATACAGATTCAGATATTTAATTGGCAACATAGATACGTGTCCGTTTTTTGTCTGAAGGGTTAGTCGTATTCAACTATCCGAAAATGTTTGTTTTGTTATATACTTTTGTAAAGGCACAAATCGCCTTTGGATAGTCGAATTTTCCTAAGCGTAGACAATCAGACAAAAATCGGATATGTTCACTAGCCCTAGATGTATAAATTTCTATAATGTTAAATGTTATCTAATCATTTGTAGGATCCTGTCCTGGACTATGCCATCCCCATCAAGCAACTAACCAATTGGTTTGATGAAATAGTGGTCACCAGAAAACGAGAAGAAATCTCAAACTTGTTGAAAGCCCTCATGCACAAATTCAACCCTGATTCACATCTGGCTCTTCCTGATATAACATTCCCTACACTGAATGGTACATATTTTTTTTAACTTGGACTTTTAAATTTTACTGTGTTCCTTGTATTCAATATTCTGTTTTTGTTTCCAGGCAAACTAATTGAAACTGATGAAGGCAATGATGACAATTCAGAGAATGAAAAAGGTGGTTCAAGCAAACCTAAAATAGACAGCAAAGAGTCAGATGGCCATAGTACATTATTACTCAGACAGATGCCTACTGGGGATATAGTTGTAAAACGCAACTATTCCGACAGCACTGAGACTATTCATTTACGGAAAACAATAAGACTTTCCAATGACTTAGTGGAAAGTAGTAGATCTATGCTGCAGATCAAGCAAGAGTTGTTAAAAAAAGGTGATAGTGAAAATCAAATATTGATTCCTATAAAGTTACACTCCAGTGGTGATATAGTTAAAGACATTCAAAATACATTAATAGTTAAAAATAAGTCTATGAGTGATAAAAAAAACAGTTTACACAATCAAAATTCAACTAGTATGAATAACTGTTTGAGACAAAGTGTTGGTGAAAGTGACAGCTCGTTTCTCAAGGGGAGAAGAGTGAACAAACTTGATGATGCTGTAAGTGAGTGTAAAAAATTCAAAAGGAATGAATGTTAAGTTTTTGCCTTTTATATCCTGTCTATTAAATTATTATAATTTAATAAAATGTATAGGTAGTTGATCTATGGAACATGTAAATATTAGGTTACTTTAATAACAATCTGTATTTAATACTGTACCTATTTTTTAAAGTTAAACTGTAAAGAAATTTTACTTGTGTATCATAATTAAAGTTAAAATTAGCTTCCATGAAAAACAAAAATGAATGTACTGTGACTATCTTTCATTTTGTGATTTTTTATTTAATTAGATAAGTGCGCCTAGACAAGAAAATAAAAAATATGTTACATAAAACTTGTTATTTTTTATCGAAATCGAACTAGTACTTTTATGTACCTACCTATTCATTCAAGGCCAGGTCTGCCCCCGATATTTATGTTCCATAAATGTATTGCAGCTTGGGAACATGATTATAATATTATAAATCTGGGAAAGAACGGACGAAATTCCATTGAAATCTGGATGGGGAAAGATCGGATCTCACTCCACGGACAGTTATAGGATTTTCAATACACAAACATTTTTGAAATGCTGTCATGGCAACTGTTTTAACAAAACAGGAGATAAATAAAACAACAATTATTGTTGTTTTATTAAACCTAGGTTCCAGAAGTTCTATGTCGTGATGCTCGGTCTCAATGAATTAGCGTTGCTTATCTTTTCAAAAAAATTAAAAACTCGTTGGGTTACATTTATCCTTTCTCATCAAAATCAAAATGCTTCATTTCCTTTAGACTGGTACACGTCATAAAATACACCTGGAAATAAAATGATCACTTCATTTACCTAGGTACTGCTTTGAAGATTGCATTATTCACATCGTGGAAATCACAGAACACTAATATCATAACGGAGTGGAAATTTGTCGATAGTCAACTACAAATAGGAAATAAAAAATATAATAAAATAAAATAGGCCGAGGATAGACCCCTGCTATGTGTTGCGAATATTCGCATCCGCATCCGCACATGCGGAACATCCGCATCAATTTTGACATCTGCATCCACATAAATCGATGCGGAGCTAAAGCGGATGCGCTCCAAAAAAAATTTAGTAGTGTTTCCTGTAAAATTCAGACAGCATCATCTAGCCACAAGACAACTGTTATAGAGTTAATACAGTATAGGTATCACATAGATAGGATAGTTATAGTATTTTTGTGTACGTAGAAAAGGACCAGAGCACCCGAACAAATATGTACTCGCAAACTCCTGTGTCGTAAGCGGACCTTGGCCCACCGCGCCAAGAGGTCGTCAATATGCGAACCTATATCTATACGAAAAAAGTTCAAAACTCTCGGCGCGCGAGTTACACTCGCACTTGACGAATCTTGTTTTATACAAATCCGCATCCGCGGATGTGGAAAAAAGTGGATCCGCAACATCCCTGGTGCACACCCCGAAGACCGTTCTCCATTATTGTCAACTCTTTGTATCACTCAATTATTTAGGTATGAACATCCAAAGAAGTAACCCTTATTCTAGCTAGAGTGATTATATTTTCGTGATTAATGTTTTATACACCTACTTGCAATCTAACGATTTTGACAAGACGTAAAAAACTCCTTAATCATCTTGCGACTTCTCCCAAGCATCAAATTAAATGTGATACCTACTTATCTCTACACTGGCATGGCATAATCGGACCAAATTATGCAAATAATATGTGCTGAGAAATCAATAGGGTTGTATATTTATATGTACCTACATAACCGGTTATTAAATAAATAAATAATGCTGGACAATCCACACAGCATCATCTAGCCCCGAGCTAAGCGGAGCTTGTGTTATGGGTACTTGATGTGATGACTGATATACGTAATACAATATTATTAAATAGATACATTATGTATATATTTTTTATTATACATAGAAAACGACCAGAACCCCTGAACAAATATCTGCAGATCGTACAAATATTTGTACTGAGGCGGGAATCGAACCCGCAACCTCCTGCGTCGCAGGCGGACCTTTGCCCACCGCGCCACAGTGGTCGTCTATATCGTCGTCGGTTATTGCTCTTCACTATCTTGAAAGTCCCTCAGTTGACCACGACTGGTATATGATTCTTTTCACAGATATATGTAAATATATAACTGTGATTATTTTATTCTATTTTAAATGACAAAGACCGTATAAGTAAACCGTATTAAAACAGATTTTTTAAATTGCTTACTTGTCTACTTCTTCGTAATTTGTTGATTATTTGTAGAATGATTTATGTAGGTGTATATTTCTATTCCATTTAAACTAACATAGGTGCACCCTATTATGTTCCAACTATGTTAAAAATATGCCGTGTGGTGCCGGCATAGAATTTCACCACCCCATCTCTTCCCGTGGGTGTCGTAAGAGGCGACTAAGGGAAACACACCGGGGGGCGGGCAGCAGCGCCCTCTGCAGAACAACTCCGAACTGCGATCCCCAACCCGCATGCCCAGCTAGGGATCATGGGCATTAACCCCCAAACGATGTTGCCATCTTTGGCGCTCATTAGGGGAGACCTATGTCCAGCAGTGGACTATTATAGGCTAGTGATAGTGATGTTAAAAAAAAAATTGTCGCACAGAATATAACTAGGTACCGATTTTTTCAAATTATTTTTTTACTGTAAGCTACTTTAACAGACTGTTTGTTGTTATTTTTTTGCAGTTTGTTGATCATTGATTTTGTAAAACAAATTCAGTCTGTCTATATTTTTACTTAATCAATGAGTTTTATTTTTTGATATTACTTTCTATACCAAATTTTTCCCTTGACTGTACTTTATTTGCCTTAAACATTGGATTTTTTCGATCATTTCGAGAGCGGTCCCATTCGCCGGAAGAAAAATAATAAAATTAAATAAATCCGGCGAATGGGACCGCGGTCCCTTTAACTAGCGGTCCCAATCGACGGAAGCCTCAGGAGTTTGCCGAGGGTTCTGAACTTTTGTCGTAAAGGTAGGTACGTATATTGACGACCTCTTGGCGCGGTGGGCCAAAATCCGCTTACATCACAGGAGGTTGCGGTTTGATTCCCGCCGCGCATAAACTTGTACGATCTGCAGAATTTTTGTTCGGGTGTTCTAGTCCTTTTCTACGTTCACAAAAATACCTATAGGTACCTATCATCTAATTTGATGCCTATACTTTATTAACTATAACAATTATTGTAGTAGTAGGTACCAATAACACAAGCGTCAAGCTTTACTTAGCTTGGGGGTAATTTTTTCGACCTTTTTCTAAATATTTCAAAAAGTATCAAATTTATCAAAATTTCACAAACTTTTTTGAGATGTAGGTACAAATCAATCAATACCTTTGGATTGATACCCCTCTCAATTGGTGGGATAATTCACCCTTTACAAAATTATCCCCCCCTTTTGATCTTATTTAAAGTGTATTATTATTAGGTACACACTTCCCTATATTTTTCGTTCAAAATATAGATCCATACCTACAAACACTTGGTACATTTCACATCGATCGCCCTGCAATCTCCAGAGATAGGGGCGGGAATCGTAATTTTTTGACCTTTTTCTAAATATTTTGAAACGTTTAAAATCTACCATTTTGGAATCTACAAACGACAATAAAAAACCTTTCATTTGATACTACTTGTGACTCTGTACGTCGAATTTCGATTTCAAAACTTGTACTGAAAATCTTCATTTTGATCTTTCATAATTATATTATTATAAATTTGTACGGGCGCACAAAATGTATTATTATTTCAAATTTCAAGTCAACAGCTGCAGTAGTTTCTGAGATATTAAGAATTCAAAACACAAAACAGAAAAACGCGATCCTTTAAGGGTTTTGAAACCGATGTCAAAACCTTATAAACGAGCAATGATGACGTTCCGAGAGAGTGGCGAGTGTGGTTTATGTATACTATGTATAGGTAGTGAAAATAATGATGATGAATAAGTAAATAGGTAGGAACATATGGTGTGGTATGGTAGCAATGCCTAACAAAAACCCAAGTTCTTTATATAATAATTGTGTAGGTGCGCGTGCGCGGCAATGGGTAGATTCACCGGCTTCACTTCGTTCGCTTTTCACAGTTCCGTCTATAGTTTTTATTTTGTCTGAGGTAGCCTACTTGTATGATAATTGATAATACGTAGATACGCAATGTACCTAACGACACTAGTTTCTTGTTATAGTTATCGGTGTATTTTATCTACCTGCTTTTAAACACCTTTCTTCTACCGCCCGCCACTAGTTTTTATTTTTACCGACCACTCATGTCTGGATCACTTCTTTAACATGTGATAAATTAAATAACGTATTAAAATTATAACGTTATTTAGCAACGATATATTTTGTGTAATTTTGACGTAATTCGAATTATTACGGCAACACCGGCCCATGCAACACATGAATGAATGACTTAAAAACTGGCACCTCACAATCACAACGAGAGGTGAACGAGAGTTCCGTCCGTCCCTAGATAGTGGTTTGTGGTTCCGTCCGTCTCAACATTTTTATTTGGTCTGAGTCCGAATCTGAATTTCCTCTTAGCTTATCAAAACACTCCTCCCTGTCTGATTGATCAAAGGACTTACTTAGTATTGATGATCAATCAAAGAGAAGAGAATATAACCACTACATACGTTCTTGATGACTATTGATTACTCGACTCGAAGTCTATTAATTAGTTTACCTGATCTAGTGTGTTAGAGGTTAACTGATACTGTGTGAAGATCTACAAGATTCATTTATTTTTAATCCAAGAGTTAACCCTAATACTGACATGTCGACAAATGTGGATATCGGTATTCTCGAACAAGTCCCTGAATGGCTTCTACACCCACGATTTTTTCCAAGCAAAGTCGGCGGAAAACCAGCGTGGTTAGATCTCAGAAATTATCCTGAACTGTCTTGTAAACTTTGTAGTGAACGTCTGATCTTCCTTTGCCAAGTAAGTATCAGAGATTCTGTTTAAAGCAGTAGTTACCTGCGAGCCATTTTAATCTATGTTTAAAGTTGGAATGTTGTTGGTAAAGGTTTTAGTAGTAGGTTTATCAATGTATTTATTTTTCTTGCAGATATATGCACCCTACGAAGAATCAGATGAATGCTTCCATAGAACAATATTTGTTTTTGTCTGTAGAAATAAAGCATGCAGCTGGAAAACTAATTCTTCTGAGAATTTCTTAGTGCTTCGCTGCCAATTGCCTCGAAAAAATGTCTTTTACTCATTCCATCCTTATGAGAAAAAGGAAGAAGAGGTAAGTTATTTGTAGATTTCATTTTCCAGCTTCAGCTATGCTAATCGGAAGGGTGTCAAAAGTCTAAATTGTGTATAATTTTTCAGTTTCCAATGGATGGTTTGCCGAAACTATGCAAGTTATGTGGTGCTAAGGCACCTTCACATTGTTCTAAGTGTAAGGTGTATTACTGTGGCAGAAATCATCAAATATTGGATTGGAAAAATGGTCACAAGGAAAACTGCCCTGAGTTGCAAGTAGGTATTTCTTTTCTACTCTATTAGGCTAAAATAAAAAAAACTTGTCTAAGATTCTCTGAGTTTTCAGGCTAATGATTCAGTGAAACCTAATAATTTTGTAGTGGATCAAGCTGGAAAATCTATCTTACTCAAAGAATGGGAACTGGTTGTGGATGCAGAGGATCAGGTAAGACAAATGACTCTTACACTAAGGAAAATCATCTATATAGGTTCATGTTTTCTGTACTAATTTGTGTCCCTTCCAGGAAGATCTAAAAGATGTTGATGTCAACCAAGAAATGGAAAAATTACAAAAACTGATGCACCACAATAAAGCAGGAACTTTGGAAAATGTTAGTGAAAGTGAACTGGAAGAGTATGCTAAAGAAATGCCTGAAGATAAAGTTTTCAATAAATTCAGCAAAAGGGTAGCAAGGCATCCGGAACAAGTGCTGAGATATGAAAGAGGTGGCACTCCACTTTGGATAACAGAGTTAGGCTCTACTTGTGGTTCAGAAAATTTAGTTCCAAACTGTGAACTTTGTGGTGGAGAGAGGCAGTTCGAGTTTCAGGTAATTTTTCAGAGTTAGTTTAGAAATAACAATTTTGTAGGTACAAGTATGAGGTACATCCCTAAGTGTATAATGTGAGTGTGGTGAATAATAATAGTGCTGGCAAAACTGATGTGTTTTATTTACAGATCATGCCTCAGATGCTGAATTTTATAGAACCTGAAACAAATATTAACAGCATGGATTGGGGAGTTCTAGCAGTTTACACTTGCAAAGCCAGCTGCAACATAGGACCGGCATACAAAGAAGAGTTTATGATAAAACAGGATTTAACTAACTAAATCTAAGTGCATACTAAGTATATATTTACAAAAATACAATGAACTAAAAACTTTATTTGGTTTTTGATTTCCCATAGTCTTCAGAGATGTATGTTAACAAATCATTTAGCCCACTGAACTCAGTCCTTGATTGTGGTGGATTGTTTCTAGGAAGAACTGGCAGAATATTGCCCATTTTGATTCGGAATTCCTTCAGCTGTAACAAATACATAGTACACATTCAGGTTAAGCATGACTAAATAAGAATCAAGTCATTGTATCAACATACATTTTTAGCACCAGACAATTTCCATATTCCATAGCTCAATAGCGAAGTTCCTGCTATTGCATACATAGTACCCCAGCCAAGAGCTCTCAATGCTAAAATAGCTCCTGTATCAGCCATTTCCACACTGCTGTGTACCCCTATGGACAGTAATATTCAAGATTAGTACCAATGTAGACGCTATTATGCAACTAGGTAACTATTTAGCTTTACCCTTGTTAAAATATTTCGGATCTGCTTTCTTTGCAGCAGACAACGCTGCACTAAATCCCACAAAGGCAGAGATTCCACCGACGGCGGACAAAAAAGCTCCGGCTACAAAAATATAAGATTTGTTTTAGTAGGTACAATAGTTATCAATTTTTTTTGTAATTTTCTATCTTCCCCTAAATGCCGTTACCTTTTATTCTTTGAAGCCTTTCTTCTTTTTCCATGTTATCTGTTAAAGTAATTCTAGTAAGAACGAAAAACCATTCTTTGGTTCAACTTATTTGTTTTAGCAATGCAAAACCCAAATCCCAAGACCTCGTGAAAAACCTACATCAAAACAAAGATATTTTGACGTAAACGTCATTTGGTTGACAAATAGTTTAGGCCGCGTTGACACGAGCAGAGTCTGCTCAGGCCTAATCAAGGAACTTTGGGCTGAATGGACTCGTACGAGTAAGCTTCATACGAGTGTACTAGGGATTAGGAAAGCTATTGATACTAACATAGTTCACTCGGATAATTTTCGTCCTTTTCATCAGTTAACGTCAAAAAATGACGGAGATTTTACAAGACGTCATTTTGTTTTCCTTTCTCGTATGCGAGCTAGCTCTGAAAAGTAGAACATTATACGAGTTTACACGTATCGGACACCATCGTCCGAGTGCGCTCGGAATATGAGTGCTGCAATCCGAGTTGCGTCCGAGTCCACTCGGTCCGAGCAGACTGATCGTGGGAAGGCGGCCTTATTTTTATACAATCCATCCATGCTTGTGTATAAGCCGAAGACTTTGTGGCGTGGTGGGCGAAGGTCCACCTGCGACGCAGGAGGTTGCGGGATCGGTTCCCGCCTCGGAACAAATATTTGTACGATCTACAATTATTTTTTCAGGGTGTTCTGGTCGTTTTCTATGTATGATAGATAAAAATTATCTATTTGATAACACAAGCTCTGCTTAGTTTGGGTCTAGATAATGGTGTGTGAATTGCCCAGCTTTATTATTATTATTATTGTATCTCATTTCCATGATCACGGGCCATATCTCAATATCCGTATCCATAGCCATATCTGACCCGGTCCTCTGGAAGGTATACTGTGCCGTAGCCAACAGCACAGAGGCTCTTTATGATGAGAGTTAATTTTGAAGGCTACAAATAGCGGGTATCATACTCGTTTGCACAACATGATACACGCGAAGATGTTATCCGCCAAGTGTAAAGACTGCTGCAAAGAAAAATGCGGAACTAAACCTTTTGGAATTATAAATTAAGGCTCAGAGACGCGACGCGACGAGAAGACTCCACATTCAGTTGTCAGTGTCACCCACATTGGACAAAACTTATCATTGACCGGACCAGCAAGACCCTCGGTAGAATAGCTTGCTTGGTAGTGATAGCTTCACCAGGCTATCCAAAATCAGTGCTGCCGTTTTAGCGCTTTCGGCGCTAGATCTAGCGCTTTTTTGAAATGTTTGGCGCGCATTTCAGAATTTTAGCGCCTAGCGGAAAAACTAGCGTTTTTTTTCAGATTCAGCTATTTTTCGAATCTACTAATTAATAGTTCAGACTACATTTGCGTTCGGTTTGGAGTCTTTTCATTTTAACTGCATCACTTACCTATTCTGTGATCTCACGATTCGATGATCAATAATTATTATTGTAAAGTGAACATTAAACATAAGCCCACAAACCTATACATATTCGTGGCAAAGATAAAAAGAAGAAGATTTGTTTACTTTACTTTTAAGTTTTGAATTGATTGAAGTTTAGTTTAGTAATTTTGAGATTGTTTGAGTTTGGTTTGTGTAGACTGTTTCTTGTTTCGCTGTATGGCGTTGGCATTATAACACCAAAACAGACAAGAAAACGAGTACCTGGGTAGGGTGATGGAACCAGTAAGTGACACCTTAAGGCATTTGTGTAATTTGATTTCTTATAACTTTTTTTTATACAAAGATATTAAAACAGTTTGTAGTTTAAACTACAGGTATTATTATTGGGAAAGGCATGGCTGTCGTAAGTTTTTCAGAAAAGCTACATGATGGACATTACAAGCTTAAAACCAAAATTACTCAAAATCTCCAATAATGAACACAAAAAATCCAGTAATGAACCCCCAATAAATAACACTCCCCAATTATGAACATCCAGTATTTGACACTTACCCAGTAAAAAACACCTAGTAATCGACACAAATCCCATTAGAATATAAGCGCTATAGAATTAAATAAACATAAGAAATAAGTAACATTTATGTATACGTGCGTAATGTCAAGCCCATAATAGCCTTTTATAAATTAAAAAATATCACAAAAACAACTTTATAATAAATTCAGCCTCAACCATTACTGAAAAATCTTGACTGATATCAGTCAGGAGATCTTATAGCTATTATTATTAGTATAAAGTAGGTACTTAACTACATATTTGAATAGAAATAATTAATAAGTATCAAAATAAAAAATCACAGCACAGCAATTGGCTGAAAGCTCAAACATCTTATAAAACGTCTACATTTACTATAGCAATTCTAAACTCTAGGCTTATTTTATTATTCGTAAATTCAATTTTTATCCATTTCTTTTAATTTGAATAAGCTTCTTTTAAAACAAATAGGCTCGTTTATCTTTCCAAATACATTTTCATATTTTATAACTAGAATCAGGCTATTTAAAGGATTTTCCCACAGAAAACATCATCGTGCTCACTTCTTATTGGTTTTTTTCAAGTCTCATTCTGGCTCTTTCAGCTTTTTCTTCCATTGTTTCCTCCATGTACAGCTCGTATATTTTTTTATAAGAGCCATTTAGAACAAAATCTATGAAAACCAGTTAATGACACTTTTTTGTACCCAATGATCGACACATTGTTCTTTACTGGTATTCGTGTTTCAATCGGTGTATTTCAAATATATACTTAACCAGCAAAATAATTAGAGCTAAGTTTGCTTAGCAACCCAAAAAGTCAACAAAACTATAAGTATGGACAGTTGTCGATTTGTGGAGTAAGTCACTTTCTCAGTACCAGTAATGAACAACTGTAATAAATTAAACAAATTGATGCCCCGATGCAAGACTGATTATAAAATTACTTTACAAATTCATTTAACTTTACAAAAAATCAAACATAATACAATAATATTTACTAATGACGAAATTATAAGCAAAAATGTGTACTCACATTCTTAAGGATTCTGTTAAAAAAACAGCGATTATTTCTGTTAACGACCCGGGTCGGCACGTTCCATCCTCCATGGTCTTGTAATGAAATGTCAGATTCTCGTGACGTATTAAAAAATGTCAGTCGGGAGTGAGTTGACCATGGTTTAGTGTCACCATGTGGTAAATTAAATTCTGAGGCTTACTATAGATGATCGAAAAAAAAAGTGTCGACCACTGGCGCTTGTCGATTACTGGTTCCATCACCCTACCCTAGTAAAAGTTACAAACATAATACAGTAACAGTACATTATGATCGCTACGGGTATTCATATAAAGTTTCTCATTCATTTGAATCATTATGACCCATAGGAATATCTAATGAGAAATCTAGCGGAATCTATCGCTTTTTTGATGCGCTAATTTCTGTCAATCTAGCGCTTTTTGTACCGCTTCTAGCGCTGAGTAGGTTTTGTGATCTGGCAGCACTGTCCAAAATACTAGCTACCAAAGAGAATATAACCACTACGTACGTTCTACTAGCTTCGTCTAAGTATTTTTTCATTCTGGTCGGTGAATTGATAAATAGACAAATCCCTTGTTTTCGTTCGTGGAAGAGAGAATCAATTTATAAAGAGATTTATAATAAATAGAGGCGAGAAACTCGCCGCGAGTTACAAGGAGGTTATCCAAAATAAAATTTTAACCTCTCGTATAAAAATGAGCCTAACAGTAACTTAGTCTGGCCTAAACACCATAAAATCATCCTAGCCAGTGCGAACATGAACAGTAAAAATGAAGTGCAGAACCAGTATCACGGATTTATTCGAAGGCGCTAAACACAATAACACATACGTGAAAGTTTGTGCACCTATGGTTAGATACAGTAAAGTACAATTCAGGACTTTAGTGAAAAAGTAAGAATCATACCTACATTATGCATATTCCGTACTTACCTTTTTGTGAAGCTATCAACTAGTTAGGTACCTACTTATAGATCTTTTTGTACCTACACCGCTTATATGTTTTGGTTTCAGCTATGGGGTAGACCTTTGTTTCACTCCAATGATATTGGCAGATTCATTCTGCCAGAATGATAAGGCTCGCTCCAGTGAATTCTCAACTACATACAATGACACTCCTTTGATTGTTCAGTTTGCTGCAAATAACCAGGATGATTTTGTTGATGCTTCCAAGTTAGTTTATCCTTTTGCTGATGGAATAGACCTCAACTGTGGCTGCCCCCAGAGATGGGCCATGAAAGATGGTTATGGCTGCGCACTCTTATCAAAGCCCGATTTCATCTGTGATCTAGTGAAAGCAATAAGAAGCAACCTGCCAAATACTTTCAGTGTTTCTGTCAAGATAAGGATAGTAAAAGAACTGAAGCGGACTATTGATTTGTGTCAACAATTGGAAAAGTGTGGGGTAAATTTTTTGACAGTCCATGGAAGAACTCCTTCGCAAAAGAGTGGGGATAAAATAGATGTTGAGGCACTGAAGGATGTATGTGCATCAGTTTCAATCCCTGTGATTGGAAATGGTGGGATTAAAACATTGGATGACGCAGATAGGCTGCACCAAGAGGTGAACTGTGATGGGGTCATGGCAGCTAGTGCTCTGCTCACAAACCCAACTTTGTTCAGTGGATCAAACAGAACCCCACATAGCTGCGTCAAAATATGGATGGATTTGAAAGAAAAAGCCCGTGACAAAATCAGTTTTCAATGCTATCATCATCACTTAGTTTTCATGTTAGATAAGTTGCTGACTAAAACACAGAAAAATGAATTTAATACTTTGAGTAATTTTGAGAGTGTAGATGAGTATGTGTATGAAAATGTCTTGGGCTCGCAAGAATGTATAATGGATTATGAGCATAGATTAGGTGAATTTGTAGATTGTACATTTCCAGAGGAGATAACTTTGAGGCATGCCAGTAAATGTAGAGGCTGTGGTAAAAGTACTTGGTACTGTATTTGTGAGGTTTATTGTTATGATGCCAATGATGGTGCATTCTTTACGTCCCATGTTAAGGAAGATTCATTAGATTATATGGACAGTGGCTTGTTTGCTGAAGATTGACAATGTGTTAGAAAATAAAGTACCTACCTTTAATAATAAATCTTTTATTTATTGTGATTAATTATAACAAATACTTAACACGTTCTATGCCATGCCGGACAGTGGTGTCCGGCGCAAGATTATCACACGAAGCCAGTTGAAAAACATAGATTTTGCCAAATAATACCGAATTTTTGCTTGGAACTTTTGAATGGTGCTGTTTTAATGTTTTAAACCGAGATAATGTGCGCCGGTCAGCATTTTCCGTCGCGGCCTCCACGTAAGGAAAACCGAAAATCCGTTACAGGGGGCCGGGCGGTCAACGCATTGACGCCCACCCCGCGCGCCTCTCCATACTCGCGTGCAATATAAAAAATATAAATAAACTTTTTTTTTACACTTAAACTATATTTTAATGAGAAAATCTACTATTGAATGTATCTTTATTAACCTAAATTTAAGTTTATAAAAAACATACTTCCATTTTGTATGCCATTGTCACTTATTTTAATATTTTTCTTAGACAAATAATGGTAGGTAAGAACCATATTGCATGGAGATATAGGAGGGCCAGGCGGGTCACCTTTCATACAAATTTGTACGCTGGTAATGTCCGTCAGCCTGCTAAGACAGATCTAAAACTCCTCTAACGCGCGGGTCACTGGTGGGCGTCACGGCTCTAATGGAAAGGTAAGTTGGGGGGTCACTGTGGCCGTCGTGGCTCGAACGGAAAAACTATGTTTTTCTTTTGGCATAGAACGTGTTAAATAAGGCGAATAATTTGGAGCATTTTTAAAAACTAAGCCGTCCCAAGCATTTATACAACTCATTAAATATTTTGAAATAGATAAGTAGCTATATGTGTGCAATACAAAAAGTCTAATTTATCGTCGCGCGCCATCTACACACAAACCAAGCAGTAAAATAAAATAAGTGGCGCACCTTCTGCGCTATCTGTTAGTATCCTATTAAAAAAATCGAACTTATCGGCGGCGCTCGCATCATTTACATCAACAAACGAAGCAACAAATAAAACTTGTGTCGCACATTTGTTATTTGTGAATATCCGAATCCGATGGACAAACATTCTAATTTACCGTTGTGTTGTTGTAGATATAGATCTATATTTTACAGGAAAAATATAGAGAAGTCTGTAAATATAATACTTTTTGAAATATGGTCAAAAAACTAATTTTCATACAATGGGGGCTATTTCATTAAGAGTAATATCAAATCAAAGGTATGGATTTCGACAATTCAAAACAGGTTTTGAAAATCGTCTAAGTTTCATACTTAGTGAAATAGGTTGAAAAAACTGGAAAAAAAATTGTAGGTACCAACCCACTTACCTACCCACTAATCTCTGTAGTAACTGTTATAGTAGTTTCACAGCGCACCAAAACCGTTGTTCTCAAATTTTTTGAGAAGAGATATGTATCCTAGATAATCCGCACAGTATCATTTACCCACAAGCTAAGCAGAGCTTGTGTTATTAGTATTACGACGATAGCTTTTATACTTAATAAAGTATAAGTATCACATTAGATGATTTATTTTTGTGTACAGAAAAGGACAAGAACACCCGAACAAATAATCTGAATATCCTACAAATATTAGTCCCGAGGCAGAAATCAAACCGCAACCTCCTGCGTTGTAAGCCCACCGCGCCAACAGGTCGTCGTATACGTACTTACCTACCTAAACGACACAAGTTCAAAACCCTCGGCGCGCGAGTTACACTCGCACTTGTCGTACTTGTTCCTATTACGCTATTGGGATAGATGGGGCACATACGCACCTACAAAGAAACAGGGGTCTACTCGGAAAAGGAAAATCAGAGTTTCGGATTTCGTGCAAAACCAACTCTTATGTCGCTTGCATAAGTTTAACGTTCTGCGTGCGAAGCAGCAGACCATGAGTGTGGAGCCAATTCGCATATTCTATCTGGTATCGGTCGATTTTTCGTCCCGCGACAAACGGATCGAAGTCAGAGAGGAGAGGCTATAAGAGTCACTAAATAAAAATAAAGAAGATAAATAATGCTGTATACAGTTCACATAGCTTTATCTAGCCCCAAGCTTAGCTGAGCTTGTGTTATGTGTAGGTACCTACTAAATAGCTGATATACTTAGGTACATAATAATATCCGAGTACATAGATATTTATAATGATATTACATAGAAAATTACCAGAACACCCTGAACAAATATTTACAGATCGCACAAATATTTGTCCCGAGAGAATCGAACTCACAACCTCCTGCGCCACAGACGGTCGTCAGTAACTGCCTTGAGTCACACAACTTTAATGTGCTTAGATTCTTATTAGTATGTCTAATTAAGTTGGTTTACGTACGAGACAAACGTAATTCCAAGAGCTTCGTGTAATTCGTCGTCCGTCTAAATAGCCATATTTAAATAACGAGACTACTTTACACGCTAAAACGAGGTTAAATAGCCTATTTTAATGACTTCATGACATACACATTAATTTTTAATATCTGAGAATACTAACTTTTAATTAGCAGAACGTGACTGTTTTCAGTATTATGCACAGATAACTGCGCCTGACCTCTCCCCGGTCATGTAGGTGTGCCGTCTCATCGACGATGAGAAGGAAGGAGTAAAGAGTGCATCTGTGTTTGTGCACACACTTGTGCATTTCAATAATTTCCTGCACACAAAAAAGCAACTAAAATTACATGTCTGTCATACATTTAATTAACTTATTCTACTTAGGTTATAACAATTGGGTAGGTAATGTTTTATAAGGCTATGAAATAAAGCGTTACCTATCTATTGATCATGCTATTGATCTATTCACTATGTATTTAACTGCCCAATGCCTAATGAATAGGTACCTCTGAAGCCAGAGACGACTTTTCTTACAAGCTTGGAAAAATAAAGTCGCGCGTTGAAGTCTTTTGTATGGAAAATAAGAAATGTTCGAAACTCGAGGTACCTATGTATGTAAGTAGGTAAACTTTTAATGTAAACTTTTCTTGAAAATACTTACCTATATGAATAACAAAATAACTCTGTCAAATTCCTACCTGCCCACTTCACGACATTGGTTTCATTTTTCGTTGGATCCTGAAATATCAATACTTTTATATCAGTGGATAAGTTTTACCTACCTACTTGGTAGAGATTTTGATATAGCCTTACGTTTTCTCAAGTAGCTGACTTGACCATTAGTAGTGTACCTACTCACCTAAACTGTCAGAATATCCCCATTGATAGCAACTAGCGGGGCGATGTGAGTCGCGCACAGCTCATAGTCTTAGCACATGCGTGTTGGGCACCCGCATTTTAGAGGACTCATCCGTGGCGGTCGGTAAGACGTCAAATATTTCCCGCGGTTTTGGAAATTTTATATCAAGTGGCTCGAAGATTCGATATCGTTCGGACATTCTGCAAGCGTTTTGAATGTGAGTAACAAGACAAGTTAACATATTAATTAGTTATTTAATGTCTTTTAAAGTAGCTTACTTTGAAGAAAGGAGGTTTTTAGGCTTTTGACTGATTTTTTTTATTGACCACGGATTAGCTCCAAAAATATTATCCCGAGGGTTTTTATAGGTACTTAAGAATGTTTAGTTTAATTAATATACCTACTACGTTTTTTGTGTGTACCTAAAACAATCTCGAGGCATTTTTCGTTCACTCTTTTCTTTTACTTTACCCAGTTGACGCAGCTTTTATCCACGCAACGTACCTACCTAGTGCCACCTGCTGTTTTTTGTTTAACTTTGTGGTATAGAAGAATAAAGAGTTATAAATAAATAATGCTGGACAAGCCACACATCATCATTTAACCCCAAACTAAGCAGAGCTTGTGTTATGATGAGATGACTGATGTGATGACTGATATATTATGTTATAAGATATTAAATAGATATTTTATTATTGTAATAGAACTCCCTCAATAAATATCTGCAGATCGTACAAAAAATAAGTCCTTAGGCGGGAATCGAACACGCAACCTTTTGCATCGCAGGCGGACCTTCGCCCCGCGCCACAGATGTCGTCGGTGTGCTGTAATTGTCTATAATTCACTCACTCAGTGATTAAAGCAATTCTTCCTTCCTATTCCAGGAAGGCGGAACGACACATGATTTTAGGCATGTTCATCGCAATAAATATTTCTTTAATGTACTACAGTCAGCTGCTCTGAGATGTATAGGTACACTCCCATAGTTTCACCTTTGTCGGAATTTGTCAAGTTTAAGTCCACGCATACATTATTTGTAAGTAGTCATCGTACTTGTCAGAATACCTATAAATTATCACAATTATTATTGCAAATATTAGTAACCAAATTGAAAACATGGAATTGTATGCATATTTTCGCAGCTGACTGTATCTGTTTTTAATCATCATCATTATTGGCTATCTTCACCGGAAAACAAAGGCCCCAATAGTTTTACGACAACGCCAATGTAATATTTTTATGGGGCTATGTTACAACCTTTTTCTTATTACTCGTATAATTAAACGGATATATTTTTTCTAAATTTTGAAAACGTTAATCAAACTGGTTCCTTTCATTCACAAAAAGAAAGGCGCAGAACAACGTTGCCGTGTTTGTTAATTCGCGTTTCAGATAATTGATATTGCAAATCAGCGATAGGCGTTGCAAATGTTCCAATGACTTTGCAGAATACACTGGTAATAATTTCATTAGATATATGCGAAAGGACTTCCAAAGATGCAAAATTTCGTTTAGGTACCTAACCTACCTACCAAAGCTTCTTTCATCACTATAGGAAGAGCCTGCTGCTCTTATTGTATTGCTCATATTTAAAAGGATCTTAGCTTCTACTAAGGATAATTTTAGAGGTAAATGAATTTATTTCTTGTAAGTGATTTTTTTTATTGACAAAAAGCAATTATTTATTTGTTTATCTGCAAGCGGCACCGCTGCTTACAGATGTTCGATTTTGCTTCAGATATTCGATACGTCGGCGTCGTCGTAGGCACTCAATATTATAATCTTAGTATTTTCTCAAAGATCTTCGTCGATTAATGGATTTAGTATTGGATTTTTTTGGGGGATAACCTGTATATTGTGGCCAGAAGTAAAGTTCTGGAATTTATTTTCTATATAAAAAATTTAGGTTCATATAGATAAGAATTTTTCACTCATCATTATCATCCCGCAAATCAACTTCATCCACTGCTGCATTTAAATATTTCATACAAAGTTTCTTTATAAGGCGCGAATGAACCCTTTCACTATTAGCTTTCCACAAACCCTCGAATAAAGCTCTGCAAAGCTCGTGAAAGCGTCTTCCGAGTCAAGTCCAGTTCCAAGTTCAAGTCTTTCAAGAGGAAAAGGTACAACTATCTAACAAATATGAGAACAAACAGTCAAAGCATAGCTATCAATTCCCGTTTTTGTACCGGAATGGAGTCGGTGAAACTAGCACAAATTTCGGTGCTGTTTTACCTCTGTGAATGTAGGTACCTGTTAATCACATTTTACCTACTGTAAAGTCAACAAATGGTGTAGGAAGTTGGTGGAAGCCTCTAATTTTCGTCATATTTGATCAGATATATTTGCTCTGCACTTTCACATGTGGTGCCACTTTAAAAACGTTGACCTGGTCGTGTATGTTTGGTTAATTTGGCGTTTGCTGGCGTGCGAGAAATTGCTTCGAGCTAGGTTCCATTTGTAGGATGAAAATCGTGTATCAAGAAATCACGGATATTATAATTCAAGTCAATTCGGGTGACTCTCGCTTGCCTTCTTAAAAAGTTATTATTTTTTAAGTTATTTGCAAATAAATATGTACGAAACAAATTAAGAATTTCCCCGCGATACAGACTTTGCCAAGTGTGCAGATTGCAAAATAATTTTACCTGAATTCGTGTTTTAAAATAATTTTTTTTTTCAAAAACCTGTCGGATAAGGAACCTCATGCGCCGATGATATAACTATTGTACAATAATAATTTATGGTAGGTAGTTGATAGTACCTACAAATTTGAAACTTTTTCCTGTACCTAAAAAAATAGATAGATCGTTTCCATAAAGATCAGATGAATGAGGAGAAGCTATTGTCTGTTAGCACAACTATGTCTTAAAAGTATGCCACTTACGTTGCGTGTTTACCAAGTCTACACTTACCAGATAGCAATTTGACCTCCTACGAAATTGTATGATATTTCTCATCTAACTATCTGAAAATATCTGACTTCCTGTTTCTGTTATTCCTCTGGCTTCATCTAAAAAGGTTGATATAGTTATTTTTTTGGCAGAATGTGTGAGTGGCTGTCTTTGGGAGAATGGAGCGACGTGCAACTTTTGTGCGGCGGTCGTACCTTTAGCGCCCACAGAGCAGTCCTTGCAAGTGTTAGCACTTTCCTAAGGGTTGGTTTATTTGCCGCGTTACGAGTATATAATAATAATGTAGAGCTATCGAATAATTCTGTGTATTTATTCATTACAGCGTATTCTGCTTACAAGTCCTGACGAAGCAACCACATTCATCGTGCTACCCGATTTTGATTTAGAAGCAATGTCTTCAGTTTTGTATTACATATACAACGGAGAAGTGGTCCTTCGTAACAACAAGTTGGGAATGTTTTTGGAGATCATTCATGCGATGCAGATTTATGTTGATTCCCAATATTTGTCTGAGATATGTGCTAAAGTGCATGACATCGATGAAAAATATATAGAATTTGCGAAATACCGTGAAAACATTGCGTTGCCTAATCAGATATTCACTCTCCGATTGAATGTCGATAATGAGCAAATGTTTAACATTAAAAAATGTAAAGACACGCAGAGACCTCTCGTGAAATATTCACAGAGCAACATAGATTTTCACGATAGCAACGTACGATATCTGAATGAGAGTGAGCTGAACGAGTCTCGTTTAGGCAATCTAAAATCGCCATACGAAGACCGACAAAGGAACACTTTACTACGTGATTTATTTATCGAGACATATCCTCGAAACGGTAATGTTAACGGTCTGACGCAAAGCGTGCTGGCAATATCAAACGAATGCTATCAGTCTCCGGCATCTGAGCTCTTAGCGAATGCAAATAGCAGACATCATCACATAGGAGGCGCGCGCGCAGCATGCCCTAAGACAACATCTTGCCATCCTTTACATTCGGCTGCCGTCTCGGGCGACGACAGATTGCAATGGACTTACAACTCCATTTCTGAATGTAGCAAAGCATTTGATGCAGCCGATTTTATAGCTAGTCCATATTCTACGGATTATCGAGGTGTCATGCGATTTCATAATGTAAACAAAACATTTTTGGATGTAGACAGGCACACTTCTGACCATACAGTTCAAACCACAACCGGAACACATGTCAATAAATTACTATTCGATCCAATTAAGTACCGTCTAAATACAGAAGGCGTTATAAAACAGAGTTATCTACCAGTAGATAATAAAAACGAACACAAAAAGGCAAATACGAAATCAATAGCACCTTCAAAAGTTATATTCAATCAAGTCTTGGAAAGTCCATGGAATGCACGAAAGCCCAACAATTATAGACCATTTCGAAAAAAAGAAAAATACGAAGTTTTACTCTCAACAAACAAGGTATCTATCAACTTTGCATTTACCTACTTAGACTATTTTATCCGGTATTTATAGCGTAACTTTTGTTTTATGTTCCCCTACGTTTCCATAGCGTTGCAGCGATCGTGGTCACGAGGCGACTGGATGTTAAAAAAAACCGATACACATAAATACCCGATAAATAGTCTACTATGTCAACAAATCGCGAAGGTATAAAAAGTCTTACAAACTTAGATAACTTCGATTACTCCTTACTTTCCTTATAAGTTTAGAAAAGTTGAGCTTTACCTATACTTTATTTGTTTTCAGGATCAAGCTGTAGAGACTAAAAATGATACAAATAACAATGTCGAATTACCACCGGTGTCAGGAGGAGAGTTGGCTGAAAGGGAACTCGAACAGCCCTTGCAAGAGTTCGTTAGCAGTCCTGCAGTTAATGAAAACAGGGAATGTTTCAAATGCAGTAATTGTGATCAGGTATTTTTCAATCTCAGTTAAATTCCCTTTAGTGGGACTTATTGTAAACTAGCAGTCCGCACCGACTTCGCACGGCTATTAAAAAAAAATTGAATTTTTTATGCGGATCTCTAAATTTTTGAAAATGTTCTGTAGCCTATTTTCATTACGGAATATTTAAGATTCTAATGGTGAAAGAACTTCTCAAATTCAGTAGTTTCGGAGCCTATTCAGTTTAAACAAACAATCAATCAATCAAATCTTTCGTCTATATAATATTAGTAGAGATAAATGCACACACAAACAAGATGCAGATAAATCTACTTAACTTTTACTTATTTATTGATTTATAAAATGTTCGGGAAATTTATAGCTAACATCTTCTTGTAGTTAATAAGTGATGGTAATTCGCTTTAAAACCTATAACGGAAATACATTCTTTACTTATATAAACTCAACCTTCATCGTAAAATCTAATCTTTATCGCGAAAGCATTTTAGCAGACTTTCGAAAGTTCTATTCGAAATGCAAAACCTTACTACTTTACATGAAACTTATGTTTTACAATTTACATATAATATGAGTACATACATAAATATAAGTACACATAAAAACATCAGTAAATGAATAGGAAATGTTTCTTTGAGAAGACGAACGTCCGAGCCGCGTTCGCCAAAGGATCGCAAACCCATTCGTATAAAACAAACACTTCAATTCAACCACAAAAAGTTACTTAAATTGTGACAGTTAATTCGGTAGTGGGCACTTCTAATACTTAGAAACTAAACTTTTATGTCGACATATTCAGAGATATTGTAAGTATTCTAAAAACGGCATTTGGGGCAATCAATATAAGTTGTTTTGATCAAGATCAATTTGCCTAGACAAGAGTTGCACTGCAAATAACAATTGGTTTATCCACACTAAAAAAGCTAGCTTCTGTTTGCGACTTCGCCACGCGTTTTTTCGTGAGAAAAAAGCTTTTATCTTAATACTTTCATGGCCCAAGAAGCACACATCCCCGTCTCGTAGCAGCGGCTGTGAATGCTTGAATTCAGGTCTTAAACTACATACTTCTTAAAAGTATTATTAGAAGTAGATTGAGACCTGAATTCAAACATTGCAGCTACTTATAAATACGGGAAAAACGGTTGCGAAGTCGGACAGGAGGTGATACGTGAATTGGTCTTTATCGTTTGACTAGCTAATAATAATAATACATCAACATCAACATCACCAGCCTATAATAGTCCACTGCTGGACATGCCTCCCCTAATGAGCGCCACAGATGGCATTATCATTTGGGGGTTATTTGCCAAATAATAATACATAATGCTGAACAATCCACACAGTATCGTCTAGCCTTGAGCCCAGCAGCTTCTGCTGTGGGTACTACTAGATCACTGATATTATTATGCATAGAACTACCTGAACAGTTTGAAAAATCTGCTGTTCGTACAAGCAACTGTTCTGTACTGATATTATTATGCCCACCGCACAAGGCGGCAGGAAATGAACCCGCAACCCTGCGTTGCAGGAGGACCTTCGCCGTCTGCGCCACAGAGGTCGTTACATAGCTATCTCACAAATAATTAATAACTGAGTCTCAATATTAGATAGCTATGCCTAAAGCGAAAGGGGACTGCCCCTTGTCCGTATTGTATCGTAGAGTTTCGTTTATAAACGTCTATGCCTAAATTATTATTTCAGTTAGGTATTCACCATAGAAAGTTACTCAGGTAATTAAAATACAAATAAATAAATATGAATTATTGATTACACTTCTACCATTACAGGCACACCCAAAGCAATAGAGTGCTTAGTTACTTATATCTAGTCTAATAACAAAAATTAAAGCATCCATTAAGTATACAATAAAATTTTAATATAAAACTGATTATTCAATGTCATCAATAACTACATTTTTTTTTTTTTTTTCGAATGGACTTTAATGCTGTTGACCGCAGATGGCCATGACAGCGTTACCGGACTTTTGGCGGGCGCAGAGGGCGCCACACCGGTAAAGTTAGGTTGGGGCAACACGCGCAAGGGCCACCACTTAGGTGCGAACCTCGGCTTGGGCTGTTGCCAGATGCTACAAGAGGGTATGGAGGTTTCGCCTAGGTGCACAAGTGCACCTATGGGCGGAAGCGGGGAATTCTTCGACCCCGCATCCGGCGGGGTCGGTTTTTGGTCGTGTGTGTAGTGTGCGGAAGCGAATCGGTACTATTTGACGTCACCTCCGGGTTAGCGGCGGTGATTGGGTCAACGGGGTCACCGAGAACGTGTCTCGGTCTACGGAGGAGAGAACTCGTGGGCGGATTTTCCACGGGATAATCGGGAATGGTGGAAATCAGGGGATTGTAATGATCAGCTGCCGCTTCATAATGACGCTGGGAAGCAGTCTCTATGAAGTGGGCAATGGACTCGAGTTTGAGATCTCGATGGAGGTCTTTATTGCGCATGTACCACGGGCAGCCCGTGGCTTTGCGGAGAAATCTATTTTGGACAACCTGAAGGTGGCGGACATTGACCGAATGGCCAAATACCACTGAGGAGTAGGTCATAATAGGACGTACGACCGCTTTGTAAAGTGTCACCTTATTTCTAAGGGACATTTTACTCTTCGCTCGTAGGAGGCTGTTCAGCCGGCTAAGTATAAACTTTGCACGGTTGGTTACAGCGCGAATGTGGGGTTTGAAGCTGAGGCGGTGATCTAATATCACCCCTAAGTATTTGGCTGTCTTGGCCCAGGGAATGGGTTTACCAAATAGGGTAAGGGGTCTGGGCTTAGAGTAATTCCGTGAAAAGTACACTGCTGCACTTTTCGTCGGATTCACTTCTATGCGCCACTTTCTAAACCAGGCACCTAGTGTGCCTAGTGCGGCCTGCAACCTTATACTCACCCGGCTTGCATTCAAGTCGGATGTGTATAATGCTGTATCGTCCGCGAAAAGGGCAAGTTCTACTTGCGGGTGACGGGGGATATCGCTGGTGTACAGCGTGAAAAGAAGCGGAGCAAGGACGGAGCCCTGTGGGACTCCGGCTTGGATGGATCGGGGGTCAGAGAGAGTGCCCTCCACGCGATAGCGGAAGCTACGATTCAACAAATAGTCTCGTAAGATGAGTACGAGTCTGTCCGGCACACCGAGAGTGAAAAGCTTGTAAATCAAGCCGTTGTGCCAGACCTTGTCGAAGGCTTTCGCTACATCGAGGAAGACAGCTCCCGTGCTAGCGGGCCAGGTGTGATGCCACATGGATTGGATGTGCTCCGTGATGCGGAGCACCTGTTGGGGACAAGAGTGATGAGCTCGGAAGCCGAACTGCTCATCGGGTAGGAGCTTGTGCTCATTGACGTGGGACCAGAGGCGACTCAGAAGGAGTCTCTCATAAATTTTCCCCAGTGCACTGAGGAGGCTGATAGGGCGGTAGGAGGCAGGTTCGTTCGCCTTTTTGCCCGGTTTGTGGATGCCAATTACATTGGCTTCCTTCCAGGCGTCAGGGAACGAACAAGTGGCTATGGCTGCATTGAAGATGCTTACGAGGAGATAGATGAGGGCAACAGGGAATCGTTTAAGTACTCTGTTGCTGATGCCATCCGAGCCAGGGGACTTTTTCGGTCTTAGATCTTTGATGATCGCTGCAACCTCGGCCGCCCTGACTAGGTCAAGGGTGGCAGTAGGGGGCAGCGAAGTTAGACGGTCGACTTCACTGTTCACCGTATCGAGGTGAGCAGAATCGACGGGTTCAAGACTGGGGGAGCACTGAGCTTCCAGACTTTCGGCTAGGGCATCGGCTTTGTCCTTATCCTCAAACGCAGGCGTTTGATGATTCGGGCGTATAAGCGGGGGCATGATGGAGACTCCATCTGCTTTCATAGAGCGCGCCAGGTTCCAGTAAGCCTGGTGACCTGGTTTGATCGTTGAAAGCAGGTCATCCCAAGAGGAGTTTCGGTGCTCTTGAATGGCTCTCTTAACCTTGCGGCGAAGCGAGTTCATTCTAAAGCGATTACGAGGGGAGGGATAGGAACTAAAGCGACGAGTCGCTGCGTTCTTCTCAGTGATCAGCCGTCTGATGTCATCTGGTAGGTCCCAGCGACGATCATTCGCCGCTGGCACCTGTTTTGATGACTCGCTGATAGCGTATTGGACGTGACTAGTCAAAGAGTCGATCGCGATTGCGATGTCATCAGTGGAGATAATATCGTCGGGGATTTTTTCCAAGGCGGGCGAATGGATATTCTTGAGAGCGCTCTCAACTCAAGCTTATACCATCGCACTACTGTCTTGGTGGGAGGACCGTCATTGGGAGGAGGGCCAAGACGCATTATGACGGGGCGATGGTCCGAGTCTAGTTCCTGCATCACTGCTATGGATTGCATCCGAAGGGATACATTCCGTAGCAGTGCCAGGTCCAAGTACTCGTTACTCTGACCGAGGATGGGAGAGTACCGCGTGGGGCACAGTGGGACGATCAGGTCAAGATCAAGGGATTCTAGACATTGAGATAGGATGCGGCCGTTACGATTGCGTAAACGACAGTTCCACATCGGATCTTTTGAGTTGAAGTCACCGGCCAGAATGACCGAACTTCCGAGACTGAGGACTGATTCCAGGTCGCTTTGAAGAAGCGTTTTATTTGGGCTGAGATAGCAGGATGCAATAATGACCGATTGATGACCAGTCATTGCAAGCCTGCAGACAGAGACTTCTAAGTCTTGTAGGGGAGGGGGATCTAGGGGTATGCAGTGCAGGGACCTCTTAAAGTAAATGGCAGTACCGCCTTTCGGGGCGTTCGTTCTGTCATTTCGAATCATTTGATAGTTAGCGATCCTAGGGCTGGCGGTGCCCTGTTTTAGGAAAGTCTCCTGTACTAGGAGAATATCAATTTGATGGTTAACTAGAAATTGGTGGACGAGTTCTCTCTGAGGTTTGAGTCCGTTAGCGTTAAAGAACGCTAACGAAATGGAGCGGGGTTTAAGTCTCTCAGGTTGTACAACCATTATAGAGACTTAAAAGAGAGGGAGTCAAGGGAGGCCATGACATCATGATGATCGGAAATGATCATCAATTTTTCAATGGCCGTCTTGGCTTGGCTAAGTTTGCGCAGGAGCGCAGTGACTTTGCCGAAGTCAACGCCTGAGGGGGAGGGCCCCTTTGAGCCAGCCGACGCAGCAGCGGGTGCTGGTTGGTTTGGCTTAGAGGGGCGGGGTAGGGTTTGCGGGGCGCGGGTTTGCTCCTGGGAGCGGGGTAGGGGCGGGGAACAAGCTTTCGCCTGAGGGGCTAGGCTTGTATAAGTCAAAGGCTTAGCCCATGCTGAGGTAGCAGGGGGGCGTGCGGGGAGCGGGGGGGCCATAGACACCTTTGCAGATGTTTTTGTGTATTGAGGGGCGGGAGCGTAGCGCTCCGGGGCCCTTGAGCGTGCCTTATTGTTTACTCTCGGCGCTTTGGGACAGCCGCGATAGTTCGCGGTGTGCCCCTCGGCGTTGCAGAGTACGCAACTCGGCGGGGTCGGGTCATCGCGGCTGCGAGTGCAGTCAGCGGTGCCGTGGTCGCCCAGGCACTTGACGCATCGCGGCCGCGCGAAACAGTTGCGCGCAGAGTGGCCATGGAGCTGGCATCTGTGGCACTGTCCGGGAGGACCGTTTTTGAAGGGAGCCTCAATAGAGAGGCCGGACAGGCGACAAACGGTTTTGAGGCCGAAAATCGCCTTACCTTCGGGAGTGAGGTCAAGAATGACCAGAACTAAATCGAAGGGGCGTTTATCGCGTCCGCTGTACATGCGGTGGACTTCCCTGATGGGGAAGCCCTGCGACAGGAGGTCGGACTTGATAGCCTCCGGGTTGAATTCAGCGGGGACACCGCGGATAACTACCCGGAGGCATTTTTCGCTCTCAAGAGCATAGGTATGAAAACCTATGCTTTCGGAGCGGAGGATGGAGGTAAGGCGTCGGTGCGCGTCCGACGTTTCGAGCTGGAGTTTTATCGACTCCTTGACCGATTGGGCTTTCACAAAGTGAATTCCCTTTAAGGCAAGGAGTTTCTCCACATTAGGCCATTTGGCCTTCTCGCGGAGAAAGATCGGAGGGGGCGGTCTCTCTTTACGGAGAGAGGGCTGAGGCGCGGGGGTCGCGGGGGTCACAGGGGCCAGAGGGGCCGTGGGGGACTGGGAGGGGGCTGGGGCTGAGGGCCCGCGGTTAAGGGTCTTGGCTGGGTGAGCCACAGCCGAGTTAGGGGGGCCCTTAGCCTTCTTCCTCTTACGGCTACCTACGGTGAGGAAGCCGTCGTCGGAAGATGACTCAGGGGCTGAGGGAGCGGGCGGGAGATCGGACTCGGAGTCCGATCCGGACGTGTCCCCTTCGGATGGGACCTCGCCGGTTTCCATCTCCTCAGTTTCGGGAGAGGAAGGGCGAGAGAGGGCCTCCTGAGAGGCCGGAGACTCCGGAGAGTCCGGAATGGCAGGTTTAGGGGCGGGGACGGGAGCCGATGAGGCAACCTTGTCCGCCGGGTGAGCCCTACTACCGACGATGTCGTCAAGTAGTCGGGGGTGCTTGGCAAGTATTGCGCGGAGGATTCCGCGCAAACTGTCAAGCGACAGATTGGATATGTCCATTGCGGACATATTGAGGGGCGGGGGGAGGGTCCCTAATCCCGGGGGGGACACCCGGGATGAGTGTATGATCCCGCCCTGTCGGGTTAGACAGGGAGGGGGTGTGTACCTATGTGTCCTACCTAATGGTGTGTCCCTTATACCACTCTTACGGGGCGAAAGGGGTGTGTGACTACCTAACGCTACCTGGGGTCGGCGAGGGTTCTTCCCCAAGGCCGGTGGTCCCAGGCCCAGCCGGATTCTACTTTACTTTGAGGAAGTAAAGTAGGCGCTCCGGGTCAACGCCCAACCAAGTTCGTTGGCACGGTTACGTATCCCTTGGTTGACCACTAAAGGCGTGGCTTTCACTATTAGTAAGCCCAAGAAACAAGATAGAGGAACCGCTTTGAAAAAAGCGAGAACCTCGGAAAGAGCGTTGCTCTGAAAAGAGCAGGACGCTGACGTTTGACTGTACAGTCTTGAGAAACACAGTTCTGAAAAGAACTGAATTAGATAAGTCTAGAGAAACAGAAAAGTAGTTCTGAAAAGAACTGATTGTGTTTCGTAAGCGAAACACTCGACGCAGGCGGAGACCCAAGCGTAGGTAGGAACCGGAACGCAGGTAGAGACACGTGCGCGCGCAGGCGGAGGCCGAACAAAGGCGAACCCGAACAAAGGCGAGAAGTCGAACGGACAGAGCACGGGGGCTCTGGCGGAACGAACGACCGTCTCGCTCGAGCGCGAGAGTCGGAATGATCAATAACTACAATAATAATTTATAATATATAAATGTTTTCCATTGCCGTGTGGTGCCGGCATAGAATTTCACCACCCCAACTCTTCCCGTGGGTGTCGTAAGAGGCGAATAAGGGAAACACAGCGGGGGGCAGGCAGCAGCGCCTTCTGCAGAACAACTACACCGAACTGCGATCCCCAACCCGCATGCCCAGCGTGGGGATTATGGGCAATAACCCCAAAATAATGATGCCATCTATGGCGCTCATTAGGGGAGGCCTATGTCCAGCAGTGGACTATTATAGGCTGGTGATGATGATGATGATGAATGTTTTCCAGGTATTCACAACAAGTGACTCCCTGGCCGTCCATATGCGTCGCCACTCCGCCAGCGCCCGGTACTCCTGCGGCGAATGTGGAAAGACATTCTCCCAGCTGCGAAACTTCAAATACCACATGTCCATACACAGAGGTACCTGCATCATTCTTTCTTTCATTTATTGTACTTTTTATTGTTTAACTATGTCTATCTTTATTTATGTCTGTGCTATTATTGTGAGGCTGAATAAATGTATATTTATCTTTATCTTTATCTTTATCTTTATCCTTATCTTTATCTTTATCTTTATCTTTATCTTTATCTTTATCTTTATCTTTATCTTTATCTTTATCTTTATCTTTATCTTTATCTTTATCTTTATCTTTATCTTTATCTTTATCTTTAGGTACTCGCGAGTTTGCGGCGACCTGCAGTGTGTGCGGGAAGTATTTCAACGATAGAGGGTACTTGAGCAGCCATATGAAGATACATAGGTGAGATACCTATATACAGAAATTTTGGGGGAGTATTGGAATTTGGAAGAGAAAGTATTTTAGTAGTATTTATTTGGGAAACAAACAGTTATTATAAACTTAGTCAAAAACTACATCATCATCATCATCATGATGATGATAATAATTAAATAATAATAATATTAAATAAGTCAAAAACTACATAAATAACATAAAAACCAGCAAAGTTTCTACCATTAATAGAAACATTAAATGAAACGGAACATAGACACATCGGACATTATAAACAACTTAAACAATTACCTACTTATCTCTCAAATTAATAAAAAACAATTTATAATTAACCTAATACTCTTAATACTGAAATAGTTTCATACTCATTCATAATGAACAAAAATATTATTTGCAGATCGTACAAACATTTGTATTATAGTGGGAATCGAACCTGCAACCTCCCCGGACTCGTAGGACCTTCGCCGGTTGAGGCACAGAGTTCGTCTTATTTCGTGTCATTATAGATAACTTACATTGTTTGTTTTATTTTAACAGAAATCGCAAGGAATACAAATGTTCGTTATGCCCTAAGTCGTTCAATCAGCGAGTCGCCTACAACATGCATGTGCGGATTCATACTGGTAAGTAATTCAAGATTTTTATTAATATCATACTGTACACTAGCTGGGTGCCCGCGGTTTCACCCGCGTAACTCCTGATCCCGAGTGGTTTTGGGGATAAAAAGTGGTCTATATGTTATAGGTCATAAGCAGAGATGTACAAAATGGTTTTAAAAAAGTATTTAAATACAAAATGCAAAATACTTTTCAGATTTACTATTTCAAATGCAAAATACCAAATAGTATTGCGTTTTGTATTTCAAATGCTAAATGCAAAATAGGTATTTTCAAAATACTTTTTCAAAATAAAATACCCTCAGACCACCGATATTTTTACATCACATATAGTTTTATTTATTACACAGGAGAATAGATACAATCAATGCGATTACACTTTTTTTTAAAAATTAATAACAACTGGACTTGTATTGTTAAAAAGTGATAAAAATAAATATAATTTTTTATTTATAACACTTTTTAGCAATACCACTTGTTCGAATACATCATCACTCATTTTTCACACTTGTCAGACATTGACACTTGTCAGACATTACTTGACATTGACATAAGACGCACACTTTGACCAAAGAAGAAAAAGATGTCGTGCATGGTTAGTTGGCGCCTCTATCGGTCGAATTCGGCAATACAAGCGTTTTGTTTTGTTTGACTGGTAATGTTGGCTCAACTTAATCACAAAGTATTTTGTATTTTAAAATGTATATTAAAAATACAAAATGCATCTCGAAAGGCATTTCAAATAAAATACAAAATACTTTTCACTGAAAGGTATTTAAATACAAAATACAAAATAGGTATTTTGCATTTTCTATTTGCATTTAAAATAGAAGTATTTCAAATAAATCACATCTCTGGTCATAAGCTATCTGTACCAAGTTTCATCAAAATCCGTTAAGTCGTCTTTGAGTAAAAGAGTAGCCAACATCTATCCATACTTAGAAACTTTCGAGATTATGATATAAGTAGGATTAAAGGTTTTAAAATTGCATATAAACAAGCATAAACTTGAGTCCGGGGGCACTGTTATTTTGAACATTAAGTTTCCAAATCTAAGCTAAGCATATGCTTCCATGCAGTTCCTAATAATTTATAAAGAGGAAAAATTTGATTGTTTCTTTGGATTGAAGAGGCTCGGAAACTGTAGGACCGATTTGAAAAATTCTTTGAGCATTAGAATTCTACATTATCTTATAAAAACATTATATACTATATACTATACTATAGGTGATAGGAAATTTTCAAAAAAGTTTTGGATCCCTATGAAAAGTTCAATAATGTTACCAATAATGTTATCCATTGTCCCGTATCATATTAAAGACATAATAGGAGACATCTTACAATTTTTTTAACTCTGCGACGTAATTTGTTATTTTATTGTAAAAATTGCGTCTAATAGTATCTTATTATACGTCGTCATAGTAAGACGACACTAAGACGACGTATAATAAGAACAGACGTATAATATATCGTTCGATATAACCTGTTGCAGGCGTCAAACCGCACGTGTGCGAAGAATGCGGCAAGGCGTTCTCCCGCAAGATGCTGTTGAAGCAGCATCAGCGCACGCACTCCGGCGAGCGCCCCTACGCCTGCCCGCACTGCGATAAGTGCTTCGCTGATCGGTCCAACATGACTCTGCATGTGAGGCTGCACACTGGTGAGTTGCAGACTTTTTTATTTTATTTTATTAGATACAAATAATAAAAATATAGCGCACCGTTCCAATCCTCACTTCAGTGAGCACGTGGTTATGTATAGCTCTAATCAAAATCGCTTATTTACTCTCGCACAGCGTAAACTAGCGCGCTGTTTTCACACTCGAGGTATTGAGGAGCGACGTTCTGAGCACCATTCACAAAACACATGACAAGCAATTATAAAATAACGCAAAAAAAAAATCTGTCTTGAAACGTAAACTACACAACAAATAAGAACTTTGAATATCCTATTACGTATGTGTATTAAGATTCACCTTCTTTCTTTTGTTTACAGGCGTAAAACCGTTCTCCTGCCCAATGTGCCCAAAGTCATTCACCAAGAAGCACCATCTGAAGTCCCATCTCAATTTCCACACGGGATCTAAACCTTACTCCTGTCCCCGCTGCCACCTTGCCTTCACACAGTCCTCAAACATGAGGACACATTACAAGAAGTGCTCTGCAGAGCCAAGTACCAGTGAATCTGTACCTTAGTAGTATAGAGATAGAGACGACTGTAGATTAGCACAACTTTAAGACTGGCTTTGATGCGTACCAGTGAATCTGTACCTAAGTAGTATAGAGATAGAAACGTAGCTTAGCAGAATTTTAAGACTGGTTTTGGTGCTGCCATCTAGTTTTTATTCATGAAACTATGTTCAATCAAGCCAGATGATCTATACAAGTTGGTTTTAGAAAACTTGTTTATGCTTATATTTTAAGTAGAAGTTCCATCCATCAGTACAATGTAGATGGCGTTGCTAAATAAAATGAAGATCTTTAATTTCGTTATTTATTTGCTCAAATAGGTTGAATTTATTTTAGATTGATTTACTTGAAATTTATTGATATTGAATTTATTTTAAATTCCTCATATAGATAATAAAATTTATCAATAACTTGTATATATGTCTCTAGACTTGTTACAGTATTTTACAGTATTTAATTATTGAGTGGTAAAATCTTCAGATTTTACTACATACATTTCTTTTACTTGTATTAAAATGGGTAGACACCAACATTGTTGGTGATTGATGGCCAAAGTAGTAGAGTATAGATCAAATGAGCTATTATAAAATAGGATGGCATGGAAGATAACTAAAATATTTATTAAACTAATAAGGAGTAACCTCAGTAACCATTAACATCATTAAATAAAACAGTGAGCTTTTTTCAAATGTTTTAATAGATTTGGTGTTGTAAAATTAATTATCGATCAAAGTGTACAAAATTACAGGCCTTTACAATAGGTAGGTAAGTTTCTGGCGTATTACATTATTACGTGATGTATGCAAGTCCAATATTAAATGTAATTTATGAGTATGATATTATAATATAATATTTTATATATTAACAATGATTATTGCTTATTTTCTGTACCTTGAGTAGCTTACGTCATACAAATTGATAAATTAACTTTCTAACATACAAATTCACATTTCTGAGTAAATGTTTGATAGAAAGTCTACTTATAGCATTATTTATGATTGATAGTTCTAGTGTAGTACATTATATCGAATAAGGATGTTTTTATCAATTATTTTATTTACATTTTTATTCATGAAAATATTTTTGGCTTTATAACTTTGAGTTTTCATGCTATAACGGTGCGATTTAAAAATTATATTTCATGATCTATGGCAAAATGTAACATATTAAATGTGGTGTTAAAATATAATTTTGATACTAATAACGCTAATTTGGAATGGCGATAAGTACAAGAGATATATAATTTATACCTTGGATATTAGTTATTTACATAGTTTTCCGTCATTTGGAAGAGCCATACAATTGACACGAATAAAGGAAGCAATCGGTTGTAAATAAGAAAATAATCTTATACAATATTAATATCATAAACGAATTATTGTAGGCAGGAATAAATCTTGCAATATTTTGTTTGTGTAACGTCGAAAAACCTGAAGTTATGTTTTCCGAACACAACGATTCTTTGTAGCATTCACTGCCAAGATCTTTGTAGCAAGTGCTACGGCGTAGCACATTGTGTGAATGTGGACACACACATGGTGTGAATGTGTGTGTTTGAAACGAATTTAACCTTAAATTATTGTTATTTTTGTGTCGCTCTCACTTTTTATGGAAAACTGTATTACTTTAACCCTGTTCAATAACCATCAACCAAATGAAGTAATTTTACATGAACTGATTTCAAAAAAGACACCCGTACAAGTTATACCCAAACTAAAATATAGATATATTGACTCCATAAGCAAATTAAGAAAAAACATAGTAATATCATTTGAGTATCATTTTAGGCAACGACTATTCTTGTCATAGAATTCTTAAAAAAGATTTTCAATTAGAAAAATGTATGAAGCTTTGTAAAATACTCGCAGTACAAAATATACGGATACTAAATCTAGAATCAGCGTGTAAAAGTCTTAAATTTTATAGAAATATACAAAAAGCTACAAGTCGTTTGGTTTTACATCACGTTAATCTACGGGTATTGTGTTATCATCCAAATACATAAAATACACATCATACAGTAAGAAGTATATTATGAAATACATCAGTATTTAACAATCTATCGCAATTATTTCTACACCTAAGTAGGTAAGTATTATTGTTTAACTGATAAAGTTAAATTGTAATAATCGCCAAACGTTACATTACTTAATATCTTATCTCAGCCTTTTTGAATAGGAGAATCATAATTAATTGGGAATACAAAATACATAGTAACTAGTAGACTCGGCGAATTTAGATTACGAGTAGTTAGGGCCGAACTATCCGACTACGCTACGACCTGATGCACCATTTGTTCTAGCGAAGGGTAATGTACACGATTCGACAATTTTATTCTATAACATTAGAATCAAGTCCACGCACATAGAGCGCACTCACTCTCCGAATTTATCATTAGGAACAACAATTTATTTAAAATACTATACGATATCTTAATAACTTAAAACATATAACTTGTGCTTTTGGCACTCTACACTAAACTTTTAGATATCTGTTTCAATAACGCAGGTATAAATTCTCGGTTCGATTTTCTCTTAGTTTTGCAACTGAGGCAGAGAAAACAGATTGATTGCCAGTTCGTAACGATATAATATACGTTCTTTGGTGTTATAGTGCTTACAAGTGGCAATACTGTAAAAATCCACTGGAACTGTTGCCAAATAATGAGAGTTTCTCTTGTCCTCATATATAACGAACACATTAACTAAAGAAAACCGATGTAACAAAATATTTACATTAAATAGCATTTATACCTACAATATAAAATTGAGCATTAGTATACACAAAGGCTAACCTTGAACAGAGGAAAGACCTCGGATTTAACAGTGAACGAAATGCTTACTTGTGCTTATCAATATATCATACAAATTCTCCGGAAGGAGACTAACATTACTCAAGTACTTAGTACTCATAATCGCATCGCGCATATTACCTATACAAAATATACAACTTATAGTCCATAGCATAATCTCATAGCCACCGAGAGCGACGGGACGAGGCGCCGGGCTTCATTCGTCGTACCTACACAATACTATCGTTTGATCACAAGGGTGAAATCACATGCAGCGGCGAGACGGCGCGCGCCCTCCGGGGGCGGCGGCGACCCTGAAGACTGCCCTCAGGTGCACTCAATGATAAGCGGCTGGCTGGATTCGATGACACTGGCGCGCGGCTCCGCGGGCGGCGCGTAGTGCGCTGGCTCGTGGTACAACGGCTCCGGCAGGTGTGACGTGGTGGAGTGCGCCCCGCCAGCCGGTGGCCCCACCAGCCCCAGCCCCGGAGAGTGCACCTCGTAGCCTTCGTGCCCCTCCCTATCGAGACAGTCTTTGTCGACGGAACCTGCAAAGTGCACGCGAAAATGAAATCGCGCTCGTTCAGCGAGAGCGCAAGTGAAAGTTGCGGTTTACCTACGGGGAGAAAGTGCAGCGCGCAGTCAGTTTCGCGTCTACGATCGCGTTACATTATCTCTTATGTGAATGGTTATTTAAAATATTGAATTTAATTATAATTCTACTTTAATGTTATTCAGTGCTAATAGTGAAGTGTTCGTAAATTGGGAAACTTACCGATGCATTCAGTGTTGGCAGCGTTTGTGATCGCCAGCACTTCCTCGATGTTGTTGGGTTTGCAGCTCGTTGTCTTCCAATGCGTCCGCAGCCCTGAGGCACTGATGTATTTTTTGTCACATCCTTGGCACACGTAAGGCCGGTCATTGGTATGTAATCTCTTGTGCAATTTTAGATGGACAAACTGGGTGAATTTTTGCATGCACAGATCACACGCGTAGGGTTTCTGACCCGAGTGTAACCTCAAGTGCGTCTTCAAATTCGATGTTGATGAAAAGCGTTTCTTGCAAATGTCGCATTGATGTGGTTTTTCCCCTGTGTGTACGAGGTGGTGCTTCTGCAGGTGAGCTAGCTGAGTGAACGATTTGCTACAAACATTGCATTTGAATGGCCTCTCGCCTGAATGCGTTCTCAAATGAACTTTCAGATTTGAAAGTTGCCCAAAGGTCTTGCAGCATACATTGCATTCGTAATGCATTTTGCCGTCTTTTTTCTTCAAGGGATATGGTAAACTTCTGTAGCCTCGTGATGATTGTGAGTTAGGACTTAGAGGCCCAATCATTAGCCCACAGGAATCATCGGGACTCATGCTGCCGTGCGGTACAAGTTGACTATTCATATGTGAATTTTGAATCAAACTCAACTGGGAACAATTTTTGAGCGTGATTACACTGGTGGACGATGGGTAGTGGTGGTTGTTTTGACCGTTCTGTGTTCTCTCGTACTGGTGAGATGACGTCACCGTGGGAGAATACGTGCTCGGAGGAGATCCCAACTGAGTGATGATCGTGGAATTTGGTGGTGAATATAAATTGTATGAGTAATTTGGATAGTGGCTTTCATATCTCGTTTCTCTGATTTCACGAATTTCTCTGATCTCACGAATTTCTGTCGTGTGCGGAATCGTGTGCGGTGGTGAAGATGAGTACATGGAAGCAGCATTTGGAGTCGGCAGCTGTTGTGGCAATGGAAGAAGCGAAGGTAGTGGAGTCAGGTTTGAGCTGGAATCCGGACTGCAAACGTTGCCATACCTCTGACTCTTCTTGTAGGAATATGCCATTTCCGTCGGGGATGAAGGTGGTGGCGTGGCGTTAGGTTGGCGTCGGTTTGGATCATTGTTGTTTGTGTCAATTCGATTACCAGTTAGAATAGTTTCCAAAATACGTGTATCTGGTGGAGTGTATCGCAGGAAAGCTGGTTGCGGCGATGGTGATAGGGTGCCGTCTTCATAATATGGCTTATTTATGGGCACAACGGTGTTTTGAGAAGATTCCAATACGATCACAGTTGACGTTGCTGGATCGCGTCTTGGAGGCGATAAGTTCTGTGGAATGCCATCTGTAACTTCCTCCGCAATTATTAGATCTTTTTCACTATCACAATCCATATCCTTGTTATTTTGGTACTGATAGGCTTTTGGCATTTTGATTTTAACTTTTCTATATTCATTGCGATGCATATCTTGGTCCATTTTCTGAACAATAACGGTTTCTTTGGGCTCGTTAGTTTTGTTGGAACAATCCAAAACATAGTTTTCTACATCAGAGTCGCTGGAATCTTCCGGTGGCGTAAATTCATCATGATAACCGTTACTATGATACCCTTCATCTGATCTCACAGAGCCATCATTTGGCGTTAGTTGGTGCTCGTAATGAGGCCCAGCAATGTGAGTAAGGTTAGGAGACTTATTCCCAAGCTTTTCATGATTAATAGGAGCCATCGGTGATGTTCCTCGAACATCTCTCAAATGGTGACTTTGTGCTGGGGATATGTTGCTTTGTAATCTTGGGTTTTCCAGTTGGTGGATTACAACATGTGATGTACTTTCTTTATGTTGGATTATCAACGTTGGGTTCTCCCTGTGGTGTACTTTCACAGGCAGAGGACAAGGCATTAGACTATTAGGCGATAAGGGCTCACTAATAAGCGAATTGTCCCGTTTGTTGTGAATGATGTTGGTGGAAATATCAGTCCTGATTACTCTCTCATTTTTATTGGCACTTCTTGGATCTTCGCGATGGATTATGCTTGGAAGCTCGTAAAATGATTTTTCACTTGATTCCCGTTTTCTGCGACGACTTGGTATTTCTGCTTCTAATAGTTCTTTTGCATTTGTCAGTCCTAAAACGTATTTCATATGATTGAATGCGATTTCTGGGTGAACGGGTGCTGGAGGAATTCCATATGCTTTTTTAATTGTTTCTTCCTTGCCTGAAAATAAGAAATTAATGTTTTTATTCCTTCAAAATAATGCAGTTATTTTAAACCACCTAAGCAATATTTATAATTTTATATACTTACAAATAGAATACGTTGCTCTTTCCGGATCGATATCGTATCCCAATCTGCTCGCAAAGTCCTTGCAATACCAGACCATTAGTTCTTCATTTGGCATTATATCTCTGTGGAAAATAAATCGTCATTAACATGTGACCGTGTGTTATGTATTATGTGATGTGTTGTGTTGTGAAGTGAAAGTTACCTAATCGTGTAGAAGTAGATGTGCTCTTGGTGCTGGCAAGCCACAAGGTTCATCACAGAGAGCGAGTACGCCGAGGCAACGTATCGCATCCAGTTGGCAACGCTCGTGTCCGACCCATCCAGGTAATAGTAGTCACTGTCTTTGAAAATCTGTAATAAGAAAACGTCCCATAAAACGTTTGCTACAAATTTCAAAGGTTACTTTTGCTTTATAAACCCGCGCAGCTTACGTACGAAAAGTTCAAGTTTGGTTACTTCTAAAAGTGCAAGTTATCAAACAGTTTGAAGGGTGGTATTGATAAAATGTGTCATAATAGAAAAACACATGTTTGATGAAGCACGTGACACGTGTAGGATATTTGCTTCGCGCGTGCAACTGATAGCAACATGCTTGCACACAGCCGAGTCAAGGACGAAATGCAATGTCAATAGGAACCTCGTTGTTGATTAAATGTTATACCTAACTCATATAGGCCGTAGAGATAACGCGTCTATTCATATTGTCTGAACTAGTTTGGAAATAATCAGAATATTCATTGAATGAATAATACATTACTAGAGGCTTAAACCTACGGCTTAAAATACACCAGACTGACCGAGTTACAGCTTCTATCGATCCAAACTCAATTTAAACATCTGACGGATAAACTTAAATTTAGAATAAGTCTCCTCAAACTAAGCTTAACTCTGTATTTGTTTCCACCACCAATTGAAAAAAGACAGACCAATCTCACCTTTATATTTCCATAAGTATGATGTCTGACAGTTTCCTGTACCTGGCCCAAAATAGAGAGGAAATAGGTTAGTCGAAGGTAAAGAACTGAAGTAGGTATTTTATAGGATACTAGACACAAGACGTTATATATATAAGAGTGTTATCGCTATTTTATCAGTTAAGTAAGGTGCTAAAGATATTTACATGAAAGCGTTAGCCTAATTTGAAAAAAGGCATAAAGCAAAGTAAGTAGAGATTATTCAGCAATAGAAGACTTACCCTCCAGTAATATCGCCAGGAAACCTTGTCATTAGGTTTATTTGGTGTTCGGGTTCCTTCAAAGGGTCCGAACCGAGTTCCTCTCGGGATCACTCCTATGCTCCATACACCTTCAGTCTGTAGAATTTTACTGTACTTTAGCTAATGCTGATCGCCACCGAGAACTTATAATAATAAAATAATAAAACATTTATTAACAAAAAACATTTGGACAAATATTACTATTGTGTCAGCGGAACTTAAATTAATCATGAATTCTTGTATCTTGAGGTCCATCAGTGCGTTTGACAATACCCATTAACTAAACAAAGACAAGTATGACTGCACTTTCAATGTCATGGTCGGACCTTTGGCACTTACCGGTGTGTTTGGAGTGGATAATACTGCTGAAGGTCTGAGGGTGAGACTGCGGGGCAGGGTCCTCTCGGCTCTGTTGGGGGCCCCTCGCTCGCAGGGCACGTCGGGCACGATGTACACGGTGAGGGTCTCGAACTCGTCTTCTCGCATCCGAGTGACGTCGTAGGCCCCCGAGGACACCGCGCTGATGGCCGCAGCGGCTGGACTACCAGTCCGACCCACAGTCGTGCTGGCTTCCTCACTTGTGGACTGCAGACAAAACAAACCTTCACGCACTGCTCACAACAAATACCGGCTTAAACCGGTACATGATTGTTTATTTACGATCTGGCTTCGGAAGATATTAAATTTTACTGTTTCTTTATATTTTAGGAATGCGATTTTGTATATTTTCGAGGAAATTTGTGTAAACTAGGTACATAATTACAATTTGCATTTTCACGCTCTTCAGCAATGCACTTCCGGAGGGTTACTGAAGATTGACAGCTATGTCGTAGGGGTTAAAGGTTATTTTCGTAGAGTCATAGGCTGAGGTGGCGTTCGATATAGAGGGCGGCGCCACTACTGACCCAGTTTTGAGACAAGTGCGCACTTTCCTCTGCGCACTGAAACTTCCTGGTCATCATTATCATTTTCAGGATTTCATCTCTAGGAAGGTTCATAACTATTGTAATCTTAAAAAATAATTCGTTGCTAACATTTTATTATAGTTAATTATATAGCTAAGTTCATGCTGGGTTAAAGCAGGCTAGATTCGATTCGGTAAAACTTTTATGGTCCAATGTGTTAAGTACATAGAATAATAGCAAAAACCTAATTTCTATATTATACTCACCAGTCTCATTTTTGTGGTTGTTTATTCTCACGCAGATATTTTCATAATTTTATAAACTGTCCTTTGACTTGTTCTGAAAAGTACCTGAAAATAAAATAAACCATTGTCAAACTACTGAAAACATTCAAAATACTATTAATATTTGGGCTATTGAGTCAATAAAAGTAAATTTAAAAGTATTTACTACAGCAAAAGACACGGGCAATTATATAAGGTGCATATTCTTAAATACTCGTAGTTGTCTTAGAAAAAGTCTTTAGAAACATTTGAATAAACAAATAAATAAAATCGTACCATACAATAAAGGCAATTAATTAGATAAATCAAAATTATTGCTCCTAATTTTGTTGACGGTGTATTGAATATTTGCCAATTTGGCAATGCAACGTGGAACACGGAACTTGCAACGACAAATCAACAATGCGATACGAATATTTACAAAATGCAGCTAAGTACATAGGTACGCGAACACTTGTATTAAATAGGTAAATAATGAACGTTGATTTCAAAACCCGGAGTTTGTTCTAGGGAGCGGGAATGGTTGCTCAAGGTGGCATGAAGAATGCATCGGTAATGTTGTGTAGCAATACCAAAGTTCAACATTTTCATTGCACAATTGCGGAAGCGGCGCTTTGCGGCCATCGACTCCATAGTTAGTAGTACCTACGTATTCCCACTTCTATTTTGTTTTTCAAACGAGGCCTGTTTGACATCCCGAATGTTGCGCAAGCGACTCGACTACTGCATTGTAAACATATACTGCATTTGTAATGGGTTTATTTATGAGTTTTGTAACCGTAGATGTGCATCATAAATATTACAATCAAGATGGTTTTTTCTTGCTTAAATTAAACTTTCTCTTCTGGTTGCATTTCCTTGAAAAAACCTAGCTTACCTATAACTAATGCTTTGTACGTACTAACGTACTACTAGTATTTTAAGGCCGCAATAAAACTTAAGATTATCGACAACAACCAAAAATTCATTGGGCAGTCTGATCAAGAACTATCACTATACTCTACGCACCTCCAAAATGGATAAATCCATCGTTATTGGTTGAATGAAACTGATTGAAACTGACCGCAAGGTTGCGTAATGCGTCCGCGCAATGTCACGGTCCGCACGCGACTTGTTCCTACAACCGGCGCCTCGATAACTCTTATTATAGATATTATGATCTAGCGTTATTACTACTAGATCATAATAATTTATCTATAATTGAAGAGCATCTTCACAATCAATAGCTTTTGTCAGAACACAAAAATAAAGTTGATTGCGAAGATACTCTGCATTTTTTTTTAGAACTTTTATTAAGTTAACCAGTAGAGTACATCTATAAATTATAGGTTTGAATTTTCGAAAATATAGAATCCTAATTTATCGCTACATTCAGTTCGTTATTGAAACTAGGTTTTTGAATAACACAACTTATAAAACGTGACTATTGCAGATAAACAATTTTTTTATCCCCTTCGTTCATCATTTATCAAACTCGCAATAAAAATAGAAAAAGCAAGAGAAAATTCCATCTCCAATCAACGAGGTGAACGATCGTTTCTACTTTCACAAGTAGCAAAAACGCAGCGAGTGCGCATCGAGTGCGCATGGTAGCGCACGGCTGCGCATCGGCGCGCAGTAGGAAGCAACCTTGCGCGCGCTCTTGAACTTGCCCTGCGTTTGCGTACCTTGCGTCGATGCACTGACGCGTCATATGTTCTATCATAGATTGTATAAATTATAATAGCTGTAGTGTTTTAGCTACACTGGTGTTTAGCCTCTATAAATCTAGAGTATACACCTGTACCTAACACCTACAAAGCCTTGTACCTGTGATGGGCCATCGTCGGTCTTCAATGGTAAAATGCGTAGATACTAAACTAAAATTTACTTTAACATCATAATTAAAACCCTACTACCCTAAAATCTGACATGGTATGACTAAATAAAACAATAATAAAAACTGAAAATAAAACCTAGTGGATTCTAGCCTAGTAACTTTATACTTGTAGGAAATCGTTATTTTAAATGACAAAATCTATCAATAAACATAAATTCTGTTTGCAATCGTACTTTTCGAATTATGTAAATACACTCGAGAGCAATGAATCCGGGTCACTCAAAGAAAAAAAAAATCTCGGAAAGTAAGAATGCTAGGTTAATGCAACTAAGGGTTACTTTCCGAGATTTTTTTTTTCTTTGAGTGACCCGGATTCATTGCTCTCGAGTGTACTTCAACCACTCATGTTTCGTCTTGTACATAACACTTAATTAATTATCATTACTCGAAGATATGGAAATTAAAGTAATATGTAGGAAATATTATTGATAAATAAATATTAACTTATAATGTGTCAGGTACAAATTGCATATAAGCAGTAGCAAGTTTCATTTAAAATTCCAAAGAATTAATATCAGAAGAACACTTTAAAAGTTGATTGAGTTATGTCGTTGTTTATTACCTCGTTATAGAGTAGATATATTCACAGTTAAATGATTTGTAACAGTTATGGTCACCCCACTGATTGAGGAGTGTTTGCTAGTGTGTATGAGCTCTACTACTCTAACCTTGCAGTCTATTAATACCTTTAATACGTAGATATTTCCCTTACCAAACAAAATTATAGAGTAATAGTAGGTGTACGTATGCATTGAAAACGTTACAATACCTATACCTAATGTGAAAATCCGATTTCTGAACACGACAAAAATGAGAAAATGTGTTAGAGCTAATCGTACAAGATAACTTTTTTTAAATGTACCGTATCTAGCGCAGATTTATTTGTTCCGAATTTACATATATAAAATATCCTATTATGTTTTTTTATGTTTTTTTTGTTTTTATGTTTTTTTTATGTCTATGTCCAGCAGTGGACTATTATAGGCTGGTGATGATGATGATGATGATGTTTTTTTAAGTCAGACCAAATACAAAAATACAACGAGAGTTGGTAATTGCTAAACAATAATGCAAAAACTGTTAATAAAATCAATTAAAGGTACTTACAGTGTTAGGTATCAACGTTCGTTTTTTCTGAATCTCAACGAAACTTTCAGCAATTACTACTAGCAACGTGAATAAGCAGAGAGCTCTAACATCTTGGCTC